>MNCI01005967.1:3437-184167 GCA_015680685.1 Gnetum montanum
TGTCTATTTCCATTGAATCTTGCTCTATTTCTAGTTTTCTTGTGGAACTACCTCTTTCTCTGGGGAAAATTAGGAGTAGATTTGCGGAGTTGTGCTCAAATGTTTTTGCAAAATTTTACTTGTTACAAGCAGGTATTATAAGAACCACGTAGACTAGGTAGTTGAACAAAATAGGAAACTTTCAATAACTCACAGTACTGGACAAAGTTGGCTAAATCTCTTTAAAGTAAGTCATTTATAGTTCACACACAACGCAATCATTACATTTCACACAATCACACGCCGCAATAGCACACACACATACTCACATTAACTACTGAATTATTTGAAGGTATCTGGGCCTTGGTATTGCTAGAGACTAGCAGGCCCCTAAATCCTGTTCGAGGACACTCGTTGGCGGTCGTGTCCCAAACTGTCGCCAACACTAAGAAATATCAACCTAGTAGAAGGTAGTATTAGGTACAAGTAAAACCTCCTACGTTTGTAGAATAAGATCCTTTCACACACCCTAGGCATAGATCTAGGTCAATACATAAGTCTAATAAATTTGAGGATACACTACCTAAGTCCAATATTAGGCTAACGTTTCAAGCCAATAGGAGGAAGAGCAGAGTTACATAGTTTTGATCTGAAAACTTGTCTCTAAGCATATACTTTCAACTACAACATTTATGCCACTAAAATCTACCGGTGGAGTGGAACATAAAGGTATTAAATGAGTGATGCTAGTGTGCTATTAGAAGATCCATCACCTACCACAATGGAATCTTGAGGCATTGGCCACTCTAAGGCCATTAGTATGTAGCAAGGCCAAGGATACTATTTCATGCCTTCTACTCATCCAAATATTCAAACTTAACCACAATCCTTTGTAAGTGCTCGCCTAAAGCACTGAGAGACAAACAAATCATGATGCATCTACATGTTCTAATATAACATCGTTACTAACAAACCCACATCCAAATATCATTAATCTCAGACTATGTAATCAATTAATTATGATCTCAGGAGTACTTACTTTCCCTCAAGACATAATGCTCATAGAATTTAATTTGAGTTTCCTACTCTACCAACATTTTTGCCCTTATGCTATATGCAAGTTTTAGATAATAACTCAAAAATAAAAAAATTAGCAAGGATCATATGCAACACATAAGTCATACAATGTAACCATTCTTCATAATCAAAAACTAAAGAGATATAACATTCTCGAAATGCTACAAAGAGTAATACCTTAACCACATGCATAGAAATCCATCATACAAGAGCATACATGGGTAGTCAAGATACACACATAAAATAAGAATTGAGCACATCAATAAGGATGAATTAAAACACTTTTAAAATTCTAAAAATCCATAACCAATTAGGATATCCAATTGCAAACACTTGATCTCATTAAAGATAAGAGGTCTTGTCAAAACCATGAGAGAGCATAAAAATATAATTCAGAACCTCTTCTTGAACTAATTAAAGAGAGGACAAGATTAAGATTAATAGGCCTCAAACATAAGTAGGAGAGGACTAAAACATGCATATTCCAAAACTACAATTGAGAAGACATGATCTCCAAAGAAAGAACTCATCTAAGAAGAAGAGGTCTAGTAACAGATCTATAGTAAGAATGACTTGCCTCTTTGAGGTCTCAAAAGTACCAACTCAAAAGAATAAAATGCCTCAAGTTAGATAATGTAATTCAAATAAATGAAACAACAAAACCCAAGGGACAAACACATCCTATCTGAATAAGGGAAAAATATGATTACATGACCCACAATAAGGGTAAACATACTCAAATCACAAGAGGGCACCAAAAGCAAGACCAAAATAAAAAATAGTCAAGCAAGAGACACATGAAGTCATAAGATGCTCCAACAAAAGGCAATCTCATAATGAATCAAAGACTCACATGGAGCCATATATAAGCCACAAGAGACTAGAAATGCAATTGTAAGCAAGACACATATGAAGAAACATTAAGACATTATCATTGACATAGGTTATTCTACTAGTGATGATCTTTGTCTATCTAGATTAAGGCTCACTAAAAGCACATTTTTGAAGGCCCTTCATCTTGAGGTGCTAGGTAAAGATGTAGTCTAGAATGTAAATAATAAGTGGCAAGTAGATCCTACATCCAACCATATGAATCATAAGTGTTTATGCATGATCCGATCGAATTCCAAAAACTTCTAGGTTATAATGTATACTAGTCTAGGAGGTGAATCAATTGTTGCAATTGTTGTCTTTCCAATTACACTGGAGAGTATAAGGATATGGTTAAGTATAACTAAGGCACATGATTTTTATCATTTTCATCTTTTTATGTTGTAAGTTGCGTAAGAATGAAGAATAAAGAATATCTAATTAATTACTAAATTAATCTATCTAGATAACACTTAACTAATCCTAACATAAGCATTCGTTTCCACTATTCATACACATCCTGAACATATATAGCATTACTAGGTTACCAAACATTATGTGTTACTAGGATTATCAAGCATTACACATATGCTTGAAATGATCATACTTATGTGTTTTAATTAATTTCTATTTAATATAGCTTAATTAATTAATTAATTAAAACATGTAAGGAAATTTCTTAAAATATTAAATGCATAAAGGAAATAATTAATGCATTTAAAAATATTATAATGTTTATTAGAAAGCTCATATTTATTGCCACACACACTACAGTGCTCAAGTACAATAATGCTCAAATATATATCTATACACTCTTTGACTTCTACTATGGGCACTTAGAAAAAATTCTAACTTTTGGGAAGAAAAACTACTAGAGCTTTGCTACAACTTATGAAAAGAATGTCATAAATGTAGCATAAGGTGTACATTTATAGGAAAAATAGGGTACTTTATCATTGGATCAAACCCTGCATCAATGGAATAACATCAATGAGATCCCGTTGACAAGGTCACATCAACGGCATCTCATTGACACAACCAAACCATGACACTTCATCATATCCCCATAACTAAATGAAAACTTGTCCTCAAGTTCTTAACAAAATTTTGAAAGGTATGAAATTATTGGCACATAAAACAAACACATAAACAACATGAAAAAAACTATAACAAAATTTTGAAAGGTATGAAATTATTGACACATAAAACAAACACATAAACAACATGAAAAAAACTAAGTGCCCAAGTATACAGTTTTACAATGATTACAAAATTTTGGTATTTGGGACACCAAAATTGCACACCATGACAAAATTGACAAACATAATTCCTCTGATGGCATGAATATGTTGGAGAAGATCAAATAGTCCTAGGTGGTAAAGGCTCCTAAGGCTCTAAAGGACCTTCTCCTACTTCAGGTGCTAGTGGTGGTTGAGGTGGTTGTGATTATCTTGTAGCAACTACAACTTTTTGTGGAAGATGAAAGATGTCCAATGGTGCCTTCATATTCTCCTCCTTACTTTGAGGATCATTGATAGTCCATGCAGCTTCACCAATGTGCAATGGAATGGGAAAATCCCATGGATAGGGCAATGTCAAAAACAACTCCTTAACATTCATGAACTAGGTAGCAAACTATTTTCATTTGATATCAAATGCTCTAAGTGCATTGTGCAGCTCTTGGTAGTCATTCACCTACTTAGCAAGGTTCTTAGTATTTAATCATTGATTAGTAAATTTTTCTTTGATAACCTTGAGTTTAGCATTGGCAATCTCAAGCTTGTGCTTAGTGTCTTTATGATGCTTGAACTCTACCTCGTATAGTAAGTACAAGCTAGACACTTGTTTCTCCAATTTTGATCATGACCTACTAGTAGTTAGCATCACCAAATTTTCATAACAAAGATTGGAAAGCTCCATATACTTTACTATATCCTTGATCTACAACTCCTTGATGTGGATTTTCACCTTTTTATATTCATTCAACCCATCAAAGATAGGCTATCATACATCACCTTCTTGCTGGAGTTACTAGAGGGCCTCATTTACATTTGCCTTCACCAATTGAATTTCTTTTTCATTAATTTATTTTTTAGACTAACTTTATCTCTATAATGATTCTTGGCTCTCTAAAATTTGAGAGTATCATTTCTCTAGGCAACTATCTCTATCATAGATTTTTGGTGAAGGGCTTAGACTTCCTCCATGGAGAGACTTCTATTTTTGGTTGTCAATATCATTAATTCATTATTTACTCTGGCTGGATACTCCTACTATTGAAGGACAAAATCTTACATTTTTTCTTCTACACATTAACATTACACTGCTGATGATTTTCTATGGTTAGAATTTGATTCTCATGGTGCATCTTAACCAAGTCCTTCTGAATGCTGTACGTGGTGACATTGGCCACAAACTAGTCAAAGATGACCATCTTCTTCTCATTCTCATACTTCTTGAGCTTATCTTCAAGCTTCTTGAAGGCTTTATCTTGCGTCAGTGTAGGTTTCAGAAATGTAAGATAGGTAAAATGAGCTCTTAATTCAGAAACCTCCATAGTGAAGTGTTGGTTTTGTGCTTGGGCTATTTCAAGTTGCTCCTACAATATGAAGCACTTTCCTCTTGCTTCTAGTAGCTTCTACTATGTTGTAATGATTCTATCTAAAATATCAAAGACATCTAGAATCAATTACCCATTTCCCACCAATTGGTCTAACAACTCTTCATGCTAGGCTACACACAATTTGCAGCTAAGGATTGTTGTAGCAATCTATACATCTTTGAGTGTAGAAACATCTGGTATAGATTTCATAAGCACATTCAATGCTTTGATCATTCTATCAACAAAAAATTCTGCTACTATCTCCTATTCATGATGCTTCATCACCAAGATAGTTGGCCCCTTACCCTCCTCCAATCACACCAAGAAAGTAGTATTATTCCTAGAGATTTCTAGGAATTGCCATTGTTGATAGAGGGATGTTGTTATCTCTTGAGCACTAGGATTTTATCTTGTAAGCATCTATGTTCTTTGGGCTAAGAAAATTGGCCTACCTCCTCCCATCTAGTTGATGGTTCGAGCCACTTCATTAAGATGACTCATTGTTGGACGATTCACAGATGGATCACTACCACTTGTTCTTACTTGCTACTCCTACTCTCACAAGATTTACTCTTTAATCTCATGCATGTGCTCAAGGGTAGTGCAAGACTCTGGTGTTGTTTCATGAGTGGGTGGTGGAGGTCATGGTTGCTACTCCACTTCTTGGATAACTTTAGCATGAACCTTTTCCTTCATCATCTTCACCTAGGAAGTGGATGGAGCATGTCAAATAGTATCATTTATATAACATGTTATGCCTTTTCTCTTGCATAATTTTTTAATGAGGCATAGGAAGGAGTGCCTTCCTTCCACATTCATTTTATTTAAACCACTTTTCTATCTCAACATAGATAAGCTATGGAAGGTTGACTAGGAATCTACCACTTAGAGCAGCACATGCATGAGCTAATAAAGCTATGATCTTGCTTGGTCTTACCATTTGATTGAGGTCGAAGGCTACAATCTTGAAATATGCACATTTCTCCATGGTTAGTGCACCAAACTCCTTATGATCAACTCCATAACACCACTGTGTCCATTCTTTCTTAATGCTAGGATCTACCTACATTGGGATTTCAATAAGATTTGTTTGAGTTTCTAGTAACCCAAGGGCCTCTGCAATGGATTTCACTGAGTAAGACACTAAAATGTCCTTGATCTTGATTGTTAAATTAGCTTGCCAGTTGTTCCAGAATAGGTATGTTTCTTCCATGTATCACTCCCCACTAGAAATGATTGTGGACCACATGGGAGAGTTTTGTAGTTGGGCTTTAACTTTTGGAGGTGAAATCTCCAAGAAAGATCTAAAGTTTGATTTGTGGAGCACTAATTTCTAGACCTCCATGTTCATGTTTTACTTAAGGTAAGCCTTCATCAAGGTAACCTCAAGGTTCAATCTAGACTCTAGTGCCTCATCTTGATGAGACCGTTCTATTGTGGCCACTTAATCAGGAATCTATTAGATATATTCCACTTTGGAATCCTCCACAAGAGGTCCCATTACATGGGTTTCTACTTGCTCATGGGGTTGTTCTTGGTCGCTTCCAATTCTTGATCATTTGTCCCTTGGTTGGGATGATCCTCTTCCTACACATGCTTTCCTTTAGGTGCCATCTATGGTCAAAACATAACCAAGAATTAGCATTCAATGTGTAACATACAACATTTAAGTACCTTTTCTCATTGGGCACATAGAACAACCACTATTCCTTATTAGAGAAGAAAAGATAAGTAGGAAGTGAGGAAGGGCCTTAGTTAGAGGGGACCTTTAGGCATGGGTAACATGTTTTCCTAGTCCCATAACTAGTGCTTGTAACCCATTATTTTGTTTAAGGGATGTGCTTTAAATTCTCATCATTCATTCTTTTTCTGAATTTTATATTTTTGTGCATTTTTGGATGGGAACCACACCATGCAAAGACTTATTAACTTCCTATCATTGGTGAACACAGAATGGTAAGAAATCCATGAAAACACTCATGCATTCAAGTAAGTAGAAAGGTACAAAGAGTGTTAAACCCCCTTGAAGTCACACCCTTTCCAAACCTTTAAATCTTTCCCAAGGTTGGAAACTACTAAGATCACAAGTTTGTTAAAGTTTCATTAATGAAGAGGGTCCTCATATTTCCAGCACCAAGAAGATCATAGAGTTTATGGATGAAAGGATGACATAGACTCACTGCCTATTCCATGAAAAAGAAACCATCTCTTAGTCATCAATCATCAAAATTCAAAAATAGAAACCAAACATTAGTAATCAAAAACATTAAGTACAAACCATGATTAGCAAACAACTATAGCATCATTGTATCTTGTTGGTAACAAAGCACTTTTATTAGAAAATAATACAAAAATTCACACCAAAAATAAAATAAAGTAAAATATAAAAGAAATTATAAAATATTCAAGAAAGTTAAAACATACTAATGATTTTATAAAAAAAAATATGTAAAAATAACAATGTAAAAAAAGGTGTAAAAATGAATAAAAAAAGTGTGAAAACTAAAGAACCACTTTGATTGGTTAGCATAGATGACCATCTCCCCCATGAATAGTTGAAAGGAGGAGATCTGAAAAATTGAATGAGGTTGTCCATCCAAGAGGCATTGCTTACACTAGCTTGCTTTGGGTCATGAAAAGGTTTGACTTGTTGCATGTTGACTAATTATTTTATGTTTAGGTTCTCAGGTTTATAGATCAACATGGCCCTAGAATGAAAGATTTTGTAAATGATATAAGATCTTTCCTAAAATGTTTGGAACTTGGTTCATTAAGGTACATGTTGGGTGTTCTAGTAAAGGACCTTTCCTTCAAGTTGAAATATTACTTTCCTCATTCTAAGCTCATGGCATTTTTTTAAATACCTTGTGTATGTCATTCAATGACAAGGTCACTAATCAATTCTTATCTAGCATGTTAAGGTTGATCAATATTTCTTTTTGTGCTAGACTAAGGTCAAGATCAAGGTCACAGGCTATTGAAAGTGTACGAAGCTTAGATTGAATTGGAAGAGTTGGTAATTTTCCATACACCAGGTCATACAGAGAGTAGCCTATAGGGAGTTTCCATGTGGAGTAGTAAGCCCAAAGGGCATCATTGAGTTTTTTGGTCCAATCTCTCCTATACTTGCTAATTGTTCTCATTAAGATTTTTGAGATCTTTTTATTGGAAACCTTAGCTTGACTTTTGGCTTGGGGGGGTAGAATGTTGTTAATTTATGTTTAACTCCAAATTGTTACATATGTTTGTGAAAGGTAGTGGATGTAAAGTGAGTTCCATTGTTAGAAATTAGTGCACATGGCACTCCAAACCTATTTACAACATTTTTTCATACAAACCGCACAACATTGGAAGATGTATAGTTGGTGATAGTTGTTGCTTCTACCCATTTAATACAATAATTAACAATGACTATTATGTATGCCTTTATGTTTGACATGGATGTGATGGACCCACGAAATCAATGCCCCATATGTTGAAGGGTTTCAGTGGTTGGATCCACTATTGAGTTCCCTCCATTTAAACAATCTCGATGAAGCATTTTGCCTAATGAAGAAACTATTGTTCCTTCCAGTGGTCTAAGTCTTGTGGCATCTCTTGAGTGAGAAGATAAGTGAGGATGTCATCATACTAGTTTTTTTTTTAATGGACACTTGTCCATTTATTACATCAACAAAGAGGAGTTCATTAGGAAATTGATCAAAGATTTGGCTCTCCTCCTCTTTGTTATCCTATCGTAACTAAGACAAGTGATCAGCGACCACATTCTTAGTTTCTTTTTAATCTACCATTGTAAGATTGAATTCCTACAAGATCACCAACTACCATATAACACAAGGGTTCACCATTGATTTATTCATTAGGAAGTGAATGGCACTATTGTCAGTGTGCACAAACATCTTATATCCAAATACATAGTACCTAAATGCATACACCACTATCATCAACTTTGTCTTTATTGTGGTGTAGTTGAGCTATGCACTCATAATGCTTTGACTTGTGTAGTGGATGTAATAAGGACATTTTTAATCATCCAACTACATTAGCACAACTCCCAAGGAATAGTTTGATGCATCCATCATGACATGGAATGAATGGAACCAATCAGGTGCTCATAGAATTAGAGTTTCTACAATCTTTTCTTTGAGTTTCTAGAATGTCTTTTCCCATTTCATGGTCCATACAAATAGAGCATCTTTTTTTGTAAGCTTGACCAATAGTTTCGTAATCTTAAAGAAATTCTCTATGAATTGTTAATAGTAGCCAATGTGTCCAAGGAATGACTAAACATCTTTAATAGTTTTCAATTGGCAAGTTATTCCTTAGATGATCCTAATCTCTTCAAGGTTCACCTCAATCCCTGATTAAGAAATTCTATGCCCCAACACAATGCCCTACTAGACCAAGAGATGACTCTTTTTCTAATTGAGCCAAAGGTTGGTCCTCACACATCTTTTAAGAACTTGCTCAAGGTAATTCATGGCTTACTTAGACATGGTGCATAAGTGGAGAATTCATCCATGAAGACTTCCATCCTACTACCAATCTACTACTAAAAAATGCTAAGGACAAGGTTTTGAAACGTTGTAAGGGCATTACATAGGCCAAATGACATATTTTGATATGTAAAAGTTCTAAGACTTGTAAATGTAGCTTTGGCATAGTCTTTCGATGCAATCTAGATTTGGTTATAACCACTATAACCATCTAGAAAGTTGTATAAATAGTTTCTAGAAATAGTGTCCAACACCTAGTCCAAAAATGGCAATAGAAAATAATCTTTGTAGGTTGTAATGTTCAATAGCATAAAGTCAATACACATCCTCCACTTGCCACATTTCCTTGCCATAATTACAAGTGGGCTAACCTGCTTACTATCTACAATTAGATAGATGAAATTTTCCTTGAGGAGTTATTCAATTTCCTCTTTGATGATCTTCTTCAATTTGGGGTTCAACTACTATTGCAACTACCTCTTTGGCTTGATGGAAGGATCAATATAGATGTGATGTTGGCATATCCTAGTATCAATCCCAATGAGTTCAGGATATGACCAAGCAAAGGTTGTTGGCCATTTGTTAACCACATTTAACAACTTCTCCTTCTACTTAGAAGTAAGGTTGGCATTGATTATCATCGACTTACCATTTTTTAGAAATGCATGCGCAATGTTGACAAGTACAGTTTTCAACTCTATGGACTCTTGTTTCAAATGTTTAGGGATTTTCAACTCTTCCCAATAAGTCTCATCAAGTTCTTCAACAAAGAGTTGGTGATGAACTTGCTCTAGTTCATTCATGCCTTTATCATAGACAAACATTAGGCTCTCAGCTAGTTCCATGCAAAGTGTGATGCTTTTAGGATCAACTGTCAGGCACTGGGTACCCTCCTATTTTGTGGCTACTATGTATAGGCACTTTTGGATTTCAAATTTATCTACACATTGTCTACATGCTTTGATTGATGTGCTTTTTACATATTAGAGTTTTTGCATACAATTGCACCCTATATCATTGTATGTGATGCATGGAACTTTCTTCTTCTTGATCTTTGCAAGAGCATTTTCCTTGAACATTTCTATGAAAAGATCTTTGATGTCAATTAATGCATCAACAATACTCAACCAAGCCCTTCCCATAATTATTGGGAAGTCCCCATTATAGTTGTTAACTTTGATCACCAGGAAATTGGTAGGATAGGACCACCCACAAATATTGGTCACAATGTCTCCCACTAATCCCAAGGAAATAATGATGGACTGATTACCAATTTTAAATATATGTTGCTCTTCTTGAGAGGAGGCAAGTTCCAAGCTTTGAACATTTCATGAGAAATTAGATTGACATTAAAACATAAATGAAGAAGAGTCTTGCATGGGCCATTCCTAGTGATTTGTGAGTAGATAAGGGGACTCTCAAGATTAATTATTTTTCTAGGAAGGCTTTCAACCCTTATCTAATCAAATATAGTATGGGTTAACATGATTTTGTGAATCTTGAGAGGCATTTGGTTTGAAAGATTCTCAAAAGGGATAGATGCAGAGAATGAAGGAAACACAAGGTGACTAGCCACATGAGTCAGTGAGGTCATTATAGGGCTATTTGTTCAGAAGAATGGTTTGTTTCTAAATCTACGTTCTAAACCACTTGGCAAAGAATCTAGTTGTAAGTTAATGACCTTGGTAGTGTTACATTGTTATAGCTATGCAAGAATCTCACCCTTCATGGATGAAGAAAGCGCTAATTGGGTTGGGGGTGGAGAAGCATGTGCTAAAGGATGAGGAGGGTACTAATGAAATGGGGATTCCTCTCTATGAGATGAAGAATGAGCTCTATAGTACTCCGGAGGGTAGTAGTGATGTTGGAATGAAGCATGACTTGAAATGTCACTCAAAGACATGGGCTACTAAACATAGTACTCATATGGTTCTAGCTACTTATAAGGGCATTACTACCTTGATGGTGGCATCCCCCATAACTATGGGTGTATCCACTCATGGTACTACTCATGGTTGTGGTGGAGCTCCACTTGGATAATAAGCTTATTGTTGGTGGAACTGCCTAGGATTTCCTTGAGGATAAGGTAATCTTTTGGGTGTTTGCCTTCTTACCAATTTAGGATTTAGAACATATACCCCAACTTCCTACAAGTGTGACATAATAGGGCAAAATCCCTTAGGAAATTCATATTGGTAGATGTCACACTCACCATCATCATCTGATTCTAAATCCACAACGTCATCTACTGTAGTAGCTTTGGCCTTACCCTTTTGCTAGGAATTTTCAACTTCCTTCCTTTTCCTACAATCATGATTACTACTTTTCTCTTTAGATTCTTTTGTAATTTTTAGATCAATTTGGAACTCTTCATCCAAATATTTCCACATTTTTTCTACCTTAGCCAAAATTTTAGAAACAAATTTCTGGATCGGCAATGTTTTTTGCTGCACCATTTCATCAAGTGGTGCCTCTTCCTCATTGTCACAAAATTGGACCTCTGTTCTTCTGATGGAAGGGTCCTGGTTATGTTCCATGGCACTTTCTTATTTCCTATATTCTCCTTATACTTTTGCAACTTTGTTAATCAACCTTTGGATCTGATGAGCTCTAAGTTCTTACAATCTCCCTTGGGCACAGACCCTAAGGTTTCTCATCATTTTTTATTAAAGTGCATGTATAATATGGTGAAGCTACTTTCTTTGAGAATAACCATGATTAGGACATCTATGTAAAAGAGAATAATACTATCCCATGGCTACATCCAACGGTTCATGTATTTTTTGTTGCTAGCATTGGATATGCTTCCTCAAGTTGGACACTTGAGAGTACATTTGATATTTTTTATTAAATAGCTCAAGCATCATACTCCATCTATGAATTGATTCTAGCTCCAAAGAGTGATACCAACTTTCTACTTCTTTTATGAGTGTCCTAGGAAATAGCTTAAGTTTCTACTAGTCATTCTCTATGTTCTACAAAGTACCAACATTGTGAAAGGCTTGAAGATGGGTCTATGGATCTGAGTTATATTCCCCCTTAAATCTGGGAATATTGTTCATATCCCACCTCTTGATTCTGCTATCGTTCACATGCCTGGTTGGAGTTCTGACTACCTTTGCAATGTTTAGCATGCTTCAAGTTGCAAGAAAAGGCTCATCATCATCCTAATTTTGATGACACCTATGATGTTCTCTACTACCCCTTCATTCATGGTAAGTCCTACAATCATTTTTGTCCCATCATTTGCCTCCATCACAGTTTTGTCCTTTGTGATTTTAGTTAGATTCAAAGGAGGAAGAAGAAGATGTAGATGAAGAGGATGAAGAGGAATGAGGACTACCACCACCATGGTGTTTTCCATATCCTCTCCACTTATCATGGCCATGATCATCAAACTTATCATCATCATGATGCTTTCTCGAGCCCCTACCTTGACTCCCACTTTTTCTTGAACTAGGATTGTTGAGAGTGAATGGTAAGTTCGAGTTCAAGCCCCCTTCATCAAAGTCAAGAGATCGAAAATCTTCATATTGAGAACCCCCAGAGGCAGGATCCTCATTGTCTTTTTGGTTAACAATAATAAGTGATTAGTAAACCATTTCCCCTTTGTAGCATCATGGTGCTTCTCCTAGTGCTGATCTCTTTTGTGTTGTATTTCAATGGGATAGTAGTCTTGATAGTCATGGTCCTGCACAATGTATTCTTCATGGAGATCTTGGATGCCCAACCTCTTAAATGTTTGGAGCAACATCCGAGTAACAGATTGGTTGGGAAACAATACAACATTGGCCTCCATGTCTCTCCACTATAGCTATTCATCTTGGTGTAGGATAAAGATGAAATTAGGTAAAAACTCATCTAGATGAATATACACCACTTTGAATTATTGGGGCATTGGTGGTTTTGATTCATCATGCTTGTGAGAAGAATACATTTTTACTTAGAAGAAAAAATTAACAATGTGCTTCAATTATTATTATTATTGAAATAATTGCAACTTTAGGATTCATTCCAACAATCTTAAATAATTTTTACTAAGTCCTAGATAGTGCATGTCACTAACTAAAAGTCCCTTGCAATGATGCCAATGATGAGTGATGAGTAGACCCTATGCCCAACCATACAAATTACAAGTGTTTACAAATGATCCAGCTGAATTCCAAGGACTTATAGGTTTTAATGTATATTGGTCTAGGAGGTGAATCAACTATTGTAATCATTATCTTCCCAATTACACTTGTGAGTACAAGGGTATGGTTAAGTATAACTGAGGCATATGATTTTTATCATTTTTATCTTATTATGTTCTAAGTCTCCTAAGAATAAATAATAAAGAATAGGTAATTAATTACTAAATTCATCTATTTAGCTAACCCTTAACTAATCCTAACATAAGCATCTATTCTTACTTGCCATGCACATCCTAAACATGTATAGCTCTACTAGGTTACCAAATGTTAAGCGTTGGATTACCAAGCATTACATGTATGCTCGAAGTGGTTGAACTTATGTGTTTTAATTAATTGGTATTTAATATAGCTTAACTAATTAATTAAGTACTTAATTACATAAAAAAATTTAAGGAAATTACTTAAAATATTAAATGCATAGAAGAAACAATTAATCTATTTCAAAGTGCTACAAGGTTTATTAGAAAGCTCATCTTTATTACCGCACACACTATAGTGCTCAAGTACAATAGTGTTGGGATAAAGATTCATACACTCTTTGAATCCTACTATAGGCACTTAAAAAATATTCTAACTTTTGAGAAAAAAAATTGCTAGAGCTTCACTACAACTTATGAAATGAATGCCATAAATGTAGAGGAAGGCACACATTTAATGGCAAAACAAGGTATCCCATCAATAAGTACATGTCAACAAGTCAAACCCTACATCGATAGGATCACATTGATAAGATCCCATTGATGTGGTTGCATCGATGGCATCCCATTGATGTGGCCAAACCATGATACTTCATCAGTAAATAATATACTTCATGTATCTATAGACAAGTGAGAGCACAACGATATCACATCCTACACATTCCAAATATTTCCATCTTGACACATGTTATCTAGTTGGAGATTAAAGAGAAGACAAGGTATAATTCATTCTAGATGAATCATTAAATATCAATAATGGAAAGCTCCTTGAACAATAATCCATGTGTCACTAATAAAATTTCCACCATCCACATTGATATGTATCCAATGCTTGTTCAACCACCAATAAAGTATAGTGGATGAAAGTCTAGAGAATGCAACTATCTCTATTCATCGTTATGTGATACAACAAAGGTTTCAAGCATCAAAGAATAACTTCCAAAACACATCATCACAAGGGCCTTACTAAATGGAAAACTTGTTAGTAGATACAAAAGGTAAAATTGATATAATCTATTATTAAATATGATATCCAACTAAAATGACCATAGATATAAAACTTTTAAGCCAAAATGTATAACCATAACAAACTAAAAGAATGTTGTAAACATCATAACACATTGAAGGATTCTTTGATACCATCTATAGAACCAAGATGTTTTCTAGAACCCCCAAGGAATTCCCTTATATCCTTTGGATTTGGGGTGGAAGACCTAGGGGCTACGCCTTCATATGAGCATACATCTACTTTAATTATCCAAAAGGGAGCATGTAATGCATATAATTCTCTTAAGTTGTGTATTTGTCTCTAGGAGAACATTTATGAGTACAATCAAGAACAAGTAAACAATTAACCCTATAGACATCATTGGTGAGAGTATGATGATGTATATATAAGGGAAGCCTTATCCCCAAACTCATCACGATCTCATATAAGGTTCAACATGTTGTTGCACCTAGACTATCTAATCAAGGCTACCTATATATCAACAACCACTGTAGAATCAAGTCCCATGTAGTTCTATCAATGTGAGGGTATGATGAAAAGGATAAAGATGTGCAAACAAGGTGGGACCCCATTGTTCCTTGGAACCATTAAGCCATAGTGGCTTTCCAACAATTGAGTGCAATGAACATACAATTTAGAGTGTTCTATGATCCCCAAACTATGGGAATCATTGATTTTAAGACCTTTATCACAATATGATATGGTTAATATATATGATAAGTAATAAGAGGGGTATTAGAACTTGAAACATTTTTTTAACAATATTTACCTCATATATTGAAATTAGAATTTTATAACTTAGTATTACTCACTAGAATTGAACCCATAACTTGGAGTAATAGTATAAATGTGATTTATTTTTAAGGCCATAGAGTCACACTTATAAATGAATAGATGATGGATTACATGGTTAAACATGAATAAATATCAAAGGACCGTATTAAATATTTATAGACATGACTTAAGAGGGTCTATGCTAAAGGCCACATCTTATAAAATTAACTATTTATATAGATATAGAAAAAATATTTCAAACTTTCGGTATTGTGTAAATGCTACATTATACATGGTTATCATAAATGAGTAGTGGGGAGTAGGCTTACATATGCATATTTGAGACAAGGCCAAGATATATACTTACCACTGCATGTGATAGTAAAACTTAACTACAAATGAGATTCATATCCATATCCAAGTCCTAGTGCAAGAAAGGATAATTTTCTTCATTTCTTCCTATGTCTCTTTTTATCTGCATGTGATAGTAAAACTGAACTACACATGAAATTCATGTCCATATCCAAGTCCTATTACAAGAATGGATAAAATTTGTCATTTCTTCCATTGTCTCTTTTTATCCATATGTGATAGTAAAACTTAACTACAAGCAACATGCATAACCATATCCAAGTCCTATTGCAAGAAAGGATAAAATTCTTGATTTCTTCCTCTATCCCTTTTTATCTCTAAATTTTTATTATATATAAGGACTACAATATAAAAATAATGGTAGACTTAACTATTTGCAAAATGGAAAGCAACATGTAGGCTTTTTACTTCAAGAAAGATCAACATATGAAAAAAATGAGCATTCAGTAGATTTACATGGTTATCTTAAAACTTGTTTAACATTAAATTGAAGTTCCTTTTAACATACTAGCAATGATTATTTTAAAAGAAAAATTATGTAAGCTTAAAGTCTATACATTTCTATGAAGGATTTCAGTCTCTCTTGGTTTTTTAAATAATTTTATTCATGTTTTTATTAGTATTCCTCTTTTCACTTTTCTCTTTACTTCTTTTATGCATAGTATCGTGATTTGTATTGTGTAGAATCTCATACTTAACTTTGTATGGTCTATGAGTTGACAAACTCTATATAACTTTGAGCTTTGGTTTGAATCATATTTAAGTAGATATTTATTTAATTGCTACTAAATAAAGCTTTTGAAAAAAGGTATGAATTTAGTTTACAAATGGTCAAGAAATAATATTATTTAATAGTTTCCTTGGTATTAAACAAGGGTGTCTCTTTTTTATACTTTATTTGGGCTTTTTATTAATAAACTTGAAGAGTAGATGCATAAAATACTAACTTAATTTGCAATTACAATTAAAAGTAGTATTGTTAGACTCTTACTCTATGTTGATGCATTTATCTTAATTTCAAATTCAATGGAAGAATTGTAGTAAATACTTTATACTCTTAATGACTTTTGTTAGTGTTTAGAAATGAAAATTAATGTCCACATAAATAGGATGTAAAAGTTTACCATAGGAAATGAACACATGAACATAACTTCCTTTTATAAATATCTTGTCCTATAATGCTCTAGCAATTACAAATAAAATTAGTACATAACTCAAAGAGTCACAAGTGGTATGAAAGCCCTATTTTCATAAAAAATGAATATAAAAAGGAATCTATTTTAGCTTGGCATATCCAAAAACAAAATTAGCATGCCATTGTTCAACCAACCATTCTTTATGGGTGTGCTAACTTGCTCTAGAAACAAATAGAAGAAATTTAAAAACCTTTCCCATGAAGAGTGAGATATAATATTATACTATACTTTTTGAAGCAGAAATGATACCTTTAGAACTTCAAGCTGGTTGTCAATTTATAGCTTACACTCATAATCTTTCTAAATTCTTGTTGGATAAATAGTCCAAAATAGTGATGATAGAAACAATGATAAAAGAGGGCTTCATTAGGAACTTTTATAGCTTAGTAAATGGAATATTCAAGTGTACATTCTTTATTTTGATCCTAAGTAAGTTTATGAATTAGTAAAATAAACCATACTTCATAAACTTTGGGAAACTTATAATTAAAAAATATTTCTAGTTGATTAGTATAGGAAAGCCTTTAATTCAAAGGCAAACTATTTATTTGCTACTATGTCTTATGATTTGCATGCATAATTAGTAGGGTAGGAATGAGATTTCATCATTTGAGAATTGTAAGTCCCCCTGTGAAGAACACATTTGCAGCTATGCCCTATAGATGGCATTAAAGGCCAAGATCACATTTTCTTCCATGTCTTACTTTTAAATACATTAACTATAGATGAAATATTACAATTCTAAATTTAATTGATTTATTCTAAAAATTACAATTTCCTAATTTTTTAATTATGTTATTAAAACTTATAGGCTTTATACTTTTACAATTCAATAGAAGTGTGCACAATAAGATTACAGTTTTAATTTCATATTGCTAATATGATATTGTGTGGTTAGGATGCCCTATGTTTTTTTAACAAAGGAAAAAATGACAATCATCCGTAGAGTTTAACACTCCTAATTTTCTATTTGTCAATTTGTCTTTTCAATTGTGTAGAAAATTGGTGAAAGACGTGATCCACCACTTTTGGGTATGGCGTTCCGCGAAGCAACGTGTATTCCACTGTTTTTTTATGGTCTCCCAATGTTTATCAGAGAATTGTCTTACAAAGAAGCGTCCAAAATAATGGCGGCCAGTTTTCCATGACGCAGACATCATAGGACGGCGCAAGAAATTTTCTCGATCCTCTGCTCCTCCTTTCATACTATAATAATTAATGACTTAAACCAAAACAAAATAACAGCGCGCTGTCGGCTAATGGAGGGTGGGTGTGTAACAGATAGTCACATGCGCAAGCCTGCAGACATTGCCAAAAAACGCGGATCAGTCAAATCTTTGATTCCAAGATTATTCCCCAGTGAATGCAAAAGCAGCGTAAACGATGAATCTGATACGATGGATGGTTTGTCACTGGTGCAGATTTCATGGAAACCTGCTTCAACCTGGGTTTTCGTTTCACCTTGGGTTTGTGAGAGAAGAATTTTTCTCCTTAAAATAATTTTATAATTAAAAATCTTGCAAATAAAATGCCGAAAGGATTATCTTTCATAGCTTCAAGGTTCATCCTATTCAGGTGAACTTTCGGAGTAACTGCGCTCAGGTTTGAGTTTACCGCTTAAAAAAACAAATACTTTGCCATCATTCCAAAAGGAGTTCCCTTTGTTTTAAAAAAATTCCTTATAAAAATTGGCTGCTATTCCATTTTAATACATACTCCATGATTAGTCCTGGGTAAATTTTGGTTTCCATTCAATTTTGATCCTCAAGGGTCTTATTTATACATCTATTGTTTCGTGTCTCTGCATCCATCATCAACCATGGCAATTGCTTCGGATGCATATTTTAAAATTCTTCAATACACAAACTCCCGCCACATCTGCATTTTATATTTTTGGAAGCAAAGGCAGGAACAAGCACTTACTTGCAGGGTTGCTCCTCCTAGTAATTTAACTTCACAGTCGTGAGGTCATGGCTGCAATAACCAGCCTGCAATTTCTCAACCCTGTCCTGCCGGTGCATGTTATAAGGGTATGCAGTACATGGCTCCATTACTGCAATGCATTGTATTTATTGATTTAAAAAGTACTCTAGCAGCAGCTGTGCATGAAATGTGAAACCATGCATTCACATCGAACCCTTCACATGAAATGTGCAACCACAGATTTATATTTTTTCGTGTTTGTTTCTAAATTTTGAAACCATAGTTATTAGAAAACGTCTTAGTTTGTTTCATCTACCAAAAAAAAGATTCGATTTAAAATTTCGCTCAGCTTCCAGTCGTCCTGTAACCTCAGACCCAAATAAAGCTTTTCCTCTTATCCAAGGTCCGAGTTTAGTTCCTCTACCAATCTTAATCACTCAAAAACCAAACAAAGCTTTTTCTCATATACTGTGGACGTGCTTGGCGAATAAACACTGAAGGTCAAGCCATTGTTCCTGTTTTCAATCAATAAAATAACTTACGTGTCCAATGCAGATCTAGCTTAGGTATAAACATGTAGTGGTCGTCGTTGTCGTATGCAGACTCCAGCGCAGGGATAAACATGTAGTGGTCGTCGTTGTCGTATTAAAAACTGTGTTTTGTCTTCTAAGTCAGTGAAGGCTACTATTATTTATATTTCAGAGCGCAGACCATGGAAGAAGTCTGCGCGCATTTATCAAAACTCGACAGACGTTGGAGGTTGTCATTGATGTTAAATGAATCAATCATCATCGTCAGCATCCTCGCTAAATTATCTTGAGGGTGGATTTCGTTTTTTCTTGGAAGATGTCATGTATGTGAGGACGGTGTCTCCATTTGCGTGGTGCAAAATTCGTGTGAACAAAATTTGGAAGAAGCTGTGTGCCAAGAATCTCGCTGTAGATAAATATAGTTGAAGCCAAAAGGCATTGCCCAGAGTAGCGCAGATCAAGAACAGAGTATGGAAACAACAATGCACGTCAGGCTGATAGCGGAGAAGTTGTGCACGATTTCGCTCAATCTCAGTACTGCTCGGCTTCATCTCCAGGCATCCCCATATCAATTCCAGCTCAACACTTTACCCCAAGAAAAATGGAATAAAATGGTCGCACTTCGTTTTCTGTCTGTAGTTGAATTCTCTGCCTTGCTTTGATTTTGTTATATATTTCTGAACGTACGTGCGTACTGTAGTTCGTATTCAGTTTTCTTACTGAAATACTATGCGCCAGAGATTCGCGATTCTCAAAAAAATCTCACGAACCGTTCGCGGTGGATTCGGGCACGCATACAGAAGCGTGTAAAATCCGCATTGAGTACTTAAATTATAATTTTTCGTTCGATTTTTCAACTCTCAATTCATTGTCGATTAAAATCTTACCTATTTTTACTGCAAATCGCATCAAATCTTACCTGTTTCCTGCAAATTGCATCCGCGTCCAATACCTTTTATTTACAGACGCTCCTCCTATTTCGCCATTGATAGGGATTTGGATGCTTCCGCACTCTCCAAACGCTTTGTTTCTCTTTCAGCTTTAAATTATAATTTTTCGTTCGATTTTTCAACTCTCAAGATTAAAATCTTACCTATTTTTACTGCAAATAGCATCAAATCTTACCTGTTTCCTGCAAATTGCATCCGCGTCCAATACCTTTTATTTACAGACACTCCTCCTATTTCGCCATTGATAGGGATTTGGATGCTTCCGCACTCTCCAAACGCTTTGTTTCTCTTTCAGCTTTAAATTTTTTTGCTTCATTTTCAGTTTTTCATTTGCAGGCAATGACGAAGAAGACGATGAACATTTTTTTTGATGCAGGGTCTCGTCTGCCCAGTTTGATTTAGGTGACTGGGTAGGAGACTTGCCTTATCGGATTTATCTGTTGATGCTTAGAGAATGAGTTGTTAGCATTATCATATTATAAACTTGTTACCTTTACAGAATGCGCTGCACATCTATCATTCTATACTTTATTATTCTATATTTTTCAGTTTCTATATTTTTTATCATTCTATATTTTTCAGAAAATCGATTGTTTCCTTCTAGCGCAATCTGGACGGGCTTGCCGAGCCTGCGTAAACAAGCATTGCGAGCGGTTCTCTTGGATCCTTAATTCTAGTTTTTGTTCTTAAAAAATTTGGATGATATTTCTTCCGTTTTTAAAATGTGAGTGCTACATGCTTTACCTTTGTAATCTTAGTGCACAATTTTTCCGCTTAACGTTCACTCTTGGTTCTCACTTGTTATTTTCCGCTTCTTTTGCTGTAAAGATTTCTCTCCATCTCTATCCTGATTCATGAGCACGAAATCCGCTTTTCTTCCCCTTCCGTCTTGCTCTTCAGTTTGCGTGAGAACACGTTCCTATCTGATCTTTAGTAGTGGATTTTAGTGGATTTTCATATCAATTGAGTTGCCTATTTTGCTTAGATTTACGGATCTTTACTTTTCATTTTAGTTTATTCAGATGATTTTAGAGAAAAGATTTTTATTTAGTGGATTGGTTTCGTATTTTTATTCATGGGCCATGGCCATCTCATGTTGCGTCTCTGGTTTCACGTAACGGCCATGATTTCGGCCAGTCATAAATGCACAACCTGTGGCCGTCATTCCAGCCAGTCATTAATGCACAACCTGTGAGGGAAGGGAATCAGTTGGTTACAAACTGCTTTCAGGCCTCTCTCCCTCTGCAAGTTCAAACAAAATAGTTTGAAGCATACATTTGTTCAAAGTTCAAACAAAATTTCAGCACCATATCCTTCCCAAATCTTTTTAGGAAGCCCTAGTCAACATCTGCAGTCAAACATGCAAGAGGCATGAACTCAACCCACAACAAGAAATTCGAAAACTCCAAACATCCGCCTTTGAATATCCTGCTATCCCAACTTTATAAAGCAAGCCCATAAATCCAAAACATGTCGTGAACTCGCCGAGAGCATTATTCCTGGTGTAAAAATAACTTTATTGGCTTATATGCTTGGTATTAGTTTTTTATGAAAATGTAGCAATATTTTTTCTAATGGCACAACCTATTGTTGATTTCATCTTTTATGTTGATAAAGATAAGAAATTTATGTAATTTATGAAAATATGGTATAGAAATTGATAGCTCTCTTGATTTTTATAATGCTCGGTTACTTCCATTGATTCTAAAAAGATGAAGGCTATAAATACCCCATTGCATATGGTTGCATATGCATTAAATCCAACAAGGCTTCAATTTACCAAAGGACATATAAAAGCATTTAAATGTGAAAATGCTATACTTGATATGGATAGAATATCTCAAGAAGATCTAGCTGGATGGTGGAGTTTGCATGGTGGAGATAGTAGTAGATACTCTTAGATTTCAAACTTTAGCAGTGAAGTTTCTTTCTGAGATGAGTTTTTTTATTAAACATATAACAAATATTAATATGTATTAATTTTCTTAATTAATTTATGAAATGTGATTTGAAAACTTGAAATAGTGATGTTTTATATATCATGCATTTTTTAAACACCATAATTAATAGGCTATTAGGTCTTAAGTTTTAAATGAGTTTGTTTATTGATGAAGTTTTGAATAATTTATCAAATGAATTTTTTAACAATGCAAAAATTTATTCTTATTTTTATCATTTATGTAGGTTGCATCTTTTTCTGAAAGAAATTGGTCAACATATTTTTCATTTATCGGATCAAAAGAAATAGTCTAACTCCAAAAAGAGTTGACCAATTAGTATCTCTTCATAGCATGATTAGATTGGAAGAAAGAAAGAAAATAAAATATAGGCAATCACCTATTCTTTGTTGGGATGTTAATCTAGAAGATGATGATGTTCCAATAGTTGATGATAGATAAAGTTATTCTACTGACTTAGCTAATGTTTGTGGAGCAATGAATCTTAATATTGATGATTCAATCTTTGATGAAGATGATTGCCATGCAAATGATATTAATGACATAGAACAAAATGAAGCAGTTTTACAAATGTACTCTTTAGAGTAGAGCTACAAATTTACTTTTTAGAGTAGAGCAAGGAGAAAATATAGGTTAAAATTAGAATTTGAACAATGTGACAATTTCTAAGCTTTGGCGAGAAACTCTTTATCATATATACTGCTAAAATATTTTATAACACACATGACACTCAATACTTAATGTTTCATTGCAATCTTTTATGCAATTTTTAAGCATTAACAATATTTTGAATTTACATTGTACTTGTTCTATATTCTACAACGTTTTTTATATGATATATGAGATTTAATTTTAAAAAAAAATTAATATATTTAAATTTTCTCTATCACGTCCCCGGCTACGAAACCGTCCCCACTTTTTTTAGAGGCACACGTACCTAACACGTTCAGAATCACGAATCCTCGATTCCTCGCTTCCACGAATCGGATTCTTTTGATGCATAGCTGAAATATTAACTTGCTGACATCGGATCTTTCTTCGTTAGGGACATGGACGACAAACGGAACGCTCGGACTATCTCACCTACGAAATGAGGAAAATGTTGAGCAAGGAATCGTCATTATCAGCGAACGTTGATAATAATATGTCCAGGCTACTTTCCGTAACGGACAGTCTCTATTGCCTTGGCATCTCTCGCCATTTCAAACAGGAAATCCGTCAGCATCTTGACACAATTGATAGGTTTGTTCCCGTTACGCATGCAAATTCTAGTGCTTTCATTTGTCTTCCAAATATGTAATTCTTGGTAACTGTCGAGCAGTATACAAGAGTAAACCATGCATTTACAGAGTGTGGAACGCGAATCAAGGAGAGATCCGTGACGGATATGGCCTTCGAGCTTCTGCGCGTGCATGGGACAGCTCTCCCGGTATGTACTCAACGAAGCATAAAACATTGCTCTGTTTAATTGAAGCCGTTTCCGAAATTCTCTGTAACGTTTCCATTAGTTTCATTCTGGAAACTGTTCGTTCATTATACTTATAGCGATATGCTTTTGGATGGAGCAGGCGTTTTTGGCGAAACAGAAGTCGTAGCCGAGTTGAGCTCGAAGAGTGCGCAGGCGACGAAAACAACAGTGGCTGTGTTCAGAGCCTCAGCAGTTCAGTTCCCCGGAGAAACGATCATAAAAACCATGCACAGTTTTACGACTGGGCTGTTGAAATCATGGATTTCTACAACAGAAAATCAAGTAACTCATTCACATCTAACAGCAGAGGTTTGTTTAAATTATCTTCGCAGAAAGCTGACTGTTTGTGCTTTTTTAGCTTTCCAGTGATGGTAAATAATACGGTACACCTTGAGCTTGCAGGCAAAGTACTGGCTGGAAAATCCGTGGACTTGGACTTCCCCACGATGGCAGGCACGATGTTTCAGTCACGTTGTCTCATCCCAACAAGCATATGATTCGTACGAATCCTCTCCTTCTGACATACCATGTGTCACTCTTTCATTCTCTTATTTATCATTGTAAATAAAGTAGAAGGTGATGGTTGTGAAACAAAAGCATTTAAAATTTTTCCATGAAAGTGTACGTAGCGTCTATTTGAGTTCGAGAATTTTTTTTTAGAATTTTTTTTAATTTATGACTCAACTAGCTACCTAGTACAATCTCTAACCTATAATCTGTGGTTACCAAG
Source organism: Gnetum montanum (assembly GCA_015680685.1). NCBI lineage: Eukaryota > Viridiplantae > Streptophyta > Gnetopsida > Gnetales > Gnetaceae > Gnetum > Gnetum montanum. The sequence continues at coordinate 27,762 of MNCI01005967.1, forward strand.
CTACCACCTATACCACTAACATGAACTCTACAACTTATCACCGGACATTATTAAAGTTATGAAGTTATGACCTGTTGTTTCCTTGTGCCAAGAGTTCTTTGAATTGTTTTTTAATTTTCTTAATTTTAATTTTTACTGGTTTCAAATATGGTGGTTTCTTAATTTTAGTTTTTACTGGTTTCAAATATGGGTGGTCAATGATTCAATTGATTTAACTTCAAATGTTAATACCATAGTTTTTTAACTGGGTGGTAGATCACTGATTAAATTATTAGTGGCTGATTTAGAAATTTTTGGGAGCCTAGTTGAGTACTTTTAAATAAATCTTATTTTTAGAAAGAAATTAATAGCTTTGGGTATCATTTTTGTGATTTTTAAATAATACTTGGCCTAACTATAGTGATTCTTGAAACATGTAGACCCCACATATTTAACGACTATTTAAACACTGGTTATTACTTCATAAATATATTTACTTTTTTGGTTTTCATCATAGTTTTCTAAGTCTGCGATAAATGACCGATTTCACCATTAGTGGCAGGTCAGAAATTTTGCCAACCTGAATTGAGTCGGCATCCCTTTTATAATAAACTTTATTTTTAGAAAGAAATCAATAAATTTAGTAATATTTTTCCTACTTTTAAATTTTTTTTCTAGATATTTCCCTGCTATTTAAATCATTGACAAATTGCCCACATATATGGTTTTGTCATTAAATCATTACTTCTTTTAATTTCGGTATAGAGTTGAAACCGTCTTTAAAATGTCAAGAAATATAGCATATTGGAAGGTTTGGGTGTAAAAAATAGTGGAAAAGTCACTTTAAAAATCTTTGATTTTTTAAAAATAAAGGTTATGGTAAAAGTCAGCCTGATTCTACCGGGATCAGCAGGAATTCTAACACTAAGACTGATCATTAAGCTGGCGATAAATGGCTGGTTTGAAAAACACTCGTTCAAACATGTTGGCGTTATCTTAAACGAATTCTGCTGTTACCAATTTTTTTGTTTCCGTAATTTCTTACCCTGAAATTATATTTTGATAACCCAGCACGACAATCAAGATGCTAGAGTTGGCAAAGCTGGATTTCAACGCGATCCAGGCCATCCAGAAGGCGGAACTTCACGAAGTTTGCAGGTACAGATGGTATAGCTTAGCGGGTACCCAATAATTTGACTTTAATTTGATTACAGGTATAATCGACATGATATATTTACAGAGACACATGGTCTTTGAGCACAAATCAGAATCCTCTTAGCTAAATCCAATTGAGCCTGACGCGTAGCTTATCATGTATTTTTTGACAGGTGGTGGGAAGGCTCTGACGTAGCAAATCTCAACATCTTCAGACGCAGACACATGGAACCGTACTGGGTCATGGCAACAGCTCTAGACGAGCCAGAAGACGAAGAATATGCGGAGGTGAGGATTGCACTGGCCATGGCTTCCACGGCCATCTTTGTGCTGGACCACATCTATGATGCGTCTGCTGGAACGCTGCCACAGCTGAGGCTTGTGACTAGAGCTTTCACAGACTGGGATACCTGCAACTTGAAGCACCATCCTCTGCCTCTGCCCACTCCACCACAATTGGCTTACGATTCGTAATGGAAACCCTATAACAAGTACTTTCCAAAAACAGTTACAAGCCAAAATTCAAAATGTGCATGATGAATATGCGCAGCATGGTATGAGTCTAAGAGAAATGTTATTAGATACTATCCATCAATCAGTATCATGATCGTTTTTTTTTTTTTTTTCTAGATGATTCCGTTTGGTGTAAATATATGCACGCTCAGTTACCTGAAGTCAGTCACCTGCACTCACAGCCAGAGAGAGAGAGAGCGATTTTCTGGAATTGAGATTAATTTCACGGTTTAAAGATTTTACACTATGGAAAGAAGGTGTGTGAAAGTGAAACCCAGCAAGTGAACTGAAAGTATACATGATATATCTAAAGTTGACGTACATTTTTGAAACTTAATTGGATTTTCTTTCTTGTTTTTTCGTTTTCCAAATGGGAAAGAATATTTATTATATGTGCAGCTGTGTTTCTACAATGGCTGACGATGGTGGAATCGTTCGAGAGAGAGACGGAGTGGGAAGATGCAGCAAAACAGAATGAAGAGGGGCTGCCGGACATGAAGGAATACTTCAAAAATGGAAACCAAAGCTCCGGTTATGGGCTCATTTTTGCCATGGCAGAGCTGCTTCTCTGCAAATTCGACACTGACACTACCCACTTCAAATCCCAGTTCGAAGATGTCTGTGTTAAAACTGTTCGCATTCTCAACGACATTTATGGTCCCCAGGTTGACCGCAACTTCGATCAGGTAATTGAATGACAACTTATGAAAGCATTGCATATCTAGGCAAAAAAGGTACAGGGATGGCGTTCTATTTATATTTCATTAGGTTCAAGGCTTATTTATGTTTGAATGTCAAATGAAATTCAATTTTAACATCAACGGTAGAAGAAAGGATTTCCAATTTTTGAATCTTTCAGGCTCCTCCATCATTGTATTATTTAAACATTGGAAAAGGGTCTACTTGTATTCAGAAAACCGTCTGTTTCAATTTTTCATGGGTCTCAACACAGGGTTTCAGTGATAATAGAGGAAATGGTCAGAGCCATGCAGAAGCTATATCGTCTGTGACGTGTTTGATGAAGGAGAACCCTACTTTAAGTACGCATGAAGCAGTGCCGGGGTAATTATCAATCGACAGGACGTAAATATCGTTCACGGTAGCACCTTACTTAACCTAGTCAGCCCTGGAGCTACCTGTGAAGCAACCACCTGGTCGGCTGGAGTACCAGACGTACAGATAGGACTTGGAACACCTTAACTAAACTATAATAAGCGAGCAAGAACGACGCCAAAGGCCATGAACTGAGCCAAGCAGAGCGGGACAACAATGACAAGCAGAGCGGGACGTAGCTAAGCTAGGAACTTGTTTGTCGAGAGTGAACTGCCTTGAATGGTGCTGGTAGACGTAAGCACAAAAATCAGTGAAAAATGGGTCAGTAACAAGTACATCCGGGGGTTGATAAGAAGAAGAGGAAGCCATTGCACGCATGAGTTACCATCAGATAAGAGCAGTCGGTACTTGATAATGGTATCCATGGACTCCATTTACTGGATCGTAAGAAAGGAAAGAGGGACAGAGTCACCGTATAGTAAGGGTTCGTTCGATCACAAGGGACTTCATCTAATGATCTGTGGCGGCCTTAGAGACTGCTTGCTCACTAATATAGGCCTAGTCTCTAATCTCAGGGAGTCACTTTCCATTTTCACTCTCAAGTAATCCAGCTAGGTAATCTGTTATAGATAATAAACTATCAAAATATGATATGCTTGCTTGCTCACTGAATTTCTCTAATATCCCTATGCTGTAAGTGGAGGGCCTTACCTTTCACTAGAGCTCACATACAGCACACACAGGGTAATGTAGGCCCATTAGCGAGGGAATACCACTGGATTCATACTGTAAGTGATTCAATATTTTGTTAAATTGTAGGAATGATTAGAGCAAAAATGGAATAGGATGCCTTGCACACAATATATCAAGGTTTAAACAAGATTTGACTTGTAAGATCACAAATTCTTTAGAAGGATTTTGAATGTCTCAACATGAAGGATTCTGCATGTGTTCTATATTTTGTTACTAGAATCAAACTATTGTAAATTAGGTATAAAGAAAAAGGTTGTTGAGAAGATATTATGATCTATGTATTTTGAAATTTAAATTGGAAATTTTATTAAGCTTGTAGACCCTCTGGATCTATTGAACAGTAGAAATATACATGCTCCGAGTTTTGAAAACATCATTAAGAAAATTATTAAGTGTTCTTAGCAACATTTGGAACAAATGAATGTGTTTGGCAAATATGGTATTTATCTTTAATGCTATTTGTATTGTACAATTGACATATTCATTTTTCATGAGAAATTTTGAGTCATTTGCCTTTTTCAACCCTTAGATGATAAAATCCATTTGTGCTCTACTAAGTGTGCATCATAACTAATGAGAAATAGCACTAAATAAATAGTCTACCTTTAAATTAAAGCTTCCATTGATACTATTCAAATAGAAATGTTTATTCTGTTTCCATCTATATTTTTGAAATAATGCTTATATCAATAAATTATGAACTTGGTTAGGATCCAAAATAAAGAATTGACTCTTGAATATTCCATTTATTAATCCATTAAATGCCACATGAAGCCATCCTATAATAAAATATTAATCGATCTCATAAAACATCATATCTCATCTACAACATAACCATAAAACCATTAGCATCATAACACATGCTAATTAGCCATATGACTAACATGTATCACACAATAATAATCATGGCACCCTAGCATGATCAAGCAAACAACACTTATTTATAATCACATAACATGATCTACTAAACAATATTGATATCAAAGCTATAATGCATAACCAAAATACAAATATAGAGGTCATACCTACTAATGTGTAATCTTTCTCCACAACCCTCATTCCCTACCAACCATAAACAATATACTACACATCTAGCAAGATTAGTGTGCATAGCCATGGTAAAGCATAATCATAAACATAACATCATAAGATCTCAGAGAATATATCATTATGATATCATCACTATCTATACACCCTTGTGACCCCCAACTAAGTCCAATCACATATGAATAACTATAACATGATACCATGGGGTCCTATAATGAGGGGCTATATGTTAACTAAAAATTAGGGATTATTATTTGAAATGATAGTAAGGTATTTATTTCTAAAGTCATAAGGCCTAGGTTTTCACTTCAACATAACCACTTAAAAGGAAGTTAAGACTTTTGCTCATCCGTCAACCTTCCTAAACCCTTACTTTATGTGACTAGCATTGAGTCTCTAGGTAATACCCCCATTTATATATTAGACTATGAATTTTTATGTTCAAAAATTTTGCTACTACAAAGTTTCAAGCTATAAAGAACATTTAATCTATTATAATGTTATAATTTTATGAACAAAGTAACTAGTAATAATTAAGATAGTTTTGCATTAGAAGGTTACAACAAATAAAAATCATGGAAAATACTACAAAAAGAAGTGTTTATCACCTTTATTGTACTAACATTAAACAACATTAGAACCAAATGATAAAATATAAACAACCTAAAGCATTATGTGTTACAAAGCAAAGATGAGACTTCCATTAAAACTCTTGTAGGAAGGTCATTATTCACGTTTTAATATACGATAACCCTAGTGGAAGCCATAGTTTATGCTTGGGGAAGTCCTTGGTTGATTTTCATGCAGACCATCCAAGGCACTCTACCTTCGTTCCCTTTTCCAGCTTGCCCTCAAGCAAAGGCAAGGTTGGCTATGCCTGCCCGACGATCTTTCAGTGTCTATTTCCTTCAAGCCTTACACCGACGATTTAGGTCAGTATAGATACTACTAAAAGATTAAAGGAGAACCCATCATGAAAGATAAGTTGGAGATAATGCTTACAAAGTATACCTACAAAAGGAGGAAAACAAAGCAAAATGATAGGGAAGAAATTTAGGGATATTGTTAATACACTTATGGTAAAGTGCTACACAATAGAAGTGGGATGTGGCTAGATCCCTAAAGTGGACCTCTTCCTTGCCTCACTCATGTAAACATTCAAATTCCTCACTTCACTCTAACACTCAACACACCCTCACTATGTCAGGGTAGATACACTTACTTGGCTTTACCAAAGTGTTGAATATAGAGAGTAATGGGAATAGATGAGAAAAGGAATGAGGAAGAAAAAAAACATATTATAGGAGAGCAAAGAATATTTTATGAGAAACTAGAGAACAAAAAGTAGAAGGTAGAAAATATTATATTGCCTATACATCTATCATGAGGATGGTGCTATGCGACAAAAGTGGAGCATGTCTAAATCCTACACATACTATATGAATGAAATTAATGTCATAAATAGTTGATAAATATGCAAAATAATAATCCCTCCCTATCCTACTCAATAATACACTTATTCATACCCTTACATGAAATAATGAGTTAGTATTCAATCAAAAACCTTACTGATTATGCTAAGTAGAGTAGAGTGGAGTAGAGCAGGATAGATAATGTAGGGATGTATGATAAAAATGGTAAGATAGATATGGTAGAATATGAGATAGAGATGGAAAATAAGTAGATAAAAATTATATGAATAAAGGAGGATTAGAGCAAACCTATTATCCTAACATATTATATATCTTATCATAGTATAAAAAAGCTAATGTAGAGCAAACTACTAATAAATGAGCATACGTTTGGTTGGCTATAACTAGTAGGTTTGAATATTATGATGAGAAAGTAGGCTTCATATAGTTCCACTTCAAAAATACTCTATTTATGCAATATATAAATTGATGTCCTTTCGCATAAGAAAGCATATAGACATCATTTTATAGAGACTGAACCACTAAGAAAGGAACCTGCTAGTTAGAAGAGAACTTTATGTTCTTCAAGTTTGAAAAATGTTGAATAACTAGGTCAACTTCATGAATCTCTCAGCTTTTAACATGTCTAGAATGATGATGTTGAATGCTTTTTTGATAGTCATGCAAGTACTATAAAGCTATTTGATGTTCTTTATCAAGAAGGTCCAACTTAATGCATCATATACTTTTGTTCTCTTGATCTAAGAGTCTATCATGTAAAGTAACACAAAGAGATGGGATATGTAGCTTGACTCATAGAATTCCATCAAAAAATAGATTAAAAGATATGGGTTTGACTAGCGGATGTATGAAATGCAGTATGATAGACCCAAGATCATGGGAAACCTAAATGTGTCAATTACACTCCATTTTATCAACCATAGCATGGAGCAAATGGATGAGGATTTTATCAGTGAACTCATGTTGATCATTAAACTGAGAGTAATAAGATGATGAAAATGATTGGGTGATGTGATACATGGAACAAAAATCAACTAATTCTTTAGCCTTGAATTAAGGATCATTGTTAGTCATAATTTGGAGAGGTACATCAAAATGTATGATAATGTGGTCAAGGATAAAACAACAAAAAAATAGGATTTGGTGGAATGTAACAACAGAGCTTCTACTCATTTATTGAAATATTTTGTAGCAATTAGAATGAACTAGTATCCAATAGATGAGAAATGATTAACACCAAAAATAAGATCTAGATTCCATTTTTAAAAAGGCCATGTGATTTGGGGCATATGAAGCTCTTAGCAAGGAGCATGGATAAGTGTTGCATGTCTTTGGAAAATATTTCATGCTTTTACCATGTTAAGTGCATCCTTAGCTAAGATTGATCATCAATAACCTATAGAAATGACATGTGAGACTAAAGAGCATGATCCTAGATGTCCACCATAAGTTCCTAAATTAACTTGTTCAAGAACTATCTTAGCTTTGATGGGGTTGAGGTAGATTAGAAGGACATTTCTTGTAGACATATGACATAATATATTAGGATTCACTATACAAAAATGTTAGCTATGCTTACGAAAAGCATATTTATAAATGCTTATTAGGTGATTAGGAGTTTCACTAGTAGCAAGATAATGGACAACATCATCATACTAATGATCTTTGTCATCTAAATTAATAGCACCAATTAAAACATTAGGAGATTGCATAATATGTATTAAGTAGATGGATTAAATAAGATGGTCATACATAAGATATGTATCACCATAAATTAAAAATGGTATCAAAGCATTGGCTAGCATGTTATAAGAATAAGAAACATGGCTTAAAGCATACATTGAAAATAGAAAAAAAAAATGTTCGTTAGCCATTTCTAAATATGGAATGAGGTGAGATGCTTTTCAATTGTATTCACCATTAACTTGATTTATAATGAGCTAACAATTATCATAAAGTGTAATGATTTTGACCAAATGTTGTAAGGCTTGCAAAATACCACAAATCAATGCTTTGTACTCAAATACATTGTTCATGTAAGGAAACTCAAGTTTATATGCTCTATAAAGAACTTACTTAGTAGGAAGAATAAGAATGCAAGCTACTCTAGATCTAGAGGAAGTGTAAGCTCTATCGAAATGGAGGACAACATTTGCATTACTCACATTGTCATGAAAGTTGTAAATGAGGTCACTGGATTTGGAAGAAGAGATGAGATTAATTACAACTTTATCTTTGATCGAATGTTAGGAAAAATAACCAAACTCAAACTTAATAAGAAAAGGTTTTCAACAAGCTAATCGATGGCTATTAGAAATTTTATTAGCAACTATTTTCCATATAATGTCTTTGTAAATTATGAATACTTTAGGGTTTAAAGGAGAATGTCTTTACTTCTTGAGAGTGAAGATAAGACTTAAACAAAATTTTTCAGCATTTGTATATTGAGTTTTACATTCTAAAAATGAATAGGAAATGTAGTAGATGAGAAGATTAGCTTCATCCTCTTATATTTTATAGCATATAATAGCTATGACATGGTTAGATTTAGAGAAGTAAAGATATAAAAGTTGATCAAATTGAGGAGGATGCACATTAGGGAGAGAAGTTAAATTTTTTTTGATAGGATCAAAGGCCTTTTAACAATTTTCATCTAGTGTTGGACTTATGGAGTAGATGGGAAAAAGAGTGAAGGTGGTTCATAACATTGTTGATAAAGTAGTGATGAGTCATGAATTGTCGGCTACGATATCGCGTACACAATATCACGTACACAATATCGCAGCCTAGACGCAATATTGGATATGCGATATCATGGCTTGTCTCCTCATCTATAAATAGGAGGCAAGTAGATTTGGTTTAGAATCTAGTTTTAGTATTAAGGTAGGGACTTTTTGTTAGTTTTTCCTCTCAACCCTTTCTCCCAGTGCATGCCCGCAGTATGATGATTGTAATTGTATGACATCCTTATTCAAGTGTGATGTACTTGGACAGGCACATGACCAATAATAAAGATCGAGATTACTTCATCATTACAGCATCCACTTAGCTTAATTATTTAATTGTTATTGTTATTTATTACTTTGTTAGTTAATATCTCTCTACCCTTATCTCCTAGTAATGCGAAATGAGTATGACCTAATCATGAGCATTTAAGTGTGACTAATTGGTAACCCAGTAGCGTACCTAGGCCATGTGCTTGGTAATCCTAGTGGTAGTCATGCATGAGGTCCAAGATGTGTACGAATGATTAAGGAACATATTCTCATCACACTTAGGCTAGTTTAGATTCTCTCTCACCCTCTCTCTCCTAGCTTAGTTGATATTATTTCCCATCATACCCAGGAGCAGCATTAGTGTAGGAACACATCATACACCTCACTCTGGACTAAACCATACATGACAAAGCTAATACTAGTTTAGGCGGGAAGACACTGAGCTACAATCTACGAGTAACTATCTAGATACCACAACTAGTCTATTTGTGAAGTTCAACCAGATCATGCGTGAAGCACTTGTATTCGTATGACTGAGTGTATGGGTACCTTGCCACTCATCATTAGCATCGTTTCTAGAGATGGTGCTAGTTATCTAGATTAGTTATATCATACAAGGTCGTTGTTTAGGAATTAATGATATATCATTTTTAGAAAGAAATAATTACAAAAAGTCACATACAAATTCACACACAATTTCACAACCATGCCTCTCCAACAAGACTACGATAACGCCACATCTAGTGAGGCAATTCATTGGAGAACCAACAAATTATATGATAATGAAGATTGGAGTACGCAATCTAAGGTGGGGGTTTCTTATAAACATAAACGAAGGAAGCATCGTCCCAATGCATGAAAGCATAACTTACTTGATGACGATGAACCCCTACTAGCCACTACAAGCCTAACACAAATACAAGAGGCTATTCGAATCTCCCATAGGCATCGTAAAGAAAGACACCTACCTAGGCTTGATTTAAACAACTTTCCCAAGTTCTCAAGAGGCTATGACTTAGATCCACAACAACATTTACAAGCCTTCTATGATGCTTATGCATGGAACAACATTGATAACGTTTGGCAAAAACTCAAGCTCTTTCCCATGACACTCATTGGCCAAGCAAAAGTATGGTATAGACCATTAAAACCAAATTTAATTCGACGTTGGCCAACAATGGTAGAACTCTTTAATGAAAGATATCAAACCTACACAAGAGTGTCGACCTTGAGGAAACAAATCCAAGAGTGGAAACAAGCACAACATAAACCCTTGGACATGGCCTTAGAAAGATATTATTTACTGTTAAACAACTGTCCAGGCCATGAGTTCTCTGAGGCAAGGCTAATGTACCATAGCATTGATGGGTTTCATAATGAAATAAGAGAGACCCTAGGCATGTATGCCCAAGGTCAACTATATGAACTACGAATCCATCAATTCCAAGAGCTTATTAAGTGCATAGCAAAAGAAGAAGGAGAAATGGCTAGATGGGAGAGTGTTGAAAAACATCAACAGGACCAAAATATCAACTTAATAGAGGCCCATAATCACAAAAAGGAGAGATCAACCCATCTTAAGGAGGAAGAACCATCTTTGCTAGTACAACAATCATTAGATGAAATCAAGGCAAAGATAAATAATATGCATAAAAAGTATGGAGAATATATCAATATTATTGGAAATAGAGTTTTGACAACCTGATAAGTAGGAAAAAATATCATTAGACAATTGGAAAGAAGGGATGAAGAAAATAAGAGCTCAATTTCCAATCATACATATAAATGCAACATTTGCATGTATGATCACCCCAAGGGCCAATGCCCAATCTTGTTACATTTATATGAGCATTGGGGAAGCATGTTACACCCAGAGTTCATATAGAGATACTGTGTTCAATCACAGTGGCAACAATCCCAATCATGGGGGAAGCCATCCCTAAACTGTAGACACCCTTTGTATCATCTGAATCTAAATGCTTATCTAGTATAACATCCTATTTCCCCAACTGGGTCAACGTACTCTATCTTTCCACATTATCATTCTCCTCAATACTATCAACCCATGTCCTCAACACAACCACCACCTTGTGTACTTTATACTTCTTCTAAATTTCAACATTCTCATCCTTTCCCTCATTCTACATCGCCACCAAGTATTCCTGAAGTGTCTACACCATAGCAACAACCCATGAACATTACTTGTGCTACTATTGCCAATAGTAATGAAAGACCTCCTCAACATCAAAGGCATCCCTTCTTTAGACATGACCGTAGGAAAGGACAACACAGTTCCAAGGCCACTACATTCTCCAACTTAGCACAAGTCCAACACTGTGGTGCATCCTTCTCCTTGAACCCAATGCCTCATGTCACCTCATCAAGTCCACCAATTAACACTCCAACAACCATATGACCTAATGAATATACCCATGGAGGATGACATCTCGATCCTTGCATACCATCTTATGGTCTCAAGTATCATAGTGGGTCAACTCTTTACCCGAGAACCACATCTTATAAATTTCCCCACTATGCTTACTATAATCAAGTGTGTGAACCCCAATGGGGTCAGTATGACCAAGTTTCGATATTTCCAACATGCAAGGATCGTCATCTTTTATTTATTAATCCTTTCCATGCTCAACTTTTTAGTTATGGGGGATATCCCCCATTCTAATAATAAGCAGGATTAATAAATATTTTTCATTTTCTTTAATTTTACAATTTTTTTTTCTAGTTTTTCATTTTTGAATTTCTTGTTTTATCTTTTTGTCTTTTTGTCTTTTCATCTTTTCATAAGTAATCTCATCTACAAATAAAACAATCATATGACTCATTGGTTGAGGTGTGTTTTATGTTATCAAGTCTTGAGTGATCAATTATTTGGATAGTGAGCCCATTACACCCACTCATCCATTCTACAAATAAGAGGTTCTATTCGAGGGTACAATGATATTCTTAACATTCTTAAAACTTAAAATTAATTTTGTGTTCATTGTACCCAGAATGAAGAAGGATGGACCAAGAGGAAATGATTAGGGTGTGACATCAAGGGAACTTATGGATTCTCTTTGGTGACATTTGTGAGAGTTATCACGCAACGTGGTTGTACTAAGATCCTTGTAGATCTAACAAAAAATGGGAGTAAGAGTAATCAACAATGTTGTTCTAGGGGTTCCCACTGGAAAGACATGCATCCATGCCTGAGGGTTGTCAGCTTCTCTAGATTTAGCATTCAAAAAGAAAAAAACAAAGAAAGTGCCATAAAGAAAAAATTACTCCTCCCTTTAACAAAATGCCAAGTGATCATATGCCTTGTTGTTATGGTACTGTCATTGTCACTTATCATGGGATGAAACAATGCAGTTTCACTAATTAGAGGAATGGACTTGGTCCTAATCTTGAAATGATTGGTTAATGACACATTAATCATGCTTTACATGCAAGATTCATTGTGCACTGGGTTAGTTACCTCATGTCCCAATCTTTGCAATCCCTTCTATAGTCCATCTCATCTCATTGTTCATGTAATTGTAGCTCATGTCTTATGTAGCATAGAGTTCTTACCTTATTTTGGTGATACTTACATCTGTGTGTTTTGTGGAACCAGTGTGGATTACATTTAACCCTTATTCTACCTACCGACATTTTAAGGTGTGGTTACACAAGGGCATTATAAGTTGGAACCTGCTTTGGAGAGGACCCACTTGCATAATTTTTGTAATTTTCACTCATAACACATCTTCTGCACATCATCTATTACCCTCAGCGTATTCTCAATGATATTCTTTCCCTTATTACTATCCCTCTAATTCAAATGTTCCTATGAACCATCACATAGCCTTTTTCTCTCCCTTATCATCTGAGGTCCTTATTGATAAATTCCACACCATCATAATTTTTGTGCCTTCAGAACTAGTTGAATTACCCTAGAACCCTTTAGTAATAGCTCAGATGTCCTCAGTTTACATGGTTTAATTTTAGAAAAATATTAAAAATTCAGTACATTTTATAAAGTGCCCTAACTTTGATAGGCTGTGATATCGCATCAAAAAAATATATATATACACAACCCCCCTACACTTATCAACATCATTTGCAACTATTCACATGGGGGAATTTTTTCAAATTTCTCTCTATGACTCACGATTTTGTGTCCCTTGCTTTCATATCCATAACTTGCTCGCAGGTACTTCGATTTTCATTCCATTTGAACCTACTTGAACTCGAAGTGTTCAGCTTAGTCATGGGGGAGGGGCACATGCTGAATAGCACATAAAGTTTTTGAAATTCTTCATCACCCAAAGAACATTATTAAGGGTAATTAGTTATAAAATTAATGATAAATGTGCAAAAAATAATTTCATCTCCTTAGTTATACGAGAAAACTAGATTTGGAAACCACCTAAGTAAAGAGGATTAAATATTATATTCTTTCAAGGATATTTTCTCCTAATAATTAATGTCACATAGAGATAAAGGAAATTCATTAAGGCAAGAAGTAAGGTATAACCTAACTTTGGTAACAACCTTAGTAACGATTAGCCCCATGTGATTGCAGATGGCCTCGAAGTGCTGACAATAGGAAGGTCCTGCTCAAGGTGTGATCAAGATACCTAAGAGAGGTGAAGGAAAAGTTCTTTCTGAACAACATGCAGAGTAGGAAGAACAATCATTTAGTATCCATCAAGAAGAACCTACCACTGTACAATCAAGGTAGGTAGAAGGAGGAGCTACTACAGTGTTTAAACAGGGACGACATCTCACATTGCCCCAAGATTGTGTTTAGTCCATCTATGAAAGGTCCATATTAACTTTAGTGATCATGGAATTAAAATTTGGACCTTTCATAGAATTTTCTCTGGAGGCCATTAGGGATCACCTCAAAGGGTTCCCATTGTGGCCTACCCTCTCTAAAAGCGGTGCCTAGTACTTAGGGAAAACGTACCAAATTTGGCACAACAAAGAAGAAGGCACTACAGTTAACATTTGTGGGGTGACTATTGATTTCTCTATTCAAGCCATTTCAGAAGTATTAAACCTTACGAATACAAGGTCAAAGGTTTCTCAGTTCTCTACTTTCTTAGACCCTGATGCATGATGAGTTTGGTTAGACAGGGCGTACAACAAGGAAGATAAGACCTATGGGGAGTTGACGACGAAAGAGAAGATTTATTTCAAAATAGGGACTTATCACATCTTCCCTACAAGAGGTTTAAAAATAATTTCAACATATGTGGCAAGAGGATGTGCAGTGTTGATGGGAAATGTTAGTGCTAACTTGCCTCATCTATATTTTATGGAGATCCTAAGGTGGTTTGAAGAATGGAAGATAGGAAAGTTTCCAATGCCCTTCCCTTATCTTATCAGGAAGTTGTGCAGCTATGTTGGTATTAAAGGATACACCAATGATGTCCTCCAAAAAGCCCAAAATTCTTCATATGCTAAACTGCTAATGTCACCAGCTGCAAGGAAAATCATTGGTGAGATGCTAGGGCTAGAACAAGAAAAAGAACAGATGGTAGGGCCAACTGCAACTCAACTTGTAGGACCCAGCCAACTTCCAAGCATAGGACCTAGCACAGGCTAGCAGGATCAACCACTACTACTGCCACAAGATTACAGACCATCGATAAGCCATCTCAGGGCCATCACTGAGACGGTTAGTTGGGGAAGTCGTGATGATGCAAATCTCTTCTGCATCATCAACAATGTTGTATAGCCTATGGTTTCTATGGATCACACATGGAATGAAGTGTCCATTCAGATAGGAGAAGGGGAGAACACTTGGTCATAATAAATTTTAGGGAACAACGCATCCTTTTAGGCGCAGTTGGAAACTAGTGAAGGGGCCACAGTGGTGGTCATGCAGCACTAGGATGTAGCGGGAGCTATAGAAGTGGCCGCAGACCACATTAAGAAATCATTCAATGTGCCTATTGTGCCACTGATAGATCTTATAGGAGCATGGGATGCTCAAACTCTGGCCAATACCTCAATGACTCCTATAGAACATGAGGATGTACTCAACCGATTGTTGCAAATAGGACAAGTAATGATGTCCTTATTTGACATCCCAAGAGATGTTACAACAATACAATTAGACCTCATTTCCACCAAGGGAAAGTTGGTCATGATAGAGATGAGGGTCAAGCATGCTGAAGCAGAAGTGAAAAGATTGCAAGAAAGGCTCGTGACCTTGCAAGCAACGCAATGGGATCATTCTCAATTCGTTCCTACAGACCAATAGGACACTTTTAGAACCAAGCAACTGAATAAATTTTTGACAGAGAATAAAAGGGTGGTGGAAGAAAAAGAGAAGGTTGACTAGGATGCCTCTCTGGAACAAGCACAAAATTATGCACACACCAAGGCACTCAAGGCCTTACAAGAGGAGAATAAACAACTTGTTGCTGACAACCTTCGGTTGACCTCTGTGGAGAAGCAAAAGAATGTGCTCGAGGAACATTTTTAGCAGTTGTAAGAACAACTAATCAGGGTCAAGCAGGGTATGAACTATTTAGCCAAGGAAAATCAAAACCTCTCAATGGAGGAGGTACACGTCATCCATCATAAGACCTCCATTGAAATAAGCGCATGGTAGAATGAGGTTCAACGGCATGAGAAGCTAAAGGAGCACTTCTGAGACCAAGTGGGGATGTATAAACAAATCATTGAAAAAGAGATCCATATGGCCAAGGCCCACATCAATGATCTTAGTGCTCAACACACTAATTGGCAGGCCATATTAGACACATACACTTTTGCCCACTAAGCAGATGTTAAGAGCCAGGACCTGTGGATCTAGGACCTTACAAAGTACATGGAGTTGGTAAACCTATAGTATGCCAACCTTGCCATGTTCATAGAAGGTTAGCCGAGAATAGAGCTCAAGCAATAGGTAGCCACCACCTATGCAAAATATGAAAGAGAATTTGCAGAACACAATAAAACATTGCAAAAATTGGAGGTTGCAAATTCTAAACCTGAGGTGGTTAAAGCAAGCTACCAGGGGTAGAAAGGTTTCATAAAAAACTTGGCTCAATAGCTCATAGATTTTTCAGGATATAGAGATAAAGCCAGATCCTACGAGGAGGAAAGATGGGTGTTTGTGGCTTGGTATGTCAAAGCAAATAAAATTTTTCTGCAACTACCATGTCCATGGGAGGTGCTGACTCCATCAAACATTGGAACATTAGCATGGACAGCATAGGATCCCTGAACTGAAGAGGAGAAACTTCAGGCCATACTTCAACACCATCAAATCCCAAGACTTGGAGCACAAGACAAGGGAAAGACACCCATGGAGGCGCCATCGCCACTAGGAACTGCATGAGTTCCACCCAATTTTGTAGTTATAGGATTTTCTTTTGCATTCTTCGTGTTGTGTCTCAAGTTTTTTCTAATTCCACACTATAGCATGAATCCATTCTAGTCAGTCAATAATCCCATACTTATCAACTGTGTAATCAATGGAGATTGTTCTCACTTTAACTTGAGGATGAGTTTTCATTTATTCATGGGGGTATGATGAGTCATGAGTTGTTGGCTGCGATATTGCACCCACGATATCATAGCCTAGATGCAATATTAGATACATGATATTGTGGCCTGTCTCCTCATCTATAAAAAAGAGGCAAGAGGAATTGGTTTAGAATCTAGTTTTAGTATTTAGGTAGGGACTTTTTGTTAGTTTTTCCTCTCAACCCTTTCTCCTAGTGCATGCCCGTAATGTGATGATTATAATTGTATGACATCCTTATTCGAGTATGATGTACTTAAACATGCATATAACCGGCAATAAAGATTAAGATTACTTCATCATTGTAGCATCCACTTAGCTTAATTATTTAATTATTATTGTTATTGATTACTTTCTTAGTTAATATTTCTCTACCCTTATCTCCTAGTAATGCAGAATGAGTACGACTTAATCACGAGCATTTAAGTGTGACTACTTGGTAACCAAGCAGCATACCTAGGCCATGCACTTGGTAATCCTAGTGGTAGTCGTGCACGAGGTTCAAGATGTGTACAGATGATTAAGGAATAGATGCTCATTGCACTTAGGCTAATTTAGATTCTCTCTCACCCTCTCTCTCCTAGCTTAGTTGATATTATTTCCCATCATACCCAAGAGTAGTATTAGTGTAAGAACACATCATACACCTCACTGTGGACTAAACCATACATGACAAAGATAATACTAGTCTAGGTGGAAAGATAGTGAATTGCAATCTACGAGTAACTATCTAGATACCACAACTAGTTTGTCTATGGAGTTTCACCAGATTATACGTGAAGTGCTCGTATTCGTATGGTTGAGTGTAGGGGCACCTTACCACTCATCAAGTAGTGAATGGACTAAGAGTGAGCATGAAAAACATGCATGTCTCAAATGTTTTTAGGATGTGGAAGGTCCATGATAGCCTTAACTTTTCAGGATCAATTGCTATGCCATCTTAAGATATAAGGTAACCCAACATCCTACCCATAAGCACACCAATGGTGAATTTCTTAATATTAAGATGAAGGTTGAACTTATTAAAATAGGTCAAAACAAGTGATGAATCATTTTTAGATGTGCTTCGATATCATACATGTGATATTGGAGCCTCGATATCAGATACCTAATATCAGACCCTTAGATGTGATGTTGAATATTTGATATTGCGGCGTATGTGCTAGCCTATAAATATAGTAATTGGGCACATGATTTCTATATAGTTTTTGTCATAGCATAGCAAAGCTCTTCTAGTTTGTTTTCTCCAAAGTTAGAATATTTTCCAAAGTGCCCACAGCAGGAGTCATTAAGTGTATGAATCTTTGTTTAAGCATTGTTGTACCTAAGCATGTAAGTGTCTGTAGAAATAAATACTAGCTTTCTAATCAAACCTTGCAGCACCTTTGTTGGCTTAAACATTTTATTTATGCATTTAATGTTTTATGTAATTTCCTTTAATTATTTCCAATAATTAAGCTAATGTAAACTAATTATATTTAATAGAAATCAATTAACTAAGTACATAAGTATGACCACTTTGTGCATGTGTATGACTCATGGTAATCTTAGAAATACTTAATGTTTGGCAACCCAACAACATTATACGTGTTCAAGATGTGCACAAAAAGTGGGATCAGATACCTATGTTAGGATAGTTAGTTATTGATTAGCAATTAGACTAAGAGGTTTATAAATTAAGTTTCAACTTGTTCTTAATCATAGATAAATAAAATATAAAATAATAAAAATCATGTACCTTAATCCTACTTAACCATACAATTAAGCTCTACAAGTATAGTTGAGAAGGCAATGATTTTCACAATTAGATTTCATGTCTTGAAACCAGTGTACTTAAGAACTTAAGGTTTGCAAAATTCTACCAAATCACACATGAACACTTGTGATTCATATGGTTGGGCTTAGGGATACCTCGTCACTCATCATTGGTGCTGTTGCCAAGGATCTTTAGTTAGTATGTGTGCTATCTAAGATTTAGTGAGAAATTATTCAAAACCATTGTAATAAATCCTAGAGTCATATCATACTTTAAAATAACTACAAAAATTTTAAAGAAGCACATAACATTTTTATTTCCTAATACAAAATGTCTTCTTCTCACAGAATTCATTCTCCAGCCAAGTCTAATGGAGTACATTAGCACATGCCCCAACAATATAGAGTAGATATGCTCATCCTGATGAGTACGTATCCAACTTCACCTTCATCTTAAACCAAGATGAACTACTGCAATGACTTGACATGGAGGGCAACATTATGTTTCCACCAGATCAATTTGTTCCTATGATGCTCCAATAAATCCTTGTGCATTTGTGTTTCTAGGAAATTCATGTTGAGTACATTATGCAGAATAGTGACACTAGGGATTATCATCCTATTGAGGCACAATGTCTAAGGGATCAATAGCTAGAATAGCACTACGAATCTATTAAGGGAAAGTGGTTCAATAATTCCCCATACCTGTTGTACCAAAAATATGTTCAAGAACCCTTCTCTAGGGGTTTTCCATTTAGTGAAATTTCTCTCATTAACCTTGATGAAGCTAGTAAAAACTAGAACCTGTAGTCCACGATCCACAATCCTAGTTTTGGTAAGAATGGATTCAATGACAAAGAAGGATCTAAGGAGGAGAGTAAGGGTAGGGATACAAACAAGAAACAAGATCTTGATCATGGTTGCAATCACCAAATAGGGGGTAGCTAGCACTGTGATGGTGCTAGTCCTCCTTCCTCTTCACCTTTATCATCATCATCTTCCTCTTATGGCTTCAACCAGAACAATAGTGGGCATAGTTGCAATGGAGGTAATTGATGGGAGTAAAATGATCAAAGGGACTATTGGGCAAGTCAAAACCAAGGGTGTGGACATTTCAAGAAAGATCTATGATCATGAATAAAGGGGTAGAATAGGACATCATAGGCACTAGAATCATGGCCTCAATGCACCTTTGCTTGCTACATGAAGAATTTTCAACATTATAGAAGCAGTGAGAATTCCCACAAGTAAAGGAAAATTGGATTAAGAGGCTAGACATGAACAATATCTCTAAATTTGAAAAGTGATATAACTCATATCCACATAACCATCTTCAAGCTTTTCAAGATGCATGTGCCTTGAAAAATATAGAAAATGAGTTTCAAGAAGTTAAGTTGTTCCCTAGGACACTCATTAAAAATGCAGAAAATTGGTACCAGTTCGTAGAACTAGATTCTATTAGACGATGGAGTACAATGCTTGAATTATTGAATGGCAAATATTAGATGTACTCCCAAGTGTCCAACTTGAGGAGGGAAATCCAAGGATGGAAACAAGGGATACATGAACCCTTGGATTCCACCATGGATTAATACTATTCCTTATCACATAGATGTCTTGGCCATGATTATTCTCAACTAGAGCAACTTTGCCACATCGTAGATGGGCTTCGATCTAAAATAAGGGAAACTCTTGGCATCTATGTCTAAGGATGATTTTTAAAATTAATATTCCATGAGATTCAATGATTGATTAAGTAGGTAGTGAAAGAAGAAACACGAAAGTACATAAGAGTATAACCATGATTCTTCCATTCACAAGAAGGAGGTTTGACTTTGTGATAGTGAAGAAGAATTAGCACTTGATGAGGTAGTGAATCAAAAAACCTTGCAGGTTCAAAAATTTACCTTAGAAATTTTGACTAAGGTTGATCAATTATGGGACTCTATGGATAGTATATTTCAAGTTGTCCTAAAAATTGCTAAAGAGTCCAAAGAAAAAAGTAGTGATCATGATCACAAGAGATGCAAGGAGGCTAAATGTATCAATGAAAGAGGTAAGGGTAAGATTATTGCAATAGAAAAAGTTACAGGAAGTGAATCAGATGATGGTGGATGTGACATCTACCATAATGAACATCCTAAGGGATGTTGCTCCATATTATCACACTTACAGGAGTTTGGGATGTATGCTTTGAATCCATGAATAGCATAAAGGTAAACACCTAGAATATTGCCTTATCCCCAAGAAAATTCTAGGTAGTTCCAATAGTATCAACAATATTAAACAAGTGGAACTCCACTGCAACCATATGAGTAATATCAATAGTGGTAATCATGGGCACTGGAACCACCAAGGTAGCAGTACCCTTATAAACAACCTATCCATATGGATATTATGTTCAACAACCTCTATTTACACTTGACTCTTCTAATCACATTTCTACTTTCCAACCTTACTACTACCCTCCTAATTATTATTGGACTCATTCTCCACATACAAGGTGGGATATCACCTTGTATCCTTATCCTTCTTCTACTCCTACACATCTTCCACCACCTTCAACATCGCTACCACATGCTATATCTATGCAAGGTGAACTCCTAGCATAACCACAACAACAAAATGCGACCAAGGCCATTAATTTATAACTAGTTCATCAACCAAGTGGTTCGTACACTCAATGAAGAAAAAGACATTTCTTCTAATCTAACAATTTGCCTAAGCTCTTACATACACCTGTATTTGGAAACCCTATTCCCCTATCTTTCTCTGTATCAAATTTTTCAAGTTCCCTTCAAACCAAATACCACATAAAATTCATACTATTATGCTTACTCATGCTATATTTAACTACATCCATGTTGGCAACCTTTCCAGAAAATTAGAAGATCCTAGGAGTCCTCTTATTTATTTGTAGCTTGTTAGGAATGAACTATGCAAAGCTCTTATTAATTCAAGCTTTGACATCAATCTAATTTCTCATGAGATGTATACTACATGGAACCTACCTCCTCTCAAGAAGAGCAATATCATATTAGAATTAGTAGATCATTCCATCATTGTTCCATTGGAACTAGTGGAATACATTATGACCATTGTCTATGGGTGGTCTTATCCTATTGATTTTCTAATAATCAAGGTGGAGAACTACAAGGGGAACTTCCTAATCATCATGAGAAGGGCATGGCTAAGCACCATTGATGCATAAATTGCATCAGAGATATTTCCCTAAAAATATCTAAAGAAAATGCATTTAGGAAGATTGAGAAGAAGCAAGTTCCATACATCATGTTTAATGATATAGGGTGCAATTGTGTGAAAAAACTATGGTTAGTGAAATAAGCATCCATCTCTGCATGCAAATAGTGTGCACCAAAAGTAAATATTCAAAGGTGTCTATACATAGTAGCCACAAAACAAGAGGGCACCTAATGGCTAACTATTGATCCTAAAAGCAACACACTTTGCATGAACCTACTAAGATCCTAACATGAACATATGTCATAGGCATGGATGAACTAGAGAAATTTTGTCACCAACTCTCTGATAATGCAAATGATGATACCTATTGGAGAGATTTGGATATTGTTGAAAATTTCAAGCAAGAGCCCCTCGAATTAAAAACTATGGCTGCCGACATGGAATATGTATTCTTAAAAAATGGAAAGTTAATAATAATCAATGCAAATATTTCTCAAGAAAAAAAATGTTGTTAAATGTAGTTGGAAAATGGTTAGCAACCTTTGCTTGTTTATATCCCAAGATATGCCAACATCGTATCTACATCAATCTAGACATAAAGACAAAGAGAAAACCATAGAAGCAATTAAATCCCAAATTGAAGTAGGTAAAGTTGGAGTTCATCTATCCCATTGTAGATAGTGAGTGGGTTAGCCCACTCGTGATTATGGCAAAGAAAGAAGGCAAGTGGCTAGTCTGCATCAATTTTTGGTTGCTACATATGGCAACATTCAAGGACCATTTTCCATTTCCATTCATTGATCAGGTGTTAGACACGATATTTGGGAATTTCTTTTATATTTTTTTGGATGGTTATAGTGGCTATAACCAAATTCAAATTGCACTAGATGACCAGGACAAAACAAGATTCACAAGTACCTAGGGAACCTTTGCATACTGCAAGATGCCTTTTGGTCTGTGCAATGTCCTTGCTATCTTTCAATGATTCATCTTAAGAATTTTTTAGCAGCAAATTGGTAGAGATGTGGAGGTCTTCATGGATGACTTATCCACCTATGGAGCTACATTTGAGCAAGCCTTGGACCACCTTGAGCAAGTATTGAAAAGATGTATGAAAGCAAACTTGCAGCTCAATTGGCAAAAGGATCATTTGATGGTCTAAGAGGGCATTGTATTTGGGCATAGACTATCACAAGAAAGAATTAAGATAGAACCTAAGAAAATAAGGGTATTTAAGGAATTACTTACTGATGAGACATGATATCACATGGGCCGTGATATCGCAGTGCGTTGTCATATCTATCAATAAGAGGTGGCTCTCCCTTGTTTCCCAATCTAGGCCTAGACCATAGTGAAACTCTAGCAGTTTTTCCCCTGTAGAGATAGATTAATTTCCATGTGCCCATAGTAGGAACTCCAAAGTGAACAAATCTTTATTTGAGAAGACATTGTACCTGAGTACAAGTTTGTGTACGGCAATAAAGACAAACTTCTTGGATAAACCTTGCAGTGCATGGAATAGGCTAATTAGGATTTTATTTACTGTTATTTATTATTTGTCATTTAATGCTTTATTAGTTTATTAAATCTTTCTCAACCCTTCTCTCCTAGTTAAGTGCCTCGATACGACCACTTTGAGCATGTGCGTTACGCTTGGTGATCCCAGCAACGATTAGCATTTGGTAGCCAAGGTTGCATCGGTTCAGGGTGTGACCGGTAAGTGAGAACAGATGTTGACGCTAGGTTAATTTAGACTTAGTTAGTTAGTTAGAGTTATTCAATTAGTCTCTTCACCTTTCACCTCAATAGCATAGGATATAAAACATAAAAACTATAAAAATCGTATACCTCAGACTTACTTAACCATACACCGTGACAACTACAAGTAAGTTTGAGAAGACAACGAATGATTAATCCTAAGTGTTCCATGAGGTGTGTAGGCACTTAGTCTGTGGAGTTTGACTAGATCATGTGTGCTATGCTCGTATTCATATGGTTGAGTGTAGGGGTACCTCGCCACTCATCATTGGTGCCATTGCTGGGGACTAAGTGTTTGTGCACTAAGTAGAACATAGGAAATCACTCACATCATTGGGAGCTTAAACGAACCCTTAGGGTTAATTAACAAAAAATTTATATAACGGTTAATTAGCACACTAATAAATAATAATGTCTTCTTCTTCTAACAAAAGCAATTCACCACCTAGGGATAATACAAAAAACAGTCTGCAACATTAAACACATAACCAAAATCTACCAATTTGTCAACAATACCAAGTGGTATATACTCATCCCGATAAGTACATACCAGACTTTACCTTTATCCTCCATCAAGACGAACAGTTGTGATGGAGAGACTTGCAAGGTAACATAGTGTTACCCCTAGATCGGGCAGTCCCTAACATGTTTCTTTGTGCTCTTGCACAAATAGGCATGACAAAATTATACGCTGAATACATTATAGGAGATCATGACATAAGGGATTACCATCCCATAGTAGTGCAACGTATGAGGGACTCACGACAGGAGAGCCATCACACATTGTTGAAGGGAAAAGGGTTCCCGCATGTCTTAAGTGAAATTGGAGATGGTGAACCACTTGTAACAGGTTCGCTATCAAATGATGTTCCACCTCCTAACGATAGTGAGTAGGTGGGGTATCAGAACCTACAATCTATGATACACAACCCTAGTTCTGATCCCCATGAAGACCAACTGTTCATAGAGGTAACAACAACACATGACAAGGACAAGCACTTAGATCGTCATCATGATCGAGGCTGTAGCAACTGAAGAGAAGGTAAGAAACATCATCATGACAATGGTTCCCCCTCTTCTTCTCCTTCATCACACCACTCATCCTCTCCTTCCACATTTGGGCACAGTCATCAAGAGCATAACAGTGAGGATAGAGGTAGGAAAAATGAGAGACCTCGATGAGAGAGTCAAGAGAGAGGACAAGGGCATGAATGAAGGGAAAGTAGGGAACAACATAAACATCATAGATGTCATGAAAGAGACGATCATGAAGAGCCCATACTTGCAACTCGAAGTATGCTCGATATAACAGAGGTAGTGAAAATACCAACAAGGCATCAAGAAGAAAGCTAGATCAAATTCTTAGACATGAACAATATCCCACGATTTGAGGAGGGATAAAATGCTGATCTGCAACATCATTTATAGGCATTCCACGATGCCTGTGCCTTGCAAAACATAAAGAACGAGTGGAAAAAACTAAAGTTATTTCTCAGGACACTCATTAAGGAAGCAGAGAGTTGGTAACAGTCCTTAGAATCAGAAACCATTAGGAGGTGGAGTACGATGTTAGAACTCTTCAACGATAAATATCAAACATACTCCAGAGTGTTTAATTTGCATAAGCAGATGGAAGGATGGAAACAAGGTAATCATGAACCCTTGGATGCTGCCATGGACCACTACTTCGCATTCTTACATCATTGCCCAGGCCATGGTTACGCATAATGGGACCAACTTCACCACATCGTCGATGGGCTAAGACATGAGACTAGGAGAACCCTTGGGACTTATGCCCAAGGGAGACTATCAGAACTTAGAGCCCATGAAATTCATTGCTTTTTAGAGTAAGTAGCCAAAGAAGAAGGTGAGCTATGAAAAAGAGAGAACATGGAAGAATATAACCGTGATCCTTCCCTTCGAAGGAAGGAAGTGAGATTTTGTTATGAGGAGGATGAGTCACCACTCGAAGAGTTGGTGAATAGGAAAACCTTGCCGATTCAAAAGCTAACAATAGAAGTATTAGCTAAGGTGGATCAATTGTGAGATTCTTTAGACTCTAGACTTGAAACTGTCATGAAAATCATGGAGGAGTCTAAGGAGGAACGAAGTAGTGAAAAAGACAAGAAAAGTGGAGAGATTCAGGCCTTGCACATAACAAGGGTAAGGGGAAAATAACTATCTTCGATGAGGTTGTGGATTCTGACATAGACGATGACGATGGATGTGAGATCTACCAATATGACCATCCTAAGGGATGTTGTCCAATCATCTCACATATACAAGAGTTTGGGATGTATGCACATAACCTAAGACTTAACCAGAGGCAGGCACCCTGAAGATTACCTTATCCCCAAGGAAACCCAAGACAGTTCCACCAACCGTTAACGTACTATCCAAGTGGAACTCCACCACAATCCATCAGATAACATTAGCAGTGGAAATACCCACAATCATGGGGGATGTCACCGCTAAGATAACAGTACCCTTACCGGCAACCTGATCCTTCTGGCTATTATGTGCAGCAGCCGGTTTCTCCAAGTGACTCTATGTGTCACACAACTCCCAAACGTTACTACCAAGTTTGGGAGTACTTTAGAAGGACTCCTTCTCCTCCAGGAGACACTCCACATATGTTCCATCCTCCAAATCAGTCTGCCTCTCTTCCACCGGTAGTTCTCATACCTCCTACTCCAACAATGCAAGGGGAACTCCCGACTCAACTGCAGCAACGAAACGCTACGAGAGCTATAAACATTTAACTTGCTGTTAGTTCTGACAACCGCAAAAAGAGAAGACCTTTCTTCAGAACCAAAAGCCTAGAAAAGCTCTCACAACAATAAGTGGTTGAGTCTATGTACACTCCTCCATCAAATAAGACTTTGGAGCTCCCTTCCATCCAACAACATAGCTTCACACATATGGTGATGTTAACGCATACCGTAATAGACTGGATCAAGGTGGGCCACCTTCCTAGGAAACTATTTGACCCTGGGAGTCCCCTAATTTATCTGCAAGTCACCAGGAACGAACCACATAAGGCTCGTCTTGACTCAGGTTCCAGAGTCAATTTAATATCATGAGAAATGTATCAAGCCTAGAACCTACCCTAACTCAAGGAGAGAAACATTTAACTTAAGCTAGCTGATCAGTCCATCACCATTCCCTTGGGATTGATGAAGGACATAGTTACCGTTATGTGTGGTTGGTCATACCCAGTTGATTTCCTGGTGATCGAAGTTAACAACAACAAAGGAGACTTTCAAATTATAATGGGAAGGCCATGGCTAGGTACAGTAGATGCATACCTAGGGATACGTAATCTTTCCTTGGAGATATCTAAGGTAAACATGTATGGAAAGATCGAGAATAGGAAGGTTCCGTGCATCACATACAGTGACTGAGAGGGTGATGACATGGAAGAATGTTTAGCATCTCTTCCATGTAACTAGTGTGCCCTAGAAACACAAATACAGAGATGCCTATATGTAGCAACCACACAAGTAGTGGATACCTCGTGGTTTATAGCTAAATGAAAGAGCAACAGATCAACATGCATGGAACAAACTAGGGGAACAACTCATGCTAACAAGAAAGGAATAGATACATTGGAGTATGAGTGTCATTGACTTCCACCCCTTAATCTAAGACCATCAATGAGGAGAAGTTGGGCACTTTTACGAAATTCAAATAGACATTCATTATTTCGGATCTCTCCCTTGCAATTCAATCATGGGGGAGATGGCCACCTATGCTAATCATTGGAGGCCCTCAATTCCTTTTAGTTTTTGTTTTACACATTTTTGTTTTACACTTTTTTTTTTACATATTTTTGTCTTACACATTTTTTTTTACAAATTTCTTTAACTTTTCTTGTTTTTTTTACAACATCGTTATACCTTTTCCTTTTTTTGTGTGTGTTTGTGTGTGTGTTAT
This sequence comes from Gnetum montanum, assembly GCA_015680685.1. Lineage (NCBI taxonomy): Eukaryota > Viridiplantae > Streptophyta > Gnetopsida > Gnetales > Gnetaceae > Gnetum > Gnetum montanum. Next base: position 54,869 of record MNCI01005967.1, read on the forward strand.
CCACCTTGTAAGTTTTTCACCCAATAAGTGTTCTTCATGATGGTATGAATTGTTTTCTTATTGATTGTTAATGTTTTGTTTTTACCTTAAAGTTATGATGTTGATACTAAGGTATGTTCTTTTGATATGGCAGGAAATGAGTTCACTTCATCCGTACATCCACCAGTTTCTATGGTCTCTCTAGGCTTGGAAATGTACAGTCCCCTTTCTAAATAAGAACTATAACGAATCGGTGACTCGACATTTCTCAAACTAAGGAAGGACTCAAGGATTGAAAAGGGTGTGACTTCAAGGGAACTTGATGCATTTGTGGTGGCCATTCTCTTGGGTGTTTGGATGTTTTCTTTTGGAGTTTTCTTACCATTTCGATGTTACCCAATTCTTGGGAAGCTAAGCAAATAAAAATAACAAAGTCTTTGCATGGTGTGATTCTCATGCATAAACACATAAAAAAACAAAAAGAAAAAAAAATAAAAAAAAAGAAAGAAAAGGAAAAAAAGAAGAAGAAAAAAGTGAGAATTCAAAGCACACCCCGTAGACAAAATAATCCCTTGGGCTACAAGCACTGGTTATGGAACTAAAAATGTTCCTCTAACTAAGGCCCTTCTCGCTTCCCATTCTCTCCTCATTCGTTTCGTCGAAATGGTGGTGACACTTGGGGGAGACATTCTTGTTATTCAAGTGAATAGTTTGGCCAACTACATTGATGCGAAGTCACTAGACATGGTTGGTTTGAGGCGAGAGCTGGAATAAGATTTGCTAAGTCACGTTAATCATGAACACACAAGGGGTTGTACACCATCTTGTTCTTGGGATTCCATTCCATTTTGTTCTCTCCATCCTTCTCTCCATTGTTCACCTCATTGTCAGTTGTATCATTAGTGTATCTTTTGGTTGACACATTTTTTTCTTTTAGGAAAATTCTTGTGGTTAAGACTTTAACTCTTGTTCCAAATGACATTCCCAGAGCCTATGGACTCTTTGAATGTGGGATTGTCAAGGCATTAAGGGCATGAGCCTGCTTTGGGGAGGATCCACTGACAATCCTCTTTGGTGACCAGTTAATATCGTTCCCCTAACATTTTGCAATTAATTTTATTTGTTCATTTCCATCTTGACATCCATTTCATCGATGTCCTAGTTGTCTCGTTTTATCCATCTTCTTGTTCTTATTCTTTCTTCATTCTATCGTTACTGGAGGTTCACGATTAGTCATGGGGGTATGGGGACCAACTTTTTCAATTTTCTCCTAACCCCTACACCTTCGATAGTCATCATTATTATATCTCTAGATCCATATCAGCCATACCACAACTTAGCCAATGGACTTACACCGAAGCAAGGTATCAATAACATGATGATTCATTTACCCTTGCTAATATAAGACTATGTTGTATGTGCAAATGGAAATCATACAACAATTGATTGGATCTGGAAGGAACACTTGGAATGGAGCAGTGCTGAAGCAGCTATGCAAGGAGCAAGATTAATGGCATGTGTACAGATGGACAACAAAAGATGCAATATTGGTGTTGGTAGCAGCAACACTTCTTTATCTCTCTTTCTCAGCTGCCAACTAAGGCCTAATGTCAATATAATAAGGTGTTCATTTTTGTTATCATGAACACCAATTTTGTTGAGTCTTGTAATGATGATCCATTCACATGTCATCCCATTAGTTCCATTTGAGTCAATAATTCCATACCTTCCTGATATTATTTTAAGGAACTCGAGGACGATTTTTCATTGAGTCATGGGGGTATGATGGGATGCGATATCGCGGTGTGCCATCATATCTATAAATAAGAGGCGGCTCTCCCTTGTTTCCCAATCTAGGCCTAGACCGTAGTGAAACTCTGGTAGTTTTTTCCTTACAGAGATAAATTAATTTCCATGTGCCTGTAGTAGGAACTCCAAAGTGAACAGATCTTTATTCGAGCAGACATTATACCTGAACACAAGTTTTTGTACGGCAATAAAGATGAACTTCTTGGATAAACCTTGCAGTGCATGGAATAGGATAATTAGGATTTTCTTTACTATTATTTATTATTTTTCATTTAATGCTTTATTATTTTATTAAATATTTCTCAACCCTTCTCTCCTAGTTAAGTGCCTCAGTACGACCACTTCGAGCACGTGCATTACGCTTGGTGATCCCAGCAATGATTAGTGTTTGGTAGAAAATGTTGCATTGGTTCAGGGTGTGAATGGTAAGTGGGAATAGATGCTGATGCTAGGTTAATTCAAACTTAGTTAGTTAGTTAGAGTTAGTCAATTATTCTCTTCACCTTTCACCTCAATAGCATAGGAAATATAGCATAAAAACTATAAAAATCATATACCTCAAACTTACTTAACCATACACCATAACAACTACAAGTAAATCTGGGAAGACAACGAATGATTAACCCTAAGTGTTCCATGAGGCATGTAGGCACTTAGTCTATGGAGTTTGACTGAATTACGCATGCTACGCTTGTATTCGTATGGTTGAGTGTATGGGTACCTCGCCACTCATCACTTGCCATCTAGAAATCGTCAAAGATGTTTGGTCATTCCTTGGATACATTGGCTACTACCAACGATTCATAGAAAATTTTTCTAAGATTGCAAAATTCTTGGTTGAGCTAATAAAGAAAGATGCTCCATATATCTAGACCATAGAATGTGAAAGAGCATTCTAAAAAATGAAGGAGAAACTTGTAGAAACTCTAATTCTATAGGCACCTAATTGGTCCAGACCATTTTATGTTATGCATAAAATTATGCCTTGGGAGCTATGCTTACATAGATGGAGAATAATAAACATCCATACTATATCCACTACATAAGCTAAAGCATTATGGGTGCACAACTGAACTATGCCACTATAGAAAAAGAACTAATGACCATGGTATTCACAATAGATAAATTTAGGCATTATGTTCTTGGATACACTGTGTTTGTGCACATGGACCACTGTGTAGTTTGCTTCCTAATGAACAAGCCAATAGTGAGTCCCCGTGTCATATGATGGATGATGATCTTACAAGAATTTGATCTTATGATGGTAGATTGAAAGGGAACTAAGAATGTGATTTTTGATCACTTATCTCAGTTTTGATGGGACAACAAAGAGAACAAAAGCTCACTATTTGATCTATTTCCTAATTAACTCCTCCTTGTCAGGGCTATAATTGAATAATTGTCCACTAAGCCTAAATGGTATGATGGCATTCTCACCTATCTTTTCACTCAAGAGATACCATAACAGTTGGATCATCGGAAGAAACAATAGTTTCTTCACTAGGTAAAATCCTTCATGGAAATCAATAGACACCTCTACAAGGTGTACTCTAATGGCCTGGTTCATTGGGATGTCACCAATGCTAATCAACTGCATATTCTCCAAGATTCTTGTGAGGGTCCTTGTGGGGCTCACTATGCTCAGAGATGCATGACCATTAAAATCCTGATGGCAAGGTATTATTGGCCAACAATCTTTAAGGATGCTCACCAATATGTCCACTGTTTTAAACACTACCAATGGGATGGTGGAATGATTGCTCAAATTGAGAAATCTCAATAGAGGATTCAACCATTGAAACCCTTTTGACATTTATGGAATTTATTTTAGGGGTTCCATCACATCCATGTCAAATGAAAAGACATACATCATAGTCGTTGTTGACTATTGTATGAAATGGATAGAAGCAGTAGCCATCATTGACTGTACATCTTCCACTATTATTTAGTTTATGCAACAAAATTTTGTAAATAGGTTTGGTGTGCCATGTGCATTAATTTTTGATAATGAAACTCACTTTATAGGCACTACTTTTCAGAAGCTTATGCAACACTTAGGATTGAACATAAACTCACAACACCCTACCACCCCCAAGCTAATGGTCAAGCTGATGTTACAAATAAGGAAATCACAATTATTGTAATGAGAACTATTAGTAAATATAGAAAATACTAGAGCACAAAACTCAACTATGCCCACTAGGCCTACCACTCAACATGGAAACTTCCTATAGGCTATTCTCCTTATGATTTGGTATACAGAAAATCACCAACACTTTCTATTCAATCCAAGCTCCATTCACTTTCAATAGCCTGTGACCTTGACCTTGACTTAAGTATAGCACAAAAAGAAAAATTAAGGAGTCTTAACTTCCTAGATAAAAATTGATTAGTGACCTTATCATCTAACAAATTATGCAAAGCATTCAACAAAAAATGTGATGACCTTAGAATTAGGAAAGTAAAATTTCAACCAAGGGATAAAGTCCTCTATTGGAACCCCACACACATCCCTCAATGAACCAAGTTTTAAACATTGTGGAAAGGACCTTATATCATTTATGAAACTTTCCCTTCTGGGGCCATGTTGACCTACAAACCTAAGAGCCCAAACAATAAGTAGCTGGTCAACATACAATAAGTCAAACCTTTTCATGAGCTTAAACAAGCTGATCTAACAAACACATCATTGGATGGACAACCATGCTCAATATTTCAGATCTCCTCCTTTCAACTCAATTGTGTGGGAGATGGTCATCCATGCTAACTATATAAGTGACCCCTTAATTTTTCATCTTTTTGTTTTAAAGAATTTTTTATACATTATTATTTTTACAATTTTTTCTTAGTTTACACATTTTTTTATATTACACCTTTTTGTTTTCTACATTATTAAATTTTCAAGGTTTTTTATTTTACAACATCATTAGTACATTTTTTTTTTCTTAAATATTGTATAATTTCTAGTATATTTTCCTTTATTCGATGTGATTTTCTTACTGTGTTTTAGTAATAACATGCCTTATTGCCAACTAGGTACAGTGTGGTTTGATTGATGTGGGCATGTGCTATTTAGTTATTTGATTGTTAATTTCTGGCTTCTAGCTTTGAATTTTGTTACAAATAATTAGGACATTGTTTCTTTTTCATGAAACAAGTAGTGAGTCCACAATATCCACACATTCACAAACTCTATGGTTTTCCTTATTCTAGGAATGTGTCCCTTTTTCATTAACAAAACTTTAACAAACTGGTGATCTTGGTAGTTTCTAGATTTTGAAAGCATTCAAAGGTTTGAATAGGGTATGACTTCAAGGGGATTCGATACTCTTTGTGCCTTTTTGCTTACTTGGGTGCATGTGTGTTTTCATGGATTTCTTACCATTTTGTATCAACCAATAACAAGAAGTTAAATAAGTCTTTGCATGGTGTGGTTCCCATATCAGAAAAAGAAACAAAATAATGGGAATTTAAAGCACATCCCTTAGAAAAAGTAAACATGATATAAGAATTAGCTATGGAACTCAAAAGACATGTCACCCATTCTTGAAGGTTTCCTCTACCTAAGGCTCTTCCTCACTTCGTACTTCTCCTTGGTTTGAAGTTATGCAAGGGTAATAATAGGCATGTGCTTTCTTTGGGGAGGATCCACTTACATATGTTTTTGGTTGGGGTAGTTAAGTTCTTTACCCTTTGACATTCTCACAATCAAATCTTTTTGCATCCGCCATCAATGACATCCAATTGTGCACATCTTCATAATGGTTTTTTAGTTAAATCCTCTTTTTATTTTTGTATATTTTTAAATCCTCTTCAAGAATTTCATCACATTTGAACTTTTTAGACTTTAATGGATCACTTATCCATTTCACCCTATTCTTCAATCTTCCTAATAACACTACTAATGAAATCAATCCACCACAATCACAACCTAGCCAAGTGTAACCATTGATGAGACAAGGTACTTCTAAGCTATATGTTACACAGTACATACTAATCTGCAGTTTTTTTGTGATTGCAATGGGAAGCATGGATTGGAAGTAGGATTGTCTTCACCAAGATAGACACAGCAACACAATAGGACAAGGACCATTCATGATCATTGGATCTTTTCCCTTGCTCTTTAGCTACTAATAAGAGTTGGATGCTAGTTTTGTCTAGGCTGTTCAATTCTATTATCATGAACACCCAATTTTGTAAAAGATTGTATATCCATACACTCAAGCACTTCAAATTTGTCTATTCCATTTGAGTCAATTTGTATGTTAGTCAATAATCCCATACCTACCCCATATTTTATAATGAACTTGTTCCTTCTTTTGTTTACTTAAGGATGAATTTTTACTCAATCATGGGGGTTATGATGAATCATGTTTAGATGTGCTCTAGTATCGAATACATGATATTGGACCCCAATATGCAATGTCAAATATTTGATATCTTGGGGTATGTGCTAACCTATAAATATAGTGCTTGTACACATGGTTTCCATATATTATTTTTCATAGCATAGTGAAGCTCTTAAAATTTTTTTCTCCAAAGGTAGAATATTTTCCAAGTGCTTGCAATAGAAGTCATTGAGTGTACAAATCGGTTTTCAAGCACTGTTGTACCTGAGCACGACAATGTACACAAAAATAAAGATGAGCTTTCTAGTCAAACCTTACAACACCTTGGCTAGCTTAAATATTTTATTTATGCATTTAATGTGTTATGCAATTTCCTTTAATGCTTTTTAGTAATTAATCTAAAGTAAGATAATTAGATTCAATAGTAGTCAATTAATTAAGCACATAAGTACGACCACTTTGAGCATGTGTATGACTCTTGGTAATCCCAGAAATGCATAATGTTTGATAACCTAGTAGCATTATACTTGTTTAGGATGTGCATAGAAAGTGGGAACGAATTATTATGTTAGGATAGTTTGTTATTGATCAGAAATTAAACTAAGTAAATTGGTTCATACATTAAGTTTCAACTTGTTCTTAATAAAATTTATGTGTCTCAATTATACTTAACCATACAATTAAGCTTCACAAGTATAATTGAGAAGATAATAAATGTACTCAAGAACTTAAGGTCTATAGAATTCAACTGGATCATGCATGAATGCTTGTGGTTCATATGGTTGGGTGTAAAGGTACTCATCAACAAGGTTAAGATCATGCATGTCATTAGTTGCCAAGATGGATTTGATGGTAAGATCATCAACATAATCATTAACACTTTTAAACATCATATCACTAAAGATAAATATCATAGTACATTGATAAGTAGCTCCAAAATCCTTAATACCACAGGGAATTTTTGTATAACAAAATGTACCCTAAGAATTCATGAATGTGTTGTATTTCCAGTGCTCTAGATTTGGTTGTAACTAGAAAATCCATCCATAAAGGATGAGATAGTATGACCAGTTATTGAATCTATGAGCTAATCAATTTTTGATAAAGAAAAATTATCTTTAAGTATGACTTTGTTCAAATCTCGAAAGTTGATGCATATGTAAATACCACCATTCTTCAAAGGTACCATACCCATTTGGAAATTTAGTTTGAATAGTTGACAAGATCGATGAAAGTAGCATTATAAAACTTAGAAATCTCTTATTTTATAACTAGAGCTATGGTTGGATAAATTTTTTCAAACTTGATGGAGCATCAATGTGTTGAGTCAATAAGTCCCCATTAACTTGGTCTCGTCAATAAGTCCCTATCAATGTGGCCCCATCTATGTGGTGTTGCCCCATCGATGAGGCCAAGTCACCATAACATTTGCTATGTTTATGGGGCCCCATCAATGCAACTCCATAATAAATTCTATAAATATGCACTCACCCATTGTATTTATAGAGGTCTTGTCACAGTTGCAATAGAGCTCTTGTAGTTTTATCATTTGAAAGTTAAAATATTTATTTGAGTGCCTGCAACAGAAGTAAGAAAGTATATGAATCTTTATTCAAGCATTGACATACCTAAGAACACCAGTGTGAATGGTAATACAGATGAGCCTTTTGATCAAACCTTGCAACACTTGGAATAGATTAATGATTTATTTATGCATTTATCATTTTCATTAATTATGTGATAAATTAAGATAAGTAAGAATTTAACTAATTAATTAATTAATCTAAACAAATTAAATACATAAGTATGATCACTTCAAGCATAATATATAGTTAGTTATTAATTAACAATTAGATTAGTTAAATTGGATAATAAATTAAGCTTTAACTTATTATCAATTATACGAGAATAAAATATAAAATAATAAAAATCATGTGTCCTAATTACACATAACCATATAACTAAGCTTCACAAGTTTAGTTGGGATGACAATGATTGTCACAATTAGATTTCACTTCCTAGAACCAACGTACTAAGGAACTTAAGGTTTGTAGAATTTGATTGAATTGTGTGTGAGCACTTGTAATTCATATGGTTGGATGTAGGGTATACTCATTGCTAATCATTTATGCTATTAATAGGGACCTTTAGTTGTTATGTGTGCTATCTATGATTTAGTGAAAAATTATTTAACATCACTAGAACAAACCCTAAAGTCATATCATACATCACTATAACTACAACAATTATACGAAAGCATACTACATTTCTTGTCTTCTAATACAATATCTCTTCTTCTCACAGGAGTGATTCTCTACCCGAGTTTGATGAAGTAAATCAATAGGTGCCCCAACAATATAGAGTAATATATGCTCATCTTAATGATTTTGTACCCAATTTCATCTTTTTCCTACACTAGGATGAACAACTACATTGGTGAGACATGGAGGGCAATATTGTGTTGCCACCTAATTGATCCATTCCTATGATGCTCCACCAAACTCTTATGTTGTTGGGCATCCAAGGACCTCATGTTTGATATGTTGTGTAGGATAGTAATGCCAGGGATTATCATTCCACTAATGCACAATTTCTAATGGATCGATACCCACAGTAGTGCTACAAGTCTATGAAGGGGAAGTGGTCTAATGATTCCCCATTCCTAAGGTCCTAAAAATATGGTGAAGAATCATTCTCTAGAGTTTTCCATATAGAGAGACTCCTCTCTTTAACTTTGATGAAGGAGGTTAAAACTAGAACTTGTATTCCATGATACATAATCTCGATTCTAGTAAGAATGGATCCCATGACTAAGGGAGATCCAAGAAGGAGAGTCATGATAGGGATATAGCTAAGTAGCATTATCATGATCATGGTTGTGACTACTGAAGAGGGTGTGGTAGGCACCATGATGATGCTAGTCCTCCTTTCTCTTCACCTTCATCATCATCTTCTTCCTCTTCTATCTTTGAACACAACTATAAAGGATGTGATCATGATGGAGGTGACTAACATGACTAAGATGATCATAGGGACCACTGGGAAAGTTAAGATCCAAGGCAAAGGCATTCAAGAGAGGCCCATCATCATGAACAAAGGGGTAGTAGAGGGCATCATAGGCACTAGGGTCATGGTTATGATGAGCCTTTTCTCACTACTTGAAGCATGCTAAACCTCATAGAGGTAGTGAGAATTCTGACAAGGAATGTGAAACATAGCAAGATTAAGTAATTAGATATGAACAACATCTTCAAGTTTGAGGGGGGATATAACTCCAATCCACAAAACCATCTTCAATATTTCACGATGCCTGTGCCTTAAAAAACATAGAAAATGACTAGCAAAAACTTAAGTTGTTTCTCAGGACACATCAAAGAAGCAAAAAGTTGGTAGCAATTCTTGGAGCTAAAATTAATCCATAGATGGAGTACAATGCTCAAGCTATTTAATGACAAGTATCAAATGTACTCCTGAGTGTCCAATCTAAAAAGGTAAATCCAAGGTTCTATGCAAGGAACACATGAGTCCTTGGATGCCATCAGGGGTAGATAATATTCCTTATTACACTGATGTGCTAGACATTGTTACTCTTAACAAGAATAACTTTGCCACATCATAGATGGAATTTTCTCTAAAATGAGGAGAACTCTTACCATCTACACCCAAGGAAGAATATCAGAATTAAGAGCCCATTAGATCCAAAGGCTAATCAAGTAGGTAGTAAAAGAAGAAGGAGAGTTAAGAAAACATGAAAGTGTAGAAGAATATAATTGAAATCCTTCTATTCACAAGAGGGAGCTCTAATTTTGTAACAGTGAAGAGGAATTATCACCTGATGAGGTGATGAACTAGAAAACCTTACCAGTTCAAAATTTTACCTATGAAATTTTGGCTAAGGTAAATCAATTATGGAACTCTATGATAGCAAATTTCAAGTTGTCCTAAAAATTACTGAAGATTCCAAAAAACAAGGTGGTGATTGTGATCACAGGAGGTGAAAGGAAGCTGAACATGCTAGTCAAATGGGTAAGGGAAAGATTGCTGCAGTAGAGAAAGTTATAAAAATTAAAGTAGATGATGATGATGGGTGCGATAGTTGCCAATATGAACATCCTAAGGGATGTTTTCCTATAGTGTCACAGTTATAGGAGTCTAGGGTGTATGCTCTGAATCCATAACTAGCAGAAAGACAAACACCTAGAAGATTGTCTTATCCTTAAGGCAATCCAAGGTAGTTCCATCAACAACAACACTATTATCCAAGTAAAACTCCTTCACAATTGTATGAGTAGTATCAATAGTGGCAGCAACCACAATCATGGGGGATGCCACCACCAAGGTAGCAATACCCTTATAGGTAGCTAGATCCATATGGGTATTACATTTAGCAACCTCTATCTCTATGTGACTCTTCTAGTCACGTTTCTTCTTTCCAACATCACTACTATCATCTCGAATACTATAGAACTCATTCTCCACATTCTAGGAGGGACACCACATTCCATCCTCATCCTCCTCCTATTCCTACACCTGTTTCTCCATCCTCAATGTAGCTACCACCTACTCCACACATGCAGGATGAATTTCCAATCCAACTAGAGAAATGCAATGCTCATAAAAGACCTTTTTTTTGACCCAATAGCCCTACTAAGCCCTCATAAACTCAAGCGATAGTACCTTGATCTTACCTCATCCTCTACAAACCATTCCATTAGGAACCCTTCAAATCAAATGCTACTCAAAATTCATATTGTTATGCTCACTCATGTCATATCTAATTGGATTCAAGTTGGAAATCTTCCTAAGAAATTAGCTGATCTTGGGAGTCCTCTTATCTATTTACAAATCACTGGGAACAAACCATGTAAAGTTCTTCTTAATTCAATTTTTAGTGTTAACTTGATTTCTCATGAGATGTATACTACCTAGAACCTACCACCTCTTAAGAAGAGAAATATCCAATTAGAATTAATGAATTAGTCCATTATTGTTCCATTGGAACTAGTAGGAGACATTGTGATCACTATCTGTGGGTGGTCTTATCTTACCAATTTCTTAGTAATTAAGGTTGAGAACTAGAAGGGGGCCTTCCCAATCATTATGGAAATGGCATGGCTAAGCACTATTGATGAGAGAATGGGCATAAGAGATATTTCCTTGAAAATATCTATGGAAAATGCATTTGGAAAGATAAAAAAGAAGTGAGTTCCATGCATCATGTACAATGATATCAGGTGCAATTGAATGTAGAAACTTTGGTTAGTAAAAACAACATCTATTTCCTTGTGCAGGTAGTCTGCACATGAAGCAGACATTTAAAGGTATCTGTATGCAGTAGCCACAAAACAAGAGGGTACCTCATGGCTGATGACTGATTCTAACAGTAGCACAATGTGCATTGAACCTACTGAGAGCCTAACATGTGCTTATGTTGTAGGCATGGATGAGCTAGAGCAAGTTCATCACCAACTCTCTAATAATGAAAATGATGATACCAATTGGGGAGAGTTGGAGATCCCTAAGAATTTCAAACAAGAGTCCCTAGAGTTGAAAGCTCTACTTGCTAGCCTGGAATATGCATTCCTAAAACATGGAAAGTGAGTCATACTTAATGCTAAAATTGCTTCCAAGAAAAAAGAAAAATTGTTGAAATTGGTTAACAAATGGTCAACAACCTTTTCCTAGTCATATCTTGAACTCAGTAAAATTGATCCATGGCTATGCCAGCACTACATGTATCCTAATGCATCCATAAATCTATGGAAGCAACCATAATGGCTATTGAATCCAAAATTGAAGCAAATAGTAAAAGAGGAGATTAAGCAACTCCTTAAGGTAAGGTTCATCTATCTCATTACAGTTAGTGAGTGGGTCAGCCCACTTGCGATAATGCCAAAAAGAGGTGGTAAATGATAGGTTTATATCAACTTCAAGCTATTAAACATGACAACATTTAAAGATCAATTTTTTTTGTCATTCATTCATAAGGTGTTGGAAACCATATCTAGGAATTGCTATTATAGTTTTCTAAATGGTTATAGTGGCTATAACCAAATCCAAATTGCACTAGAAAACTAGGCCAAAACAACATTCACAAGTTCCTAGGGGACCTTTGCATATTACAAGATTCCTTTTGATCTATGTAAGGCTCCTACCACTTTCCAATGCTTAGTCTTAAGTGTCTTTCAATAGCAAATAGGTAGCAAAATTAAAAGTATTTATGGATGAATTAACCACTTATGGTGCTACATTCAAGCAAACCTTGAAGCACCTTAAGCAAGTCCTCAAACTATGTGTAGAAATAAACCTACAACTCAATTGGCAAAAGATCCAACTCATGCTCCAATAAGGCATTGTATTGGGGTGTATAATTTCATAGGAAGCGATCAAGGCATACCCTAAAAAGAGAAGGATCATCCAAGAAATAACTCATCAACTGGAAATCATTAAAGATGTTTGATCATTCCTTGCGCATACTAGCTACTACCAACAATTCATAGAGAATTTCTCTATTATCATAAAACCATTGGTGGAGCTAACAAATAAAGATGATCCATTCATCTAGACTAAGGAATGCAAAAATATGTTCCAAAACGTCAAGCAAAAGCTCATAGAGACTCCAATTCTATGAGCACCTAACTAGTCTAGACCATTTCATATAATGATAGATGCATCAAATTATGCCTTGGGAGCTATGCTTACATAGTTGGATGATAAGAAACATCCATATTAGATCTATTATACAAGTTAAAGCATTGTGGATGCATAGCTAAATTACACCACCATAGAGAAAGGATTGATGGTGGTGGTGTATGCTCTAGAGAAGTTCAGACACTATGTGCTTATCTATAAAGTATTTGTACACATTGATCATAGTCCCATCCACTTTCTAATGAACAAGCCAATGGTAAGCCCTTGTATCATACAATGGCTGGTGATCTTGTAGGAATTCAAGCTCACAATGGTAGATCAAAATGGAACTGAAAATGTGGTCACTCATCACTTGTCTTGGTTACGATGGGATAACAAAGAGGAGGAGAGCCTACTCTTAGATCCATTTCTTAATGAACTTCTCTTTTCTAGTGTAATAAATGAACAAGTGTCTATAGAACCAAAATGGTATGATGGCATTTTCACTTATCTTTTCACTTAGGAGATGCCACAAGATCTAAACTATAGGAAGAAATAATAGTTTCTTCATCAAGGCAAACATTTCATTGAAATTAATGGACACCTTTACAAGGTGTGCACTAAGGGCCTAGTTCATTGGTGTGTACTTGATGTTGATCAACTACACATTCTCTAGGATGCTCATGAGGGTCCTTGTAGGGGCCATCATGCTATGAGATCCACAACCATAAGAATCCTAATGGTAGCATACTATTGGCCCACAATCTTTAAGGATGCCCACTAGTTTGTCCAATCTTGTGAACGCTATAAATGAGATGGTGGAATGATGGCATGAATCTAGGATCCTCAACAATGGATTCAACCATTAAAATCTTTGACATATGGAGCATTGACTTTATGGATCCCATCACATCCATGTCAAATGAAAAGGCATATATAATCATCGTCATTGATTATTGCACAAAATGGGTAGAAGCAGTAGTCATCATTGACTGCACATCATCCATTGTTATGCCGTTTATACAAAAATATGTTGTGAATAGGTTTGGGTTTCCACATGCACTAATTTTTGACATTGGAACCCATTTTATAGGTGCTACTTTTTGCAACCCTATGAAATGCTTAGGGGTTGAACATAAATTAACAACAGCTTACCACCCTAAGCCAACAGTTAAGTAGAAGTTACCAACAGGGAGATCATGAAGATCCTAACAAGAACTATTAGAAAATATAGGAGAGACTAGAGCACAAAATTAAATGATTCCCTCTAGGCATACTGCTCAACATGGAAACTTCCTATAGGCTACTCTCCCTATGAGTTGGTGTACAAAAAACTCCTAATAGTTCCAATTCAATATGACCTTTGTAGACTCTCAACAACATGTGACTTGAACCTTGATCTTAGCCTAGCACAAAAAGAAAGACTGATCAACCTAAATATGCTATACAAAAATTGATTAGTAGCCCTATCTTGGAATGAAATGCACAAGGCATTCAACAAAAGCACCATGACCTTAGAATAGGAAAAGAGAAATTTCAACTAGGACATAAGGTTCTCTACTGAAATCCCATAGACATTCCTCAACGAACTAAGTTCTAGATGTTATGGGAAGGGCCTTACATCATTAATGAAACCTTTATTTCTAGGGCCATGTTGATCTACAAACCTGAAGTCCAAAACAAGAAGAAATTGGTCAACATCCAACAAGTAAAGCCTTTCCACAAGCCTAAGCAAGCTAGTGCAAAAAATAGCTCAATGGATGGACAACAATGCTTAATTTTTCAAATCTCCTCCTTTCAACTCAGTCATGAAGAAGATTACCATCCATACTAATCATACTATGGCTCTTTGGTTTCTTCTGTTTTTTGTTTTACACATTTTTATTTTTGTAAATTTGTTTATTTTACATCTTTTTGATTTTAAAACGTTTTTCTATTTTACGCCATTCTTTATTTTATACCATCATTAATACATTTAAAATTCTCTTTCATATTTTACACTTTCTTATATATTTTACCTTATTTTAGTGTTATTTTGTAATTTCTATTAATAAACATGCTTTATGCCAATAAGACACAGTGATGTTGTAACTATTGCTAATGGTGGTTTGTGCTTAATGTTTTGTTTGCTAATGTCTGGTTTCTATTTTTAAATTTTTGTACTATTGTCTAAGACATGATTTTTTTTATAGAATAGGCAATGAGTCCACAACATCCACCCATCCACAAACATCTATGGTATTCCTCATTTTGGGAATATGAGGTTCCTTTCATTAAAAAAAAACCTTTAATAAATTTGTGGCCTTGGTGATATCCAAAATTAGGAAGGATTCAAAGGTTTGCACAAGGTGTGACCTCAAGGGGACTCAATATTCTTTGTACTCTTCTACTTACTTGGGTGCATTAGTACTTTCATAAAATTCTTACTATTCCATGTCAACCAATAATACGAAGTTGAATAAGTCTTTACATGGTGTGGTTCCCATCCAAAAAGAAAAAAATGAAAAATAAAGCAAAAAATAAAAAAATCAACAAAAAATAAGAAAATAAAAGAAACAAAGAAAAAATGGTGGGAATTCAAAGCACACCCTTTAGACAAATAAATGGGCTACAAGCATTGGTTATGGGACTAAAAGACATTTTACCCATGCTTGAAGCTCTCCTCTAACTAAGGCCCTCTCTTAGTTCCTACTTCTCTTTTCTTCTCTTTAAGGAATGGTGGTTGTTCTGTGGGAGCACTCTTGTGTCTCAAGGAGGTGGATTAGTCTTGGAGTGGTGATGCAAGGTCACTACAAGTGGTTGGTTTTGGTTTTTACTAAGGATGGATCTTCTCAAGTCATTAACCAAAAATACATAAGGGACTTCTTATGACCTCAATTTGGAACTCCATTCCACCTTCTCCATCATCCACCCATGCTACCCATAACTTGCCTCACTACCGATGTCCATGTTCTTGTTTAGTGTCTTTTTCTAACGTACTTGAATTCTTTGATAGAATCTTCTAGGTTTTGGTCGTTAACATTCATAAACCATTAATCATCTATGGGGATCATGAACTCCTTAGCTTGAGGTCATGCAAGGGGAAACAGGGCATGTTCCTACTATGGGGAGAACCCACTTGCATATCTCTTGGTTGGGATCATTCAGCATCTTATCCTTAGGCATTTTTGTAATCAAAATCTTTTGTGTAGTTATCTTTTGTATTGAACCATGTGGTTCTTTAAGTATTTTCTTGATTTCACATATTCTCCATTAAATTTTTTAATTTTTGAGCTTTTAGAGTCACTCTTCAATGATTTCATCATATTCTTGGCATTTTTGGGACTCCATAGACCCCAAATTCATTCAAACAATTCCTTGTAGTTTTTCAAATATTCAACTTTGAAAATTTTATTTCAAAACCCCATAAACGAGGCCATGTTGATAGAGCCCATGTGTATACAAGGCCCCATATACATGGCCCCATCAATGCAATGCAAAAATACTATATATATGCATGATTCCCCTTAGAAATTTTCACATTTACTAACAAACACCAAAGGAGTTTTTGCAATTTTTAAAGCCTAGAATCCTCCAATGCCCATAACTTCCTAATCATTTGTCCCAGTGACTCTATTTTTTAACCATGTAGCTCCTAGAGGTAACCTCTTAGTTATGGGGGCCACAAACATGCCATTTTTGATAGAAAAATTTTCAACATTTTTCTAACTCCCACAAAGGTTTATCTAAGGAATCAGCATTAAGACACCAAATTACAAGAGTTAAACCTTTCCAAACAAGCCTCAATGACACTTATAATAAAAATTAATTAGTAAAATAATAATAAAATAAGCAATCTAACATTGTTCAATCCTAGCCAAGTGTAACTAATTAATGAGTTAAGATATCCAATCATTCTAAATTACTCATTATATCTACTAATCCACAAATGTGTTGTGACCACAAATGGCACCAAAAGGAAAACACACATAGGAAGGAGGACCATCTCAACCAAGGGAGAAACAACCTAGAATGGGAAGGGGCCAAGAAAAATCCCAAGAAGAACCAACTAAAACCCATGCCACAGGACCTCTTAGGGAAGAGTGCAAAGTGGAATCTATTCATCAAATGCCAAAACAAGTGGTAGCAATAAAACATTCCCAATGGGATGAGGCATCAGATTAACAAGTGAACCTTGAGGTGACCTTGATGGAAGCATACCTAAACTAAATTAGATCATGGGAGGTCTGGAAGATGGTGCTCCTGGTGTTTAACTTTGGCTCTTTCTTAGAGCAAGCATATAAAAAGATATAGGATCAACTAAAGATCTCTCCCATGTGGCCAGTTATCACTTCCAATGGGGAGTGGTATATCAAAGAGGCATTCCTATTTTGGAATAATAGGCAAGGTGGTTCAATGGTTAGGATCAAGGACATTTTAGTGTTCTACTCATTGCAAGCCATTGCATAGGCACTTGGGTTGCCTAAAATTGGGACAAATCTTGTTGAGAATCTGATGCACATGGACCCCAACATCAAAAAGAAGTGGGTTCAATAGTGCTACGGTGTTGATTGTAAGGAGTATAACATGCTCACACTAATAGAAATAATCCAATAAAAGATTTTTTTCTTTCACCTAAATCCCATGGTGAGGCCCAGTAAGATCACTGCATTTTCTACCCATGCATGTGCTACTCGAAGTGGAAGATTCGCCCTCAACCTTCCACAACTAATCTATCTAGAGATAGAGAAGTAGTTCAAGGAGAGGAATAGTTTGTTACACTAAAAATGTTGTCTGACACACTCTGACTACTAATTGGGTAGAGATGATGAAGGATAAAACTCCTATAATGACTATCCAAGAAGAGGAGTAGTAGCCACCACCTCCACCTCCCACTTAAAAAATTATGTTGGATGTCGCTGCAACATCCCAATAGTTATATGAGTACTGAGAATGGCCCTTAAGTGAGAAAGAGTAACAAGCAGGCATGAGTGGTGGAGATCCATCTATGTATTGATCAACAATGAGCCACCTAAATGAGGTGTCCCAAACAATCATCTTAATGAGGGAAGGTGGACTTATTTTCTCTGCCCAACAAATGCAGTTGTTGACAAGGTTGAATCCTAGCACTAGAGAGGTAATGGTATCTCTTTCAGAACAACAACAACTGCCAAATATTTCTAGGAATGTTGTTACCTTCTTAGTTTTCTTGGAGGAGGGTAAGGACACACTAGCGCTATTGATGTAAGGATAAGAAATAGTAACTAAAGTATTTGGTAACAGAATTGTCAAAATACTCAATGCACCTATGGCATCTATACTAGATCTTACTGCACATAAGGATGAGAAGACATCCACAAGAACTATAAATGGAAAATTAAGCACATCACAACATGAACAACTACTAGATTGACTGGTAGGAACCAATCAATTACTTCTCAATGTCTTAAACCTTTTGGATAATATAACTACAACCTAGTGGGACCTGATAGAGGTAAGGGGCAAGCACATTATTTTAAAATGGCAACTTGAAATAGCCAAGGAACTGAATAAACACTTGGTTGCAAAAGTTACTAAATTAAAAGCCCAAATTGCTGACCCTACATTTCTCAATCCAACATTGACAAGAGATAAAGCTCTTAAATAACTTCACATTAGGCTAAAAGGGGTTGAGAATGTGATGGAGATGGTGATGTTCTATTAATCCTTGGTAGAGGTCATCCAACATAAGATTTAGAAGGCCTTGGATCTAACCTGCTAGGAGAATGTGTAGCTAACCATAGAAAACCATAACTTGTGAAACATTAATGCACATAAACAAAAATTGATTGATCTTATCCATCAACAGTAGGAGCAACTAGCTAGAGCAAACAAAGAGTTAAGGACATTGATAACTAAGAACAGAAACCTCTCCATGGAGGAGCTCCATGCCCTTTTCCAAAATATTACAATAGAGGTAGCCATCTAGAAATTAGAGGCTCTTAAATTTGAGAGATTCAAGGATCACTACAAATACCAAGTCAGCCTACAGAAGGAAATAAATAAGAAACACATTCAAGTGGGGAAGGAAAAGATGAATAAGACCATCTAACAACTCCAACAAGGTTGCAAATTATGGTAGCTCATCATCGATGGGATTGATCAATATAATAAAGTAGAAATTCACCTAAAGGAGTTGCAAATAGAGAAAATGACTAAATATATGGAGCTTTCCAATCTTTGATATGCAAACCTAGCTACATTGACTATCAAATGACAACCATCAAATTTAGAAAAGTAAGTGGCTAGCTTGTACTTTTTGTACAAGGTTGAGTTTAACCACCATAAGGACACCAAGCAAATGATTGTAGAGATAAACAATGAGATTGAGGTTCTCAAGGATAAATCTTCTAATTAGAGATCCACTACTGAGAGCCTGGCCAAAAGAATGAATGACTACTAGGAGCTACAAAACTCAGTTAGGGCATGTGATGTTGAATACAAATAATTCATTGCCTAGTTTATCAACATCAAGGAGATGTTCCCACTAATGCCCTATCCATGGGATATCCCCATTCCAATCCACATTGGTGATGTTATGTGGACTATGAATGATCCTTGGAGTAAAGAGAAGAAGATAAAGGCATTATTGGATGCCTTTCATCTTCCACTCAAGATAGAAATTGTAGCAAGATAGACATAGTTGCCTCATTCATCACACATGCCCGAAGCTAGTAAAGGTCCTTCAGAATCTTAGGAACCTCTATCACCTAGGATTGTTTGATCTTCTCAACCATCTTCATTCCATTTGAGGATGTGATGTCCAATTTGATTATTTTTGTCATGGTGTTTAATTTTATTTCATGAACAAAACAAATTTTTTTAATGATGTTGATCTATACACTCAAGAACTTAGTTTTGTTGTGTTAGTATATTGTCTCAAGCGTCAGTCAATAATCCCATACCTTTCCAATTTTGTAAGGGAACTCAAGGATGAGTTTTCATTTAGTTGTGGGGGTATGATGAAGCATCAAAGTGTCACATCAATGGGCCCCCATCGACATGGCCTCATATATGTGTTGTTGCCCCATCAATAAGGCCACATTAACTTAGTGTTTGCTATGTTTATAGGACCCTATCAATGCAACTCTACAATAAATTCCATAAATATGCACTCACCCACTGTATTTATAGAGCTCTTATCATAGTTGTAGTAGAGTTCTTGTAGTTTTATCATTTGAAAGTTAGAATATTTTTCTAAGTGCCCACCAAGAGAGTCAGAAAGTATACAAATCTTTATTCAAGCACTGATATACCTAAGCACACTAGTGTGAACAATAATAAAGATTAGCCTTTTGATCAAACCTTGCAACACTTGGAATAGATTAATGATTTATTTCTACATTTACCATTTTCATTAATTACATGATTAATTAAGATAAGTAAGACTTTAATTAATTAAGCTAAATAGATTAAATACATAAGTATGACCACTCTGAGCATAACATACCACACTTGGTAATCCCAACAGTGCTTAATGCTTCGTAACCCAGTAGTGTTGTATGCATTTAGGATGTGTACAAAAAGTGGGATTGGATGCTTATGTTAGGATAGTTAATTATTAATTAGCAATTAGATTAGTTAAGTTGGTTAATAAATTGAGTTTCAGCTTGTTATTAATTGTAAGTGAATAAAATATAAAATAATAAAAATCATGTGCCCTAATTATACTTAACCATACAAGTATGCTTCATAAGTGTAGTTGGGAAGACAACAATCATCATGATTAGATTTCACTTCCTAGAACTAGTGTATATAGAAACTTAAGGTTTGTGAAATTTGATCAGATTGCATGTGAACACTTGTAATTCATATGGTTGGGCATAGGGTATACTTACCACTCATCAATTTTTTTTGTTAATATATTTGGAACCTTCTTCAAAAATGATATTGTGTTACACCAACTTAGAATCAATACTAGGCATTTCACTATATCCGTAAGTGAAAGAAAATGAATGTTTTTGAAGGGTAGTTAAAATGATCTGATGATCTTGGAAAAGAAGAGTACTAAGTTCAAGCATCTTTTCTTCACCTTTACTATTGAATATATCTTAATCAATGAAGCAATCATTCATTAAGGAAAAGTCTTGATCATGGAAAAGAGATCAAACTAAGAAAATAAATCATCCTTAGTGATGTCTAAGATACTTATAATAGAAATAAATGTCTATTGAATATGACTCAAACTCAATAAAGGATATGTTCAAGGCTTAATATACTTGACCTATGAGACAATCTAAGAGGAGATATATGCAAAAAAATTATGGATAGGTAGCCATGTTGACCTACATATAGACAAGAATTATTAGAACATATCATATTTATTAAAATTAATGTGTGATATCAATGTTGGACCATGTTATTCTATCATGTTGAAACTTTGAACATATCAAAAGTATTAAAAAGTCTCTAAAAGTAACAGAACATCATTTCATCAAGCTATAAGAGAAAAAAAAGGAGAACTTCACAAAAAATTCATTTTGAAACTTAGAAATTTCAAAAAAAAAATGTGAAAGTAAAGCACATAATAGCAATAAGAAATAACAACATAGTGATTTGGAAAAGATGGTAAGTGGCAAAGTAGTAAATAGTTAGGGGGCCATGGGTGGGACTAGTAGTATCAAAGGACTACCACAACCCCACATCCTACCATCTAGGGCACAAATGCAAGTAACTAGAACTTTGATTGAGAACTCTCATCTTAGGTTTTGAACACTATTTTAGTATAATCTTAATACTAAACTAGGAAATAGACTTTTGAAGAATTATAGTTGGAAAAATATTATTCTAAACTAAATCTTTATGATTCTAGTCAGGAAGCAATGTTTTTTTAAAGTGTAAACTAATAAATTTAAATTTAATTTTGTGTGGGGTTGAGAAACCTATTGTTAAATACCTTAATTTCAATGGTTTTGCAAAATTTGTTTTTAAAAGGAACAAGGATAAAATGTCTATAATTAGGTAATTTATTTTTTATCATTTTTAGGTAGAATTGGTTTGTTCATCTAGGGTTTTATATATATTTATTTCTATGAATAGTGTCACACAAGTCACTAGGATAGAGGATTTAGATAGAGAAGAGTTGCTTAAATTCATGATTCTAGTTTAACATAAGGCATAAAACTAATTGTAGAATCATATAAATAACCAAATGTTAATTTGAGTATCATTGGTATGAATTCTAGCTATTTTTGTAATTTTCTAGTCATGGAAGTCCCAGACAAGAAAATGACATAGTAGAAAACACAACATGAGAGAATTAGTGCAAAGAAGTTGAATGTGTAGGTGATTTTAACATAGTTTTCACATGATTTTAACATGATATTTTGATAGTAGAAATGTAGAATGTAGAAATTTTTCAACATACAACATCAAAGAGATTACTTTCTTAACGTTAGAAGCTAAGATCCCAAGGAGACTTCTAATGCGATGTAACTTGGAATTACTCTAGCATAAGTTTATCAAAAGATGTTAAAAGATACAAATTAAAAATATTGACATGAATATCAACATAGGGCATTAGAAACAATAATGACATGATGAAATATGTTTTTGATATGACCTATGATTAATTGCTACGAACTTGTTAATGTAGGAATGCTACAACACCTAGGCTTCTTATAATTGAACTAATGTTTTTCTTGCTAGTCAATGAGAGAAGTATTTTGGAGAATAAGAGAAGTATGATGGAACCAATCAATATCAAACCATTATTTGATGATTTCTCTTTGATTCTACAGAAGTTATGGGTAAGGCAAGAAGCTAATGAGTTTTTGCAATTTTGCATCAACCACTTTCATGTAATGATCGATATTAAGCTTGGGTGAAGAAACTATGCTAAGGGCTATGGAGTACATACTTTTTTGATTTCCTACTGAGCTGACAAAGATCATTTATGAGCAATGGTTAGAGATAGAATAATTATCCAAAGATGCTTAGTATACAAGAAACATTTAGATAAGTTGTGGAAAAAAGAAAGACTATCAGCAATTTAGTGTTGATAGTACATTACTCCTTGAAATATAGGTGTTAACTACAATGTTAAATCCATGCAACTTACAAATTTTTCTCGAAATGTAAGTTAACAATATTTTGGAAAGGTTCTAGAAAAAGTGGTTCTTAGTTAGAAGTTGTTAGAGAACTAACTTGGGCAAGTGGCATAGGTTCATGGATCTTAATGTTTAAGGATGAGATCACTTTGAATGTTTATAGACGCTATTGCAGGATTTGTTTTAACATCACAATTAAAGCCCATAGGTAATGACATATTTTGAATCCTAGTACAAAAGTATTAGACTCTACCGATTTTGGAATAAGTATGAGAATAAAGGGTGGTTACATCCATTATGGGGTAAGATCCATGAAGAGAATGTAGAATGACCCAAGGTATTCAAAATCATCCTATGAAAAAAGGTAAGCACCTATGTTGAAGTTTAAGTATAAAGGATACAATGTTTTCAATATTATACTAATGTGACACTAGTTATTGTTTCAGCAACTAATAAGTCTAGATAGCATCATGTTCATTATTGTGACTAGCTTGGTGAAAGAGTTTGAAGTTTGGATAATCATTGAGGCTCAAAGCACTCAAAAGTATATTTTTGAAGGGGAAAGAATAAAGTACTTGAGAAAATTTGACAATGCTAGAATCATATGCATCCTAGAATCAAAACACTCATATCCAAGTGCAGCAAAGTGTGTAGGTCTCATTTAGAGCTATTTGGTAGAAAAGACTATTTTTTTTTATTTTCATGAATAAGAAATAGATAGTCATCTCATGGGATCCTACAACACTCAAATATTGGCTTAGCTACCTAGAAACGGAAGTTGGAGTAGATGGATATAAAATTGATTATATGGACCTATCAGTAGTAAAGGAATGAATGTAATATAAGCAGTGAGATACTTTCAATGTTTACAAGGGGACAAGGAAAGACTTAAAGAAGCTCTTCCCCTTGTTCATTGAAAATATATTTGTAATAAAATTGAATAAAAGTGGGAAATCATCCCTAGATGATTATATAAGTTGTATTAGACTATATCACAAGGAAGGGTGGTAGATTGAATGTTAGTCATCTACTAAAGAGTGGTTAATGAGATAGAAAAGCTCTTTCAAGAAGAAAAGAATGGAAAGAAGAAAACCAAGAACAAATGACTTAATTTTGGGTTTTCTTATGGATTAATAAAAGAGGTGGAATTTTTATTTGCTAGAGGTCAAGAGAAGTAATCAAGAATTACTTTTGTGGCATACTTTGAGTTGCCACTATGTCAACACTTGGTGATTATAATGTTAGCATGCAACATTAATGGGAAAGGTCTATTGGTGCTATCATATAGGACCAAAGAAGAGGTGGCTACCTCTATGATGTAGAGCATAGAGGATCCATAGAGAAAAATAAGTGATGATGTTGCAATGAGCAAGGAGGGAATCTTAGAGAGCACCTTCAAAATAGTGTAGAAGGGAAAGGATTCTAGAAAGAAAAAAGCTCTTTCTAAGCTTATGAAGGAAGAAGTATCTTCTGAGACCTCCATAGTGAAGGTGTCCCAGGAAATGCTATCAGAGAAAATAAGTAAGCAGTTTATAGTTTTACTTTGGTTTTGGATTCTATACTTCAATTAGTTTTGGTTAATTATTGTTAATTATTTCTATAGCCTAAGTCCTACTAAGGTTAAGTACTAACATGATACATCAATGTTATATTAGCACTAGGTATAATATCATGTTTGATGTTAGATCTATTTTTAATGTTCAAATCATATACTACATTGATAGCATCTAACTCTACTATATAATTTGTTTGTAGACGCTACACACAAGAAAATGATATTGAGGTAATAAATGAAAAAGCTCCAATCCAACCTTCCTTCTATACCGAAGAGTTTGTAGAAAGGAATGGATAATGTTGAATTAAATTTTCTTGCTAACTTGCTTATGTTAGATGAAAATGATAAGATCAATGAACATGGATTTGACTTGCTTTCTAATCCATTTGACTTGGACTTTAACAAAACAAGCCAAGAAAGAGATGAGAAAGATGGAGATGACATGAGTGGTGGAAGGGATGACATTCCAAAAATAGACATCTTACCCTTGATGTAAACTACACTTTCAAAACAAGAAAAGAAAAATTTGAGTAATGTGGAAGTCTACAAATGGATTAAGAAAATAACATGTTCAAAGCTATCTACCTCCTATTGTAAGTTTAGTCATTAAAAAATGTAAAAATAGTAAAATTAGCATGGAAAATCTAATCAAGTAAGTATTTTTCATAGAGATGAAGAAAAAATATGCTCTTGTGTGAAAGACAAGCATCTAATAATGGAGGGATTAGTAAAAGATATAGAGTAGAAGCTAAGATAACATAAGTATTTGCAATTCGCATTAATGTCAAGATTGTTATACATCATAACTAACATAATTGTTTGTTGTAGAAATTACAATAAAACTGAGTAAAGTTAGGCTGATATTCAAAGACCTAGTAATAAATGTTGATGTTTTAGAAGGGAATGTAGTAGTAGAAAAATAAGTGCTACTCTAAATTATGTGAAGGATATGAGGGTATTGACTATTAAATAAGTGAACACAAATGCCATACTATTAGATGCATTAGAGTAAGTGTGGAGAAAGAAAGCATATTATAAAAGAGAAATAAAGATGTTGTTAAACTAATAAGAATTAGTAGAAGTAGATCTTTCTGGAAGAAAGATGGTTAGAAGAAATCCTCTAGCTAGAGCATACTAGAAATAGAATATTAAGAGAAAGATCTCATGCAATGAAAAAAATCTACATTAGCCATGACATGCTCCATGGTAAGTTTACAATATTTAGCTACAACATATGAGAGCTAGGGCCAAATGCACTAAAAAATAAGAAGTGGTACAAGAGAGAGTACCATAGATTTTTAAGGAAAAATAAAAGTGTATATACTAATAAAAAAATAGGAACTTTTTTATCCATGAACAAAGTTGGAGGAACTATTCAAAGATTTTTTTTAATAGTGTGATGGTGATCACACTCATAAAGCAAGAAAGATCTCTTTAAGGAAACTTGTAGAAGAGGATTAATAAAGCAACATAAACTCAAAGGAGCAAAGAGCATATGAAAAAATGGGCCAATATATTGTTGAATATTCCTAACTCAGTGTTTGAAAATTTATAAACATCAAACTTGAGTCTAGGGAAAGTTGAAAAAAGGATTCTAGAAATATATACAGACATGCACGAGAAGACTTTACTTCTTATAGCACATGTTGTTTAATATCATAAACAAAGACATACTAAGATACTTTTTATTTTCTTAATAGATCTAGGAGAGAGCTATTATGATCTAGCTACAACAACACACTTGAAATTCATGTAAATAAATAGCGATGATGAGGAAGAAGAATTAGTTGTAGGGGGAATAGATTGATGTCTAGTGTTAGTCATAAATTCTTGGGATACAAGTGTAAATGATGCATGATATCAAATTTGAATTATAATTTACATGATGCTAAGTTTTATAGTTATGTGTAATTGATGCACTACATTAATTTTAACTTAGCTATAGGTGTTGTGTAAATGAAGTACAATGTTGAATTTGTTTATGACATCACTTACCATTTTAAGGTAATGTGTAAAGTATATGAAGGAAATTTTTTTTTTATTTACTTATCATTTTAGTTAGCTTTGATCTACTTTTCAATGCCCTTTCTATTAAAATTACAATCATTTATATTTAGAGAAATATTTACATTTTAATTGCATGTTAGTAACTTGGTGGAATAAATAGAACCAATCTTGATTGTAACATATAATTGTATGGTAACCCAGTACTAATACCCCCTTGTATTATAAATAGAATGTTAGTTGGTAATTCTTTTAGTGCTAATACTAGTCCAAGATGTGTGCGAAAGGTTGGGAATATATGCCTATCATTGTAAAGCTAGTATATAATTTAATTTTTAATTAATTAGATTTAATATTAAATCATCAATTATTTATCATGGTCTATTTTAGCTTATAGAATATGAAATAATATTACATCATATGCCTCACTTTTATTTAAATCATAAAATTTGACCATTATTAACTTAAGTGGAAATACAACCAACAACAAATATTTAACTCTCTAGAAGCCATGCTAATCCATTCATAGATTACAGTTTGATTGCATTCAACATTTATGATTTGTATGGTTAGATGTAGGGTAGTCTTGTCACTCATCACTAGCTATTGTAATATTGTATTATAGTATGTTTTTAGTTGGACATACATCTTAAATTCTTAATAACTTACAATTTATTTTAAGGTGACAAAAATAGCTAGATGGAATGAAATAGAGGTCATTTCACAAAGGGCTTGATTCATATACAAATAGAAGAGAGGTTAGTTAGCAAGATCCAAAAGAGGATGTTTAAAGTAGTAGATCATTCAAAACATGATAATCATTTAAATCAGTGACATAGAGATAGAACTCCTAGGAAGAGGCAAGAGGAGAAACACCAAAGCATTTGTTAATGATAGCCTTAGTGTAGAACATATACCATGTTGATCAAACTCCAACTAGATTTGGTGGTTTAGATGAAAGATGTAACATTAGGTAGTTCTCTAGACTGAAAGTAATAATAGATAGGAAGGATCATGATATTCTAAATTTATATAATAAATATTTATATTTCATTCGGGAATTTGAATGGAACATAGAATAAACATGTGAACATCATGTTTAGAAAAGAAATTGAGAAATAGAAACTTTATTGATAAATTTTTGGAGCCTTTGTAACCCAAATCTAGTTGAAAGTTTTCCTTTCCTTGGCTAGATTGATAATTTGGTATGACCTTGAGGTGATCAATAATCCACCCTATAGTTAGCCTAGTTTTATCTTAGGTCAAGAAGATGTTAAGTCCTCTTGGTCTGCATTTCCAATAATTTTAGCATAAATGTACTATTACATTCCTTCATACATTCTTTGTAAGATAAAGGAGGCCATACCATGGAAGCATGTTGGTACAAAGTTGGACTTGATGCTCTATAAGTATAGGATAATAATCAAGCACAAGTAACAAGTTGAGCCTCAAATCAAGAGGAAAAACAAGGTCATTCACAAGCTTCCAATTCTAGTAATATAATTAATCAAGATTCTTAGATTCTAGACTATCTCATATAGGTTTAGTGTAGTGTCACACCTAGACTATCCAATTGAGGCTACCTATATATCAACAACCACTATAGAATCAAGTCCCACATAGTTCTATCAGTGTGAGGGTATGATGAAGGACAAAGATGAGCAAACAGGATGGGGCCCTACTATTCCTTGGAACCATTAAGCCATAGCATTTTTTCAATAATTGAGTACAATGAATAGACAATTCAAAGTATTCTATGGTCCCTGAACCAAGGGAATCATTGATTTTAAGACCTTTCTCATAGTATGATATGATTAATGTATATGAGAAGTAATAGGAGGGGTGTACTGACCTAAATCGTTAGTGTAAGGCTGGAAAGGAAAAAGACAACGAGAGATCGTCGGACAGACATAGTTGACACTACCTTTGCCTGAGGGCAAGCTGAAAAAGGGAATAAAGGCAGAGTGCCTTGGATGGTTTTCATGCAAATCAACCAAGGACTTCGCTAAGCGTAAGCTACGGCTAGCACTGGGGTTATTGTAAACAATGTAAACAGAATGCAAACAACGATACGAAATGTAAACAGAGCATACTGAATTATAAATAAAGCATAAATAGAGTTATACTGTAAAAAAAGCATAAACCAAAGTAAATAATGTAAATAGGAGGCAATGATGAAACTGTATTGTATTGCTCAAATAGGAATATGCACCGGTCAAAGCGTAGTTGCACACGTGTGGATGGCAAGTCAAATGCCTAGCCCTAGAATGATATGACGCAATGATGCAACGATGAAATGGGATGAACGTGAGAAAAACTTGGAAGCCAACAATCAAATGTGCCGAGTGCCCAAGGACTGCAAGTTCTATCCTTTTTCAGAATTGCCAATCTCTCCAATTTTTCAGAATTGCCAATTTTTTAGAATTTCCAATCTCTCAAATTTTTGCCTCCATCAATCTTCTTCTTTTTGCCTCCTCCAGTTTGTGTGAATTGATAGGGTATTTATAAGGTTGGGCTAGGCTTGGGCAGTTGCATTCTTTGAACAGGTTTAATGTATCCGTGTTGGATAGTTGTGCACGAGTTGGATGTGTGTTGGCAATTGCATTCTTTGACCAGATTCAATGTATTTTATAATTTGTGGGTCATTCAAGCCTATAAAAATACAAACAAATTAGAAAAATAAGCCCTCAAGTGATAAAAATTTAAAGAAAATTGCGGATTAACTTCGACTCTAGCCCGGTTGAAAAATTATTTTTTGTTGTTTTTTTAGACCATGAGGGCTTGACATGCCCACAAATGGGGATTTATAATGAAATGTACAACAAGAAAAATTTGATTGCCCAGCGTGACCTGTAGTGTGACCTGTGGTGTGACCTCCAAAACTTGCAATTTCGAGCAGAAATCTGAAATTTTTGAAGGCTGGGACCCATAGTTATCAATAGTGGACCCTAAGGATGACTTGCACCCTTGAAATCAAGTCATTTTGGCTTAGTTTTGGGGCTCTAAAAGTTGGTGACGCTGATCCTTACGCTGTGCAACGTCTGAAAAAATAACCCCAGCGTCACCAAGTCAAAATGGCATATTTGAGGCCCAAATCTTGATTTTCTAGAGGCTGGGAGCTACTGAGGACCTTGGTGAAGGTCATGGGGGATCCTTGTGCTCAATTTCGGCCTGTTTTGACTTAATTTTGGGGCTCAAAAAGTTGGTGACGCTGATCCTTACGCTGTGTAGCGTCTGAAAAAGTAACCAAAGTGTACTTAGCCAAAACCAAACATTTTGAACCTGAAACTTTTGATTCTGGATGCTGGAAGTTGGTGCAGTCACTTGTGGGCCCCAAGGGGACCTTGCCTATTGAATCATGGGCCATCGGGAGTTGTTTCGGAGGCCTCCAAGTTTGGTCACGCTGTACTCATGTTGGGCAGCAACATGACTTAGCTTGATTCTTGTCTAAAAGTGCTAGGCCAACATTTGTGGTGTTTCAAGGGGTGTTGGAACTTGAAACATTTTTTTAACAATTTTTACCTCATATATTTAAGTTAGAACTTTATAACTTAGTATTAACCACTAAAATCAAACCCATAACTTGGAGTTTCCAAATCAAGAGTCTTACCACTAGGCTAACAACTCATTATTATATATCCTAAGTAATAGTATAAATGTGATTTATTTTTAAGTTCATAGAGTCACACTTATAAATGAATAGATGATGGACTACATGGTTAAACATGAATAAATATCAAAGGACCATATTAAAGATTTATGGACATGAATTAATAAGGTCTATGCTAAAGGCTACATCTTATAAAATGAACTATTTATATAAATATAGAAAAAATATTTTAAACTTTGAGTATTGATTAAAGGCTACATTATACATGGTTCTCATAAATGAGTAGTAGGGAATAGGCTTCCATATGCATATTTGAGACAAGACAAAGATATATACTTACGATTGCATGTGATAGTAAAACTTAACTACAAGTGAGATTCATATCCATATCCAAGTCCTATTGCAAGAAAGGATAAAATTCTTCATTTCTTCCTATGTCTCTTTTTATCTACATGTGATAGTAAAACCTAACTATAGGTGAGATTTGTATCCATATCCAAGTCCTATTGCAAGAATGGATAAAATTCTTGATTTCTTCCACTTGTCTCTTTTTATCCATATGTGACAATAAAAGTTAACTACAAGTGGCATTCATAACCATATCCATGTCTTATTGCAAGAAAGGATAAAATTCTTAATTTCTTCCTCTATCTCTTTTTATCTCTAAATTGTTAAAATATATAAAGACTATAATATAAAAATAATGGTAGACTTAAATGTTTGCAAAATGGAAAGCAACATGTAGGCTTTTTACATGGTTATCTTAAAACTTGTTTAACATTAAATTGAAGTCCTTTTCAATAGACTAGCAATGATCATTTTAAAAGAAAAGCTATTTGAGGTTAAAGTATATACATTGCTATGAAGGATTTCAGTCTCTCTTGTTTTTTATATAATTTTCTTCATCTTTTTACTTATATTCCTCTTTTCACTTTTCGCTTTGCTTCTTTTTATGCATAGTATTGTGACTTGTATTATGTAGAATCTCCTACTTAGCTTTGTATGGTCTATGAGCTGACAAAGTCTATATAAGTTTGAGCTTTGGTTTGAATCATTTAAGAAAATATTTATTTTATTGTTAATTAATAAAACTTTAAAAAGGGTATGAGTTTAGTTTACAAACGGTCAAGAGATAAAATTATTTAATAGTTTCCTTGGTATTAAACAAGGGTGTCTCTTGTTTCAACTTTGATTGGGCTTTTCATTAATAAACTTAAATAGTAGATGCATAAAATACCAACTTAATTTGCAAGTACAATTAGAAGTAGTATTGTAAGACTCTTACTCTATGTGGATGCATTTATCTTAATTTTAAATTCAATGGAAGAATTGCAGCAAATACTTTATACTCTTAATGACTTTTCTGAGTGTTTAGAAATGAAAATTAATGTCCAAAAAAATAGGATGTACAATTTTACCATAGGAAATGAACAAATGAACATAACTTCCTTTTACAAATATGTTGTCGTAAAATGTTCTAGCAATTACGAATAAGATCACTACATTACTCAAAGCATTGCAAATGGTATGAAAGCCCTATTTTCATTAAAAAACAAATATAAAAAGAAATCTATTTTAGCTTGAAATATCCAGAAACAAAATTATCATGTCATTGTTCAACCAAACATTTTTTATTGGTGTGCCAACTTGCTCTATCAAATAAATATGGGAAACAAATAGAAGAAATTCAAAAGCTTTTCCTATGAAGAAAGTGATACAATATTATACTATACTTTTTGAAGCAAAAATGATGCCTTTAGAAGTTCAAGCTAGTTGTCAATTTATAGCTTACACTCATAATCTTTCTAAATTCTTGTTGGATAAATAATCTAAAAAAGTGATGATGGAAACAATGATAAAAGATGTCTAAAAGATGGCTTCATGGGGAAGTTTTATGGCTTAGTAAATGGAATATTCAAGAGCACATTCTTTATTTTGACCTCGAGTAAATTCATCAATTAGGAAAATAAACCGTACTTCAAAGACTTTCGAAAATTACAAGGAAAAAACATTTCTAGTTGATCACTATGGGGAAGTCCTTAATTCAAGGGAAAATTATTTCTTTTGATTTGCATGCATAATTAGTAGAGTAGAAATGAGACTTCATCGTCTATGCCCTACAAATAG
This sequence comes from Gnetum montanum, assembly GCA_015680685.1. Classification (NCBI taxonomy): domain Eukaryota; kingdom Viridiplantae; phylum Streptophyta; class Gnetopsida; order Gnetales; family Gnetaceae; genus Gnetum; species Gnetum montanum. The sequence continues at coordinate 86,999 of MNCI01005967.1, forward strand.
ATGGCTTAGAGTTCCTCGTGGAGAATACATATGCAACTATGCCCTACAAATAGCATTAAAGGTGAACACCACATTTTCTTACCATGTCTAACTTTTAAATACATTAAATATAGATAAAATATTACAATTATAAACTTAATTGATTTATTCTAAATGTTACCTAATTTTTTAATTATGTTATCAAAACTTATAGCTTTCATATTTTTACTATTCAATAGTAGTGGACACAATAAAATTACAAGTTTAATTTCATATTGCTGATATGATATTGTGTGGTTAGGGTGCCATAATTTTTTTAACAAAGGAAAAAATGCGTAAAGTTTCCCGTTTCTCTCAACACTCCTAATTCTCTATTTATCAATTTGTCTTTTCAATTATGCAGAAGATTGGTAAAAGACGTGATCCACTACTTGTACGGGCTCCCAATTTTTTTTCGAGAATTGTCTTACAAAGAAGCGTCCAAAACAATGGTGGCCAGTTTTCCATGACGCAGACATCACAGGACGGCGCAAGAAATTTTCTGGATCCTCTGCTCGTGTTCATACTATAATAATTAAAGACCTAACGCTAAAGCAAAACAAAACAAAGTCTCTCCGCTAATGGACGGAGGGTGTGTTAACAGATAGTCACATGCGTAAGCCTGCCGACATTGCGAAAAAAATGCGGATCAGTCAATTCTTTGATTCCAAGATTATTCCCCAGTGAATAGCAACCACACATTTATATGTTCACGTGTTTGTTTCTAAAGTTTGAAACCGTACGTCGGAGTTTGTTTCATCTACCTAAAAAAGAATTAAAGTTTCGCTAATCTTCCAGTCCTTCTGTAACGTCAGACCCAAATAAAGCTTTTTCTCATAATCGAAGGTCAGAGTTTAGTTCCTCTACCAACCTCATCTCCCAATCACTAAAAAACCTTAAAACCAATCTCATCTCCCAGTCAAAACCGAACAATGCTTTTTCTCATATACTGTTGACGTGCTTCGGAAATGACCACTGAGGGCCAATGCAGACTGCAACGCAGGGATAAACATGTAGTGGTCGTCGTTGTCTTCCAAGTCGGTGAAGGCTACTATTCTCTGTACTCAAGAGCGCAGACCATGGAAGAGCGCAGACCATGGATGTTGTCATTGACGTTAAATGAATCAATCATCATCGTCAGCATCCTCCCTAAATTATTTTGAGGATAGATTTCCTTTTTTCCTTGGAAGATTTCATGTATGTGAGGACGATGTCTCCATTTGTGTGGTGCAAAATTCGTGTGAACACAATTTGGAAGAAGCTGTGTGCCAATAATCTTGCTATAAATAAATATAGTTGAAGCCATAAGGTATTGCCCAGAGTAGCGCAGATCGAGAACAAAGCATGGAAGCAACAATGCAGGTAAGGCTTAGTTGCAGTTGCAAAGCCAGCATGCTTCTCAATGCCGGTCATTATCATCGTGTTAATATTATCAGCAAATTATTGCGGAGAAGTTGTGCTTCTTCTTTTTCATAATCTTCATCTTCATCTTCATGTAGGGGCCTTCCAGCACGATTTCGCTTATCAATTGAAGCTTAATCTCAGTACTTCTCGGCTTCATCTCCAGGCATCCCCATATCAATTCCAGCTCAACACTTTACCCCAAGAAAAATGGAGAAAAATGCTCGCACTTTGTTTTCTGTCTGTAGTTGAATTCTCTGCTTTGCTTTGATTTTGTTATATATTACTGTAGTTCGTATTCAGTTTTCTTCCTGAAATATTAACTTGCTGACATCCGATCGTTCTTCGTTAGGGACATGGACGACAAACGGAACGCTCGGACTATCTCATCTACGAAATGAGGAAAATGTTGAGCAAGGAATCGTCATTATCAGCGAACGTTGATAATAATATGTCCAGGCTACTTTCCGTAACGGACAAATTCTATTGCCTTGGCATCTCTCGCCATTTCAAACAGGAAATCCGTCAGCATCTTGACACAATTGCTAGGTTAGTTCTCGTTACCCATGCAAATTCTAGTGTTTTCATTTGTCTTCCATATGTAATTCTTGGTAACTGTCTAGTAGTATACAAAAGTAAACCATGCATTTACAGAGCATGGAATGCGAATCAAGGAGAGATCCGTGACGGACATGGCAAGATCGATGTGCGAAACACGGCGTTGGCCTTCGAGCTTCTGCGCGTGCATGGATACCCTGACATCTCTCCCAGTAAGTACTCAAGTAAACATGAAACATTGTTCTGTTTAATTGAAATTCTCTGTAACGTTTCATTCTGAAAATTGTTCGTTCATGATACTTATCGCTATATGCTTTTGGAGAGAGCAGGCGTTTTTGGCAAAGCAGAAGTCGTAGCCGAGTTGAGCTCGAAGAGTGCGCAGGCGACGAGAACAACAGTGGCTGTGTTGAGAGCCTCAGCAGTTCAGTTCCCCGGAGAAACGATCCTTAGAAACTTGCACAGTTTCACGACTGGGCTGTTGAAATCATGGATTTCTGCAACAGAAAATCAAGTAACTCATTCACGTCTAACAGCAGAGGTTTGTTTTAATTATCTTCGCAGAAAGCTGACTGTTTGTGGTTTTTTCAGCTTTCCAGTGATGGTCAATAATACGATAGATATTGAGTTTGCAGGCGAAGTACTGGCTAGAAAATCCGTGGGCTTGGACTCCCCCACGATGGCAGGCACGGTGTTTCATTCACATTTTCTCATCCCAACCACCATATGATTCGTACGAATCCTCTCATTCTCTTATTTATCATTGTAAATAAAGTAGGGCACCACATTTTGTTGAGGTGATGGTTGTGAAACAAAAGCATTTAAAATTTTTCCATGAAAGTGTACGTAGCGTCTATTTGATGTGGTATCGGTTTAAGATTTTTTTTATAGAATTTTTTTTTTAATTTATGACCCAACTAGCTACATTTGTGGTTACCAAGCTACAACCTATACTACTAACATAAACTCTACAACTCATCACCTGACATTAATAAAGTTATGACCTGTTGTTACCTTGTGGCAAGAGTTCTTTGGATTGTTTTTAATCTTCTAAATTTTAATTTTTACTGGTTTCAAATATGGTGGTTTCTTAATTTTAGTTTTTACTAGTTTCAAATATGGGTGGTCAATGACTCAATGGTAAGATTTTTGGATTTAACTTCAAATGTTTTTTAACACGGTGGTAGATCACTGATTAAATTATTAGTGGTGGATTCAGAAATTTTGCGGAGACTAGTTGAGCAGGCACTACTTTTAAATAAATCTTATTTTTAGAAAGAAAGTAATAGATTTAGGTACCATTTTTGTGATTTTTAAATAAAACTTGGCCTTAACAATTGTGATTCTTGAAACATGTCGACCCCACATATTTTCCCAGTATTTAAACACTGGTTAATACTTCATAAAATATTTACTTTCGTGATTTTCATCATAGTTTTCTAAGTCTATGATAAATCACTAATTTCATGATTAGTGGCCCGTCAGAAATTTTGCCAACCTGAGTTGAGTGGGCAGGCCTTTTATAATAAACTTTATTTTCAGAAAGAAATCAATAAATTTAGTAATATTTTTTCTACTTTTAAATTTTTTGCTTATTTATAATTTCACAAAACATCCCAGTCCAACATATTTACCTACTATTTAAATCATCCACAAAATATAAATTGGTCGCATATATTGTTTTGTCATTTAATCGTTACTTCTTTTAATTACGGTCTAATGTTGAAACCCGTCTTGAAAGCGTCAAGAAATATAGCATGCTGGAAGGTTTGGGTGTAAAAAAGAGTGTAAAATCACTTTAAAAATCTTTGATTTTTTAATAAAAATAAAGGTTATGGTAAAAGTTAACCTGATTCGAGGGGATCAGCAGGAATTCTAACACTTAGACTGATAATTAAGCGGGCGATAACACTTAGGCTGATCATTAAGCGGGCGATAAATAGCTAGTTTGAAAAAAAAAACTGCTTCAAACATTTTGTTGACGTTATCTTAAACGAATTCTGCTGTTACCAATTTTTTATTTTCGTAATTTCTTACCCTGAAATTATATTTTAATAACCCAGCACGACAATCAACTTGGACACAAAGATGCTAGAATTGGCAAAGGTGGATTTCAACGCGATCCAGGCCATCCAGAAGGCGGAACTCCAGGAAGTTTGCAGGTACAGATGGTATAGTTTAGCAGGTACCCAATAATTTGACTTTGATTTGATTAGAGGTATACCCAAAACATATGTATAATCGACATGATATATTAGACGAATTACAGTGACAATGTCTTTGATCACAAATCAGAATCCTCTTAACTAAATCCAGTTGAGCCTGACAAGTAGCTATTTGTTGACAGGTGGTGGGAAGGCTCTGACGTAGCAAATCTCAACATGTTCAGACGCAGACACATGGAATCGTACTGGGTCATGGCAACAGCACTAGACGAGCCAGAAGACGAAGAATATGCGGAGGTGAGGATTGCACTGGCCATGGCTTCCACGGCCATCTTTGTGCTGGACGACATCTATGATGCGTCTGCTGCAACGCTGCCACAGCTGCGGCTTGTGACTAGAGCTTTCACAGACTGGGATACCTGCAACTTGAAGAACCATTCTCTGCCTCTGCCCAACTCCATCACGATTGGCTTACGATTCGTAATGGAAACCCTGGAACAAGTATTTTCCCAATACAGTCACAAGCCAAAATTCAAGATGTGCATGATGAATATGGTAAGAGTCTAAGAGAAATGTTGTTAGATACTATCCATCAGTATCATGATCGTTGCCTTTTTCTAGATGATTCAGTTTTCTGTAAATATATGCACGCCCAGTTAACTGAAGTCACTCACCTGCACTCACAGCCAGAGAGATATATTTTCTCGAACTGAGGTGAGAGAGAGAGAGAGCGATTTTCTCGAATTGAGGTTAATTTCACGAGTTAAAGATTTTACACTATGGAAAGGATGTGTGTGAAAGTGAAACCCAGCAAAAGAAATTGAAAGTATACATGATATATCTAAAGTTGACGTGCATTTGTGAAACTTAATTGGATTTTCTTTCTTGTTTTTTCGTTTTCCAAATGCGAAAGAATATTTCTTATATCTGCAGCTGTGTTGCTACAGTGGCTGACGATGGTGGAATCGTTCGAGAGAGAGGCGGAGTGGGAAGAAGCAGCAAAACAGAATGAAGCGGAGCTGCCGGACATGCAGGAATACCTCAAAAATGGAAGCCAAAGCTCCGGTTATGGGATCATTTTTGCTATGGCAGAGCTGCTTCTCCGCAAATTCGACATTGATACTACCCACTTCAATTCCCAGTTTGAAGATGTCTGTGTTAAAACTGTTCGCATTCTCAACGACATCTATGGTCCCCAGCTTGACCGCAGCTTCGATCGGGTAATTGAATGACAAGTTATGAAAGCATTGCATGTCTAGGCAAAAAAAGATTTGACAGGGATGGCGTTCTGTTTATATTTCATTAGGTTCAATGCTTATTTATGTTTGAATGTCAAATGAACTTCAATTTTAACATCAACGGTAGAGGAAAGGATTTCTAATTTCTGAATCTTTCAGGTTCGTCCATCATTGTATTATTTAAACATTGGAAAAGGGTCTGCTTATATTCACAAAACCGTCTGTTTCAATTTTTCATGGGTCTCAACACAGGGTTTGAGTGATAATAGAGCAAATGATCAGAGCCATGCAGAAGCTGTATCGTCTGTGACGTGTTTGATGAAGGAGAACCCTACTTTAAGTAGGCATGAAGCAGTTGAGCTGCTCAAAGAAATGGTCAATGAATTCAGCAGACATGTTACGTGTCTTTACCTGCAAAGAGATGGAGAGGGGAACGCCCAAGCGCGAGTACACAGAAAGAAATTGGCATGGGAAATGACGAGGGTTTCACAGTTTCTTTACAGAAGAAGCGGATCAAATGAGATGAAAAACGTTATGCATTTGATTGTTTCACAACCCGTTGATTAAACTTAGAAGTCGCAAACAGAAATGAATGAAATCATAAGTGAATTAAGTGCCTAATGGTTTACTCTAGATATTGGATGGATAATGTTAAGTGAAATCATAGTTGTTCTATGTATGAATACCCTTAAATTCTAAATATGAACCAAAAGGTCAACTCCGACCATTATGACTCCCTTTGGATGGCCGCCCGAAATTCTAGGGACCGGAAATCCGCCTATCTGAATGTAATGCTTGTCTAATAGTTTTTTTCCATCTTTTTTTTAATGTTAAAACATCAATTATATCTTTTTATTCTTTGCAATGATTTTACCTTTAATAAGTAACTTTTATACCGAAATAAAATACTTATAAATTTGTTATTTACAATTATCTGAATTAAATACATTCCAGTTATAAAAGAACTAAGCAACACGGTATTATCCTTTTGTTGGCAGCTATTTATTGGCCATCGTGAATATTTTGTTTTCATCCTTATACAAAGTTTTATTGTTTTATTTTTTCAAACATCTTCAACATTTTATGAGCTTTCAGGCTCCCAGCATTAAGGCTCCTAATGATCCTAATGAATATATTTTAAAAAATGTTTTCTTCATTGTTCATTAACTACATTCAACCTTCAATTATCACAAAGTGTTAAGTATCATGCCTTTCATATTATATGACAAACTGGGTCATTTTCATCCATTTCCTTGTAACCTGGGTCGCTGTGTATGATGACTAGACCGTTCTCGCCTATCGCGTAATTTTATATCCTTTGCATTTCTAATTAAATTCTGCGTAGCATGTTGTAACATGTTTTGGAGGTTAATCACAGTGTTCACTGTGGCGTGGCATTTTCAGATCGCGTTAAGATAAGGCAATAATGCTTTTTTTTTAAATTATATTTGTGAAATGGATTCTATGGCTGGTATTTTTGGGAATAAGGATGACGAGTTGACAGGGCAAAGTATATAGTATCCACGCGTTGAACATTTTTCAAGTTCAATTCCCCAACAGAAAAATCAATGGTTCTACAATTACGACCTCCAAAGCATAGAAGCCCATGGTTCTCTCTTCAAACCTTTAAGGACGGCGTTCTATTTGTGAGCAATGGAGACCATCTCAAGAATCCTGTGGTTTTACTACGATTGGAGGAAACCATTTCAAGTTTCGTAGTTAAGGATACGCCTGCACTTTTGCATGTCTGAATTCTCCTTGTTTTCACTATTATTGTTATTTCTTTTATTTTATCATTTTCCACTTTAAAAGAAAACAGATTAAAAACAATTAACTTTGTCAAACTTGCTGAAAATTCCTGATCAGCTTACTGGTCCAAGTAGAAATTACAACATATTACATCTCATCTGTTAAGAATGTTAAATCATTAGTTAAATTGCCTTTCTAGAATCATTATTTAAGTTTTAGAATGGTTAGATGAGTTTGAGTTGTTTTTTTTATCAATGTACAGTGTGTTTCCATGTACAGCACCAATTTAAAAGAGCAAAATAAATAAATAAATATTCTTTTTTCAGTCATTATCTGGTTCTCATCGGAAGTTAAATTTATTTAACACTTTATTTGGTTTCAGAGGCCAGCAAGAGAGCCCTTTTCAAATCTTTGTATTTTTAAAAGAGAATTTTAAGTATTGGAGCATGAAGATGAAAATGTTATTAAAATCTGGGAGCTATGGAATTTGGCGGATACAGGTTATGTTAATCTTCCAAATTTTGCTAGTTTGGATAATGTCAAAGGAAAGAAAGTTCAAGAGAATAGGAAAAAAGATGATTAAGATTTCTTTTTTACTAACTCTATGACACAGGTTCTATTCTATTGAACTAACATCAAGTGATACCTTAAAATGAATTATGAAACTGATCTGAGAAATCTAAGGGATCTCAAGGACTTAAGGAAAAAATTTCAGTTTCAGTTTGATAAACCAGTATAGTGCAAATGATTCAATATTTCCTCGGTTAAATCCCCTTTCCAAAACTACTAATTTCAGCCTGCCAGTTCACTCACGCTCGAGACAGAGCCATCCAGTCGCGGGCAGCATACGGATTCATTCCTAAGGTAAGCCGCGTATTTTATAACCAGGATAACCGAGACAGAGCCATCAATCGACAGGACAAAAATATCGTTCACGGTAGCACCTTACATAACCTAGTCAGCCCTGGACCTACCTGTGAAGCTACCGCCTGGTCGGCAGGAATATCAGACTTACAGATAAGACTTGGAACACCTTAACTAAACTATAATAAGCGAGCAAGAACGATGCCAAAGGCCATGAACTGGGCGCACGAGATTTTCTGTCTCCCTCCTGTACCAAGCAGAGCTGGACAACAATGACAAGCAAAGCGGGACGCAGGTAAGCTAGGAACTTGTTTGTCGAGAGTGAATGCCTTGTTCTAAATTTTGTTACTAGAATCAAGCTATTGTAAATTAGCTATAAAGAAAAAGGTTGTTGAGAAGATATTAAGATCTATGTATTTTGAAATTTAAATTGGAAATTTTATTAAGCTTGTAGACCCTCTGGATCTATTGAACAGTAGAAATATACATGCTGCAAGTTTTGAAAACATTATTAAGAAAATTCTTCAAGTGTTCTTGGTAACATTTGGAACAAATGAATGTGTTGTTTGGCAAATATGGTATTTATCTTTAATGCTATTTGTATTGTACAATTGACATGTTCATTCTTCTTGAGAAATTTTGAGTCATCTACCTTTTTCAACCCTTAGATGATAAAATCCATTTGTGCTCTACTAATTGTGCATGGTAACTAATGAGAAATAGCACTAAATAAATAGTCTGCCTTTAAAATTAAAGCCTCAATTGATACTATTCAAATAGAAATGTTTATTTTTTTTCCATCTATATTTTTGAAATAATGCTTATATCAATAAATTGTGAACTTGGTCAGGATCCAAAATAGAGAGTTTACTCTTAAATATTCCATTTATTAATCCATAAAATGCCGCATGAAGCCATCCTCTAATAAAATATTGATTAATCTCATAAACATAATATCTCATCTACAACATAATCATAAAACCATTAGCATCATAACACATGCTAATTAGTCATATGACTAACATGTTTCACACAATAATCATCATGGCACCCTAGCATGTTCAAGCAAACAACACTTATTTATAATCACATAACATGATCTACTGAAAAATATTGATATCAAAGCTATAATGCATAACCATAATACATATATCGAGGTCATACATGCTAATGTGCAATCTTTCTCCACAACCCTCATTCCCTACCTACCATAAACAATATACTACACATCTAGCAAGATTAGTGTACATAGCCATGGTAAATCATAATCATAAGCATAGCATCATAAGATCTCAAAGAATATATCATTATGATATCATCACTAGCTATACACCCTTGTAACCCCCAACCAATTCTAATCACATATGAATAACTATAACATGATACCATGGGGTCCTATAATGAGGGGTTATATGTTAACTACAAATTAGGGATTATTATTTGAAATGATAGTAAGGTATTTATTTTTAAAGTCATAAGGCCTAGGTTTTAACTTCAGCATAACCACTTAAAAAGGAAGTTAAGACTTTTGCTCATATATCAACCTTCCTAAACCCTTACTTTATGTGACTAGCATTGAGTCTCTAGGTAATACCCCCATTTATATATTAGACTATGAATATTTATGTTCAAAAATTTTGCTACTACAAAGTTTCAAGCTACAAGCAACATTTATTCTATTATAATGTTATAATTTCATGAACAAAGTAACTAGTAATAATTAAGATAGATTTGCATTAGAAGGTTACAACAAATAAAAATCATGGACAACACTACAAAAAGAAGAGTTTATCACCTTTATTGTACTAACATTAAACAAGATTAGAACCAAATAACAAAATATAAACAACCTAAAGCATTATAAGTTACAAAACAAAGATGAGACTTCCATTAAAACTCTTGTAGGAAGGTGAACTAAAGGATTTGTTATAAATATCCTTTTTAAAAAGCTTTTCAAATTCAAGATTTCATGCAAATAGACAAACAATAGAAGATAATAAATAATATCTAGATATCTAAAACTGGAAATAGAAATGATGATGCTTTATTACATTCCTATTATAGCTAAGATGATCTATTACACAAATCAAAAGAAAAAAAATAAAAAGTTTCATATATTCTTGATTAGTCTTGAAATTTTAAAAGCTCATTATGTAAGTGACCTAAGGTTAATAATTTTAGCTTAAAAATTTGAAGCAAGTTTGTTCCTTGAATGCTATGTTTAAGTCTAACTTGAAGATATTTAATTATAGGTATAGTCTAAGACATATAGCTAATATGATAAGTGAATGTCATATTTAAGTAATGTTATATATCTATCACATAGTTGGACCAGTTACCTTTGCAAATTTTGAAACAAGAAATTACAGAAATATATAATGTTAAGAATTTGAATTATAATAATGAAACAATGAGGTGTTAGCCTAGTGGTAAGACTCTTGATTTGAAAGCTCGAAGTCATGGGTTCAATTCTAGTAGGAAATGCTAGGTTATAAAGTTCTATTGGACTATATATCTAAAGATGTACCTTACAATTATTTTAGGGTTTTAACACCCACCCATCCTACCCCCAAAATATTTATAATAATGTATTTGAGAGCATTTCAAGGATGTATGAAGATTCCTTAACAACATTGTGATGATGATGTATGAAGATATTTTATTAGAGTGAAAAAATCTTATGAAATCAAAAGACAATGTTATTTCTATAAGTTAAATTGCTTCCCTTTCATGCATATAACTTATACTAAAATAAATGCACAATCACCTTTTAATATGATATAGATGAATTAGGAAAGATAAGGGATTTTTGTTGAAAGGAGGGGTGTTGAAAGTCACAACTATTTTTTTAAAATGTTTATCCTCAAGATATATAGTCAAATTAAAACATTTATAAGGCTACTTTTGAAACTAGGAGTAGATTTTGGAGATGGGGTAGGGAAGTAGGGTGCATGTGGAGAAGAGATTTGGAGGAAGGGGATAGGGGTGCCTAATCCAAAATAATATTAATAATAAGCAAAAAAATGTTAAAGTACATCACATGTTTAATCATTGATGATGAACAACAGGTAGTTCCTAAGCCCAACCATACGAAGGATCTAGGTAGTGAATCTAATGAATGTGATCGTTGTCTACTTAGTTTCACTTGTGAAGTGCAAAGGTATGGTTAAGTATAACTAACACATGATTTTTATCATTTTATATTTATTGTTTGAATCACCTAAGTGCCAGAAATAAAGTAATTAAATGTCTAATTAATCTAATAACTAATTAGTTCTTAGCTAGTCCTAACATAAGCATCCATTCTCATCTACCATACACATCCTGAAAACATTATAACACTACTAGGATTACCAAGTGTTAAGTGTATGCTTGAGATGGTTGTACTTATGTGCTTTAATTATCTAAAATTAGTTATTTAATTAAACGCATTAAATTAAAGTGCATAAATAATAAATTAATTAAGTAAAAATTAAGATATGTCCAAGTGTGGCAAGGTTTATGAAGAAAGCTACATTAGTGCTCGAATGAAGATCCATATACTTCTGACTCCTACTACAAGCACTCAAAAAATATTCTAACTCTAAAGAAATGAAAATGCAAGAGTTTGAATAGCTACTAATGAATGGATGTCATAAATATGGCTAGTAAGCATGTATTTATAAGCAAGACAAGACACTGTGTCGATGCATACACGTCAATGCTTCAAACCCTATGTTGACAAGATAATGTTGATGGAATTCCATTAACGCAGCCCATGAACGAAAACTCATCATACCCCCATGACTAAATAAAAACTTGTCCTTGAGTGAACAAAAGGAGGAACAAGTTTTTTATAAAAGTTTTGGGAGGTATGGGATTCTTGACTAACTATTGACACACAAAAAAACACTAAGTGCCCCAATTTATGGATTTGTAATCATTACAAAATTTGTTGTTCATGACAAAAAAATTAAACACCATGACAAAAATTAACAACACAAGTCCTTTAACAGCTTAAAGATGAGGAAAAGAAATAAAATGATCCTACGTGGTGGAGGTTCCCAAGGTGCTAAAGAACCTTCTCCTTCTTTAGGTGCACAACTATTGTGGTTGAGGCTATGGTTGTGACTGTCTAACTATAATTGTGACTTCTAGTGAAAGATAGAAAGCATTGAACAATGCTTTCATCTTCTCCTCCTTACTCCTAGGATCATACATGGTCCATGTAGCATCACCAATGTGAGGCAGTATCAAAACATCCTAAGGATAGGGCATTGCAAGGAACAACTACTTCACATTGACAAACCAAGTTGAAAATTATTTTTGTTTAATGTCAAATGCTATGATAACATTATGTTTAATGCTATGATAACATTATGTATCTCTTGGTAGTCATTTAACCTTCTAGCCAAGTTCTCAACTATGGATCTTTAATAAGTGAAGCATTGTCTAAGAACATCGAGTTCAATATTTATCATTTCGAGCTCATGCTTGATCTCCTTATGGTGTTTGAACTTGACCTCATACAATAGGTATGAGCTAGCCACATGCTTTTTCAAGTTTGACCTTGGCCTTCTAGTAGTCAGCATTGACAAGTTTGCATAATGAAGGGTAGTGAGTTCCATATATTTACTCATCTCCTTAATTTTTAGCTCCTTGAAGTGGATTTTACCTTTGTTGTATGCATTAAACCCATTAAAGATAGGCTACCACACATAGAATTTTCAACTTTAATAATTAAGGGAAAAATGAAGATTTTTCATGCAAAATTAATCTCCAAACAAAGCCAAAAAAGCCAAGAACATGATGAAATGGATGAAGAGTTCTAGATAATTTCACAAAAAGGAGATTTTAATGGGAGAATGAATAAGAAATTCCATGAAGGAGTGTTCAAATGGTTGTAATTGATGTGGATCACAAAATATTTGAATGCACAAATGCCTAAAGGAACCAAACCAAGGAGTATGCAAGTGGGTCCTCCTCATAGCAAGCTCATGTGCTTGCATGTCCTCAAACTAAGGAGTTCGTGGACTCCATGGATGACTAATGATTATAATAAGTTAAGAACCAAATCACCAAGGAGATTATCAAATTCTTTTGATGCATCAAACTAAGACATTGAATAGAACATGAAAAGAGGCAATGAGGTGAGATATGGAAGATGTGTAGATTGGAATGAAGTCCCATATCATGGTCACATGAAGTTCTTTGTGGATTTTGTAATTACTATGACCTGATAATATCCACCCTTGGTTTGAATTAAGACCAACCACTTTTAGTGACTTTGCATTAACACTCCAAGACTAGTCCACTCCCTCAAAGCACAAAGATAACCCCATAGATCAATCACCATACCTAAAAGAGAAGAAAAGAGAAGCAAGAAGTGAGATAAACCTTAGTTCAAGGGGACCTTCAAGCATGGATAACATGTCTTTATAGTCCCATAACCAGTGCTTATAGCCCATTATTTCATCTAAGGGGTGTGCTTTGAATTCCCATTATTATTTTTTTGATGGGTACCATACCATGTAAAGACTTTTAACTTCTAGTTGTTGGTTGATAGCAGAATGGTGAGAAATCCATGAGAACACTCATGTACCCAAGAGGATAGGTAAGTACCAAGAGCATCAAAGCCCCTTGAAGTGATGACCTTATCTATCAATTTAATCCTTTTGAAGTTTAGAAACTACCAAGGTTACAAGTTCTTTAAAAGTTTCATTTAAGAAGGAACTAAATATTTCAAAAAATAAGGAAACACCATAGAGTTTTATGGTTGGATGGATAATGTGAACTCACTACCTATTATCATTAAAGAGAAACTATTTATTAGTTATCAACACTCAAATTTAAAGATATAATCCAAACATTAGCAATCTAATAACATTATAGTACAAACCACCATCAATCAACAACTATAGTTGCACTTACTCCTAGCGGTAACAAAGAAAAACTCAAACCAAATAAAGTAAAATATACAAGAAATTTTAAAATATTTAAGAAAGAGATAAAGGTACTAAAAATGATGTAAAAAAAAATTGAATAATTGAGCAGCCACTTTGATAGATCAACATGGATGGCCATCTCCCCCACAGTTGAGATGAAAGGAGGAGATCCAAAAAATTGAGCATGCATGTCCATCTATTGAGGTGTTATGGTCACTGGCTCTCTTAGGCTCATGGAAAGATTTGAATTGTTGCATGTTGACTAGTAGTCCCTTATTTGGGCTTTTAAGTTTGTAAATTAACATGATCCTAGAAGGAAAGGTTTCATAGATAAGATAAGGTCCTTCCCACAACATTTGGAACTTAGTTCTTTGTTGTACATGTGTGGGATTCTAGTAAAGAACCCTATCTCATAGTTGAAATTTTTCTTTTCTTATTCTAAGGTCATGGAATTATTTATTGAATGCTTTTTACAACTTGTTAGATGATAGGGCTATTGATTGATTCTCGTCTAGCAGGTTGAGGTTCATCAATCTTTCGTTTTGTGCTAGACTTAGGTCAAGGTCAAGGTCACAAGCTATTAATAGTATATTAAGTTCTATTTTAATTGGGAGAGTTAGTAACTTTTCATATGTAAGCTCATAGTAAGAGTAACCAATAGGAAGTTCCCAAGTGGAGTGGTAGATCCAAAGGACATCGTTGAGTTTTGTAATGTAATCCCTTACATATTTAGTAATAGCTGGTATTATTATTTTCATTATTTACCTATTTGTAACCTTAGCTTAATCGTTAGCTTAGATTGGTAAGGTGTTGTTAATTTATGTTCAACCCCCAAGCATTGCTTAAGCTTTCAAAATTTAGTGCCTATAAAATGAGTACCATTATCAAAAATAAGTGCATGTGGCATCCTAAACCTATTTACAACATATTGTTGTACAAACTAAACAACCATAGAAGAAGTATAATCAATGATAGCTACATTTTTCATTCATTTTGTAAAATAGTCAACAACAACTATGATGTACACTTTCCCATTTGACATGGGTGTGATGGGATCCATGAAATTAATGCCCCAAATATTGAAGGGCTCCAATGGTTGAATCTACTGCTGAGGTCCTTCCATCTAGGTGGTCATTCCACCATCACATTGGTAGTATTCATAGGAGTGAATGAAGTGGTGAATGTTCCTAACAAGTATTAGCCAATAATACCCTGCCATGAGGATCCTAATGATCATGCATTTCCTAGCATAGTGGCCCCCACAAGGACCTTCATGAGCATCTTGGAGCATGCTCAATTAATCAACATCAAGTACATACCAATGAAATAGGCAATCGATGCATACCTTATAAAGGTGTCCATTGATTTTCATGAAGTGTTTTCCCTAGTGAAGAAATTGTTGTTTCTTCCTATGGTCCAACTCCTATGGCATTTCTTAAGTAAGAAGATAGATGAGAATGTGACCATACCAATTGGATTTAGTGGGCATTTGTTCAGTTATAGCCATAAAAAAGTGAAGTTCATTAGGAAATTGATCTAAAAGTGGGCTCTCATCCTCTCTGTTGTCCCATGATAATCAACATAAGTTGTCAGCAACCACATTCTTAGTTTTCTTTTGACCTACCATTGTAAGATCGAATTCCTATAAGATTACTAGCCATCATATGACATAAGGGCTCACCATTGATTTATTCATCAAGAATCAGATTGCATGATGGTCTATGTGCATGAACACCTTTTACCCAAGTACATAGTGCCTGAATGTTTCTAAGGAAAATACCACTACCATCAATTCTTTTCCTGTTGTGATGTAGTTCAGCTATGCACCCAAAATGCTTCTACTCACATAATGGATATAGTAAGGATGTTTTTGATTATCCAACTATGTGAGCATGACCTCTAAGGCATAATTGAAAGCATCCTTCATGATGTGGAAAGGTCTAAACTAATCAAGTGCTTGTAGAATTGGAGTTTTCACAAGCTTCTACTTGAGTTGCTGGAATACACATTCGCATTCCTTGGTCTAGACAAATAGAGCATCCTTCATTGTTAGCTCCACCAATAGTTTAGCAATCTTAGAGAAATTCTCAATGAATCGTTGGTGCTAGCCAATGTGTCCAAGGAATGACCTCACATATTTAACTATTTTTGACTATTTGGTAATTTCTTAAATGACCCTTATTTTTTCAAGGTCCACCTCAATCCCTTTTTCTAAGATTCTATGCCCCAACACAATGCCTTCTTGGAACATCAAGTGACTTTTCTGCTAGTTGAGCCTAAGATTTGTCTCCACATACCTTTTTAGTAGTTGCTCAAGATGGTCTAGGAATTGCTTAAATGTAGCCCCATAGGTGTAGAAGTCATCCATGAAGACTTCTACCATTCTACCAATCTGTTGTTGGAAAATACTTAAGATAAGGCATTAGAATGTGGTAGGGGCATTGCACTAGCCAAATGACATCTTGCTGTATTGGAAAGTTCCCTAGGGACTTCTGAATGTAGTTTTGGCCTAATCTTTTGATGTTATCTAAATTTGGATATAGCCATTATAACCATCTAAAATGCTATAGTTGCATTGCTTGGAAATGATGTTCAACACCTAGTCCACAAATGGTAATGCAAAATGATCTTTGTATGTTGCCATGTTTAACATCTTGAAATCAATGTAGATCCTCCATTTTCCACCTTTGTTTGACACTATCATAAGTGGACTAACCCACTTGCTATCCATAATGGAATAGATGAACCTTGCCTTGAGGTGTTGTTTAATCTCTTCTTTCATGGTCTACTTCAATTTAGGATTCAACCACCACTACGAATGCCTCTTTGGCTTGGTGAAAACATTTGTGTAGATGTGATACTGGCATATCCTTGGATCAATTCTAGTCAACTCATGATATGACTAGGTATAGGTTATTGGCCATTTGTTGACAACCTTCAATAGCTTCGTTTTCCATGTGGGACCAAGGTTGGCATTAATGATAACTAGCTTATCATTTTTTTAGAAAAATATACTCCATTTTAGTGAGCAAAGTTTTCAACTCAAGTGGCTCTTATTTAAAATTTTCCAAGATCTCTAGCTCTCCCCAATTGGTTTCATCAGTTTCTTCAAAGAGTTGGTGTTGGATTTGCTACATATCATCCATGCCTTCAATATATGCACTTGTAAGGCTCTTAGTTTGTGCCATGTAGAGAGTTGAGCTACTATCAGGATTAGTTGTCAGCCATTAGATGCCCTTCTATTTTGTGGTTGTTGTGTAAAGGTACCTTTGAATTTCTGTCACATCAGCACATTGTCTACATGCTGTGAATAATGTGCTTTTCGTAGTCCATAATTTCTATGTACACGATGCATGGAACATGCTTCCTCTTGATCTTTTTGAAACAATTTTCATTAGAAATTTCTAAGGAGAGGTCTTTGATTTATAGTTGTACATCTATTATGCTTAACCAAGTCCTTACCATGATGATTGGGAAGTCCCTATTATAGTTGTCTACACAAATTACCAGGAAGTCGGCAAGATAGGATCACCCACAAATGGTGGTCACAATGTTCTCCACCAATCCCAAGGAAATGATGATGGATTTATCTACCAACTCACGATGAATGTTGCTCTTCTTGAGAGGAGGTAGGTTCTAGGATTTGTATATTTTATGGAAGATCAAATTTACACCAGAACCTAAGTCTAGAACAACCTTGCAAGGCTCATTCCCAATAATTTGCAAGTAAATTAGGGAACTCCTAGGATCAGATATTTTCCTAGAAAGATGGCTAGCCTTGACCCAATTAGTGACCACATGGTCAATACTTTGGGAGCCATTTGGTTTGAAGGGATTTTGAATAATTTGGCAAAGGATGAGGAAGAAGCAGAGTCATCAATCATAGGTGTCTGTGAGGGCTTATAAGGACTGTTGGTTTGGAAGAAAGGTCTTTTTAGGGTTTAATTTCTAAACCACTAGGCTAGAGAGCCAACTATAAGTTAGCAACCCTTATGATGTTTCTTTGCTATGACTTATGAATTTTTCCCTACATGAAAGGAGCTAGTGGCAATTAAGTTGACAATAGAGGTACAAGTGTAGTAGGATGAGAAAGGTAAAATGGAAATGGAAATTCCCCTTTTGGAGATTGAGATCTATAGTATTCAAGAGGGTAGTAGTGGTGTTGGAAATATGTGTGATTGAAATAGTCATGTAGAGAAATCAGTTGCTAAACATACTATCCATATGGATTTGGCTACCAGTAAGGGTACTACTACCTTGGTAGTGGCATCCCCCAAGAATATGGGTGTTTCCACTGCTAGCACTACTCATGAGGTTGGGGTGGAGCTCCATTTTTCTAGTAGGCTTGTTGTTGGTGGAGCTACCTATAATTTCCTCGAGGATAAGGAAACCTCGTAGGTGCTTGCCTTCTTACTAATCTAGGATTCAACACGTACACCCCAAACTCTTGTAAGTGTGCACAATAGGGTAACATCCCTTGGGATCTTCATATTGGTAGATGTAACATCCACCATCATCATCTATATTAGATTTTGTGATCTCTTCAATGAAAACAACTTTTCCCTAACCCTATGATGGGCATGTTCAGCTTCTTTCATCCTCCTTCAGTCACAACCACTAGCTTGCTCTTTAGACTCTTCATTAATTCTAAGAGTAGTTCGGAATTTTTCATCCAAAGAATCCCACATTTTTTTTACCTTGGCTGGTATTTTAGAAATATATTTTTAGATTGGCAAGGTCTTACATTGCATCACTTCATTAAGTCATATGTTAGAAATAGATTTTTAGATTGGTAAGGACAATTTATTTTGGTGATGAAAGACAAATATCACACAATCTTGTTAATGGTAATAATATAAGTGATCATAGAAAAGGTGACTTAATTAAGAGCTAGCTAAGCCTTCTTGTAAGTTTGAATTCACTCTAAAATTATGCTTATGTAATGTTGCTATCTATACATAGCTAAGCCTGATGTGACAGATCCATTTTTTGACTTATTAGGTCCTAACATATTAGTAAGAAGCAAAGGAGCTTTTGGTAAAAAATCAATGCGTGCTAAGTGCTACACCCATTTAAATGATATTTGTGTTCTCACTTCATCATACATAAAATTAGCACCTCTAGAATATTTAGCTATTTTCTATGATTGTAAATACCATGATTAGGAAAAAGAAGCTTGTTGTAACATCCAAATGAAAAAAAAATCTCCACACAAGGTGCTATTTTCTAAACTGTAGGTCTTAAAAAATATTAATATGTAATATATCACCTCATTAAGAATTTCAAGACTAGGATAATTTGGAAACAAATTTATTAGAAAATTTTCTTCAGGGTCTATAGTAGAGCCATCAATTCCCGCATTAACAACATGAGGTTTTACAATGTACTCAAATTTGAAGGTAATAAACTTGACAGGTTTCGAGACATTGAAGGACTCACTGTCAAATATGTTAAATGTGATAGAGAGAGGATGAACTTGATAAATGCCACATGCATCAATGTGTTCTTTGATTTGCATCTTTTTAGACCTTTTCCTTCTCCTTTGAGTAGCCTTGTCTTCATCAACAATGTCATCATTGATTTTAACTTCATCTATTTTGATAACACCACCTAAAACTAGGTAATCTCAAGAGAATAGAACTCATCAATTAACAAAATCTAAAATAATTAGCATAAGAAATTATTTATAAATAAATTTATACACTTTCTTCTTTGTTAGCTTGTTGATGATAAAAATCTTGAGCATCTTTTATACTCCCTAGAACTTCAAGGTCAATATGCTCCTCAAAGCTTATTTTTGTGCTAAATGTTGAGAATACAAAATATAATGAGCGGCTAGAAGCAGCTCATGTTATTTCATTATTTTTGTATGAAGAACATCAAAGTGTTGTTGAACAAGAGATGAAGCCTTATTGAGGGCTTTTAGATGCGATGGAAGGCTTGAGATGAACTTTTTTACGATTGGCAATGGTATCCATCAAACTCTTTTTCCACTGTTCAAACTCATCTTGCTACTTACAAAGCTCCTTTCTCTATAGAAAATTAATATAAAGATATAAAGAATGTTCCTTATACTAAGAAAAAACCAAATAAATGAAATTCAGAAAAAGCATACTGCCTCTATCAAGGAGAATAAACAACTTGAAGTTTATACTTTTAAAGTCATAAATATACAAAGCAGGAAAGCCATCATTATAAATAATAATGGGTAGTATCAAACAAATTCCTCACAAGTTTGCCTTTTTTTATAACTTGTAACACTTTGCATTATTTAATTATTACCTTGGCCTAATATTTATATTTATTTAAATATGATTCACAAAATTATTAGACTTTGTTATAACAAGAAGCCAAAATCTAGCTTTTCACTCATAAAACAAACCGTATGTCCATTGCTTGAGAATTCAAAATTGAAAACTATACACAAGTTAATTCAAATTTAGCAGGTTTGGATACTAAAAACTCTTTTGTTCTAGGGTCTCTCTGAAACCAACTACAGGTAATAGCTACTAACTAATAATATGTAAACAATTTTAAAGGCATTTCTTTGTAGAGCACAAAAGTCAACATGGTATTGTATGATATGCAATACCCAAATATCCCCAGCAATTACAATATAAGGATACTTCAATCAATGTATAATTTTATTTTAAATCCACGAACCCAACAGAATAAGAACAATGTTGACAAGCTACCATTCAGAAAATCTCATCCTATGTGGAAAGCTTCTATTACTAAATTCAGTTCAATAGATACTAAGGATTATTCTTGCTTCCTAAAACATGTTTGATTTGTTGTTACTGGTGTTTAATAATTTAACAAGTAAAATGGAACACTTTTTGGAACTTCATGTTCTTGAGGAACTCTGGTTACATGCATTTTAAGTTAAAGTGCTACTTCATTACCACTATATCAGTTTCAATTTGCTGGCCATGAATACTATAAGACTACTTTGATCTTTTGATGGGTGTTTTGTACATTTTACTATCCTTTCTTGTTTTAGCATTATGGTGGTTCTGATTTCTCTTATGTTTTTCTCTCAACACTATTTTGGTTTGCAGGGGACTACATATTTTGGTTTGTAGTGACTACCCTATAAATAGAGTCTAATTGACTTGGATTTTCCCTATAAGAAAGAAAAGAAGAAGGATTCCAATAAAAGTTAACATGAAAAGCTTGTGAAAATAAGAAAAAGCATATACTTGATAAAGTTAATAGTTTAGCCTATGCAAAATTCTTTTGTACAGGTCTTCCTCAAGTGACAAATTTTCCTTAAGCTTGTCCAACGCATTTCTTAAAAACCTCTTCCTTTGGAACAAGCTCAATATTTGGATACTTCAGCTTAAAATCTTTGCAAGCTTTTATGGGTTTCATTTATTCTTTTCATAAGAGGGATAAGGCCAACACACATGACCAACACCACTAAGGTGGCTCTTAAGATTCACTCCTTAGTGGGTTTAAGAGATATGTTTCTCTCCATAGTTCCATACTTATTCAAAGAGATATATTCCTCTCCCATACTATAGCTAAGTCATTCAAATGATAACTATATGCCCATCGATGAATGTTTTATTTTATAGATTTCAAGGCTCATCATAATTTTTTTGAACCATGGTGATGGACATGTGGGACATCAACTTGAAGAATATCTAATGTTGTATTTAGAACTATAGTTTTCAATTCATATTTAGGATATCTATTTGGGCAACATTACCAATTTATAATTGGAGAATTATTTTAAAAATCTAGTATCTATTCATTGGTTTAAATTTTTGTGGTGTCATAACCAAAAAAATGATACTTTACAAGAATCATAGGAAAATATAATGATGTATTGAGTTACTAATAAATCAAAATTTGGCAGAGTATGATATTGGTTGTACAATATCATAGCTCCAATATCCTAGCTCTAGTTGCATTATCATATATGTGATATCGTAGGATGCATGCTAGCCTATAAATACAACACTTATGTGCATGCATTTCCAATAAGTTTTCATTCAATAGTAGCATAACTCATGCAATTTTTTTTTGTGAGTTAGTATTTAGCACTTAATGTGTGAATGGCTATAGTGTAGTGTGATATAGTGTATAGAGTCTTTATACAAGCATCTTATACTTGGGCACAAGTGTGACCGACAATAAAGATTGAGCTATTTCATACTATTGTAGCATTCTGCTAGTTTACTATTTTACTTACAATAATGTATATTATTTTCTTAGTTAATGTTTACTTTTCCATATACTTTACCATTATTGTTGTTAAGTGGGATGAGTATGATGGATATCAAGCACTTAAGTGTCATTACCTGACAACCTAGTAGTGCTGTTAGTTGGTTTTCCTAGTAGCAAAGTACTTGGTAATCCTAATAGTAGTTACACAAAACCTAGGATGTGTATGGAAGGTTAGGATTGAATACTCATCACCTTAGGATAGAATAGATTTTTTTACTATTTAATTAGACTTAGACTTTGAAACTATTTCCACTTCACTATGTTCACTATGATCTAGATGGCCAAACAACACCAATAGATCTTATACCTGATTGTGAGCTAAACCATACCTGTAGACTTTACTAGATCCATGTGGGAAGACAATAGTCTTAAACTTAAACCAATTACTATCATAATCACATTACCTCATCCATGGATTATGATCTGGTCACACATGAAACACTTGTGACTTGTATAGTTGAATGTTGGATTGCTCCATTGCTCATCATTGGTGCCATTGTTGGGGACAAGTTAATGTATGTTGAGTAATTAGTTTCACAAAGTTCATTGTACGAAGAAATCAAAGTTAAAATCCATAATTTTCCAATAACTCTAAAAATAAGAATACTTAAACAAACATATTAAACCACAACATGGCTTCAAGCAAGGATACATCATCACTTGCCAAAGGGACAAGAAAGGGCAATGACAAAATTGACAATGAAGAAGAATGGGGGATGCTCACACTAAAAAAGAATCACTTATGATCACACTAAACCTTATCATCTAGATTTTATTTTCATCTTCCATTAGGATAAAAAATGAGGTGGATAGATATGCAATGCAACATAGTCCTACCTACAAAACATGCAGCACCTAGCATTCTCCAAACTACCTTAAGGGGAATGCATTTAGACCAATGTCAAGAAGGGTACTATGTGTCTCATCACATGAGAAGACCCTATTAAACCACAAAGGAGTAGATGAGGAAAGATGTTGTTATGGAAATCAACCATGTAGACAACAAAGGGAATCAGATCAACACTTCTATTATCTTGAAGCAACTTGATGCTCATGCATTCATTATAGAACAACTCCACTAGAATCATGAAGAGCCTTCAAAAACACCTATCATTAGACTTGAGGAACTTGTCAAAGTTCAACTTCATTCCACCATAGTAGAGACACCCAAGAGGAGGGCTATTAACTCAAAGCATAAGTGAAACTTGAGGCCAAGAGTTTCTACCAGCTCCTACAAAGAAGAATACTAGAGTCATGAAAGGAGGACAAGCCAAAACCATTTTCCTACTACCTTTTCCTCATCCTCATGATTGATATAATAAGGCTAAGGTATTAATACCATGATAGGAAGGAGAGAAGGGGTCATGATCACCATGACTATCATTCAAGATATTTAGATGACAAAGATGAAGGTTATGAGCAAAGAATATGAAGGGATTGAAGAGAGGATCCCGAAAGGGATGAGCATAAAAGTGGGTACTACTACAATAGAGCACACAAACTTGATCATGATGATGAACCCTTGATGGCAACCTAAAGTATGATTAAAATCCAAGAATCTTTTTACATTCCAACCAAGAACATGAGGGATAGTCGTATCAAATGGCTTAATATGAATAACATGCCAAGATTTGAGGGTGGTTATAATGTTGACTCACAACACCACTTCCAAGCTTTCCATAATGCTTGCACCATATAGAATATTGAAAGTGACTAGTAGAAGTTGAAGTTGTTCCCAAGAACACTTGTGAAAGAGGCAAAGAGCTAGTACCAATTGCTCAAACATGAACACATTAAAGGATGGAGTACCATTCTAGAGATCTTCAATGACAAGTATCAACCCTACTCATAGGTGTCTAACTTAAGGGAAAAAAATACAAGGATGGATGCAAGGGACTCATGAAACCATTGATGTATCAATGGGAAGATACTATTTAGTACTACACAGATGCTTGGGCCATGGCTTCCCACAATGGGAACAACTATGACACATTGTAGATGGGTTACAAAACAAGACTAGAGAGATCCTTGGGATTTATGCCCAAGGTAGATTATCTGAGATGATTACCCATTTAATCCAAAGACTAATTGACCAAGTAGTAAAGGAAGAAGGTGAGCTAAGAAAGAGAGAATCAATAGAAGAGTATAAAAAATATTCATCCAGTAGGAAGAGAGATGCATGAGTGTGTGATACCCAAGAAGAGGACACTTTGAAATAGGAAATTCAAAAGAAGACTACCAATTTAAAAATCTATAATTGATATTACAAAAAAGGTAGAAAAAATATGGGACTTTGTTGATGAAAAAAATGCAACAACATTGAAAACTATGAAGGAGAGAATACTGAAAGCCTTAGACAAAAGGACAAAGTGGCTTCTATGGAAGAGTGTTTAGACACAAGCTCTAATGATGAGAAAGAATGTGTTATGTGTTAGTATGAACATCCCAAGGGATGTTGTCCAGTCATGACACATTTATAGGAAATAGGGGCATATGCACCTAATCCCAACTTTGTTAAGAAAAAAATGGCCAGAAGATTATCTTATCCTCAAGATAACTATAGGTAGAACTTCCAACCAACGTACTATCCTAGTGAAGCCTAGCCACAACCACATGAGCAGTACCATCAATAGTGGCAACAATCCTAATCATGGGACATGCCACCAGTAGCCAACAATATCCATACAGACAACCAGATCCATATGGATATTTCCTACAACATCCAATCTTTCTAGGTAATGTTGCTATCCAAATGCCACAATGCTACCCAACTGAGTACCACAGACCAATGCCACCAAGAACATATCCAAACTCATACATGCATCCACAAGTAGCTGATTCATCAGCTCTAACTCATTCCTTACCATCAATGCCACCACCCATAATGTAAGGGGAATTGCCATCACAACCGCAACAAAGAAGAGTTGCAAGGGTAGTGAACATATAGATAAAGGATCTTACCAAAAACACTAAGGGACAAATGAAGAAACATCGTTTCTTTAGGACATGTGTAGAATAAGCTGGTAGAATTAGGACCTCATCAAGACAAGCTTCTCCTCTAATAGCTTCACTTACCAACAACAAGCTTTTGTCTACATCAAATACAAACATGAAGACTATCATGATAATGGAAATACTCACAGATTGAATAAAGGTATGATCACTCCCTAAGAAAAGAATTGATTCATGAGCTCCTTTGATTTATTTATGAGTAGCTAGAAAATTTTCATGCAAGGCTCTACTAGAGTAAATTTGATCTCTCAAGAAACATACAAGGCATGGAGCATACCATTCTTAAAGAAGTGCAACATCTAGTTCGATCTTGTGGATCAAGTTGTCACCATTCCTTTAGAATAGGTAGACAATGTAGTGACCATTCTCAATGGGTGGTCCTATCCAATAGATGTTTTTGTGATTGAGGTAAAAAAATGAAAACAAGGAATTTCCAATTATCATGGGAAGAGCATGGCTTAGCATAATTGATGCTAAGTTGAGTATGAGAGATCTTTCTATTGATGTCTCCAAGAAAGAAAAGCATGAATCCATACACATGTAGTAGATTCCATGCACTATTGTTGAAAGTAAGGAATGCAATTGTGGATTGACACTTCAGAATGTTAACACATCCATTACAAAAATCCATAACAAGTGTGAAAAATAAGTGTGTGCACAAGAGAGAGTAGGAGCCAAAAAACAAAGAGACACCCTATGGACAACAACTAAGAATGTTAATTTGTCCAAAAGATGCATGGAACAAGATGATACACTTATTAGTTCCCATTCTAAAAAGATGACTCCAATTGAGAGCCCAAAAATGAAACTATTAAACCACAATCATACACCACTAGGATAAGAAAACAAAAACTTAGATGATCATAATTCCTTAGGATGATAACCAAAAGGTTAAATCATTAAGAATGGTAACTGAACCACCTAGAGTGTATGATCTAGAAGATCTAAGGAGCATTTTTCAAACACTTGCCCATGAGTTCACTCATGGGGGAGACACCTTATCTTGATTTTGTAATTAATAAGTGATTTTTAGTTTTCTGTTTTACAATTATTTCTGATTTATAATTTCTTGATATATCTTTTTACATTCTTTGACATAATTTTTTCCATCTTTTTATACTTTTTATGTTGTTCAATATTTTCTCATTCTTTTATACTTTTCCATTTCTTAAATTTTCAATATTCTTTTACATTTTTAAATTTTTCTATTATTTTTTATTCTTTGAAATTTTTCATTATTTACATATTTTGCCAATTCTTATTATCTCTTTAATAGTTTTTTTTCATAACCTTTGTAAATAATTTTGATTATTAACAAAACACATTAATAATAAGACAATATGTAGTCCAATAAGGTGACGATTGCTCTATGTTATCAAGTCACAAGGGACTAATTATTTAAAGAGTGCAACCAAAACATTAATCCATTCATTCCATTAATAAGAAGTTCTTACCATGGCCGTAATGATATTCTTATCATCATACAACTATGAATAAACTCATGATCATTATGCTTGGATCGAAAAGTAAAGAACTAAGTGGGAATGTAAAGGGTGTGACATCAAGGGGATTTGTGGACTCTCTTGGATTACTTCTATTAGTTTTATCTTGTTACTCAAGTCATATTATATTCTTGTAGATCTAATGAAAAATGGAAATCAGAGTAAAATAAGTGTTGCTGTACCATGTCACTAGAAAGACATGTTACCCATGCCTAAAAGTTGTCCTCTAGTAAGGTTGACACAGATAAAAATAAAACTCATGAATAAAAAAAATTTTTAGGGGTTCCACTAGAAAGACATGTTACCCATAACTAAAGGTAGGTAGCTTCTAAAGAATTTTAGAAAATAATAAGTGTAATGAATAAACTCCTCCCTTGGACAATATGTCAAGTGACAATACTTCTTGCAATAGTGGTAGTATTATAGTTATAATTCCAAGAGATGAGACAATATGATGTCACTAGAATGTGATCTAGACTTGGTTTGAATCTTATATAGAAAG
Organism: Gnetum montanum; assembly: GCA_015680685.1. Lineage (NCBI taxonomy): Eukaryota > Viridiplantae > Streptophyta > Gnetopsida > Gnetales > Gnetaceae > Gnetum > Gnetum montanum. The sequence continues at coordinate 114,164 of MNCI01005967.1, forward strand.
TCTAATGATTACTTTAACCACCAATAAAACACAAGAATCCATTATGCCTATGGTAAGATACCTCATGTTCCAATTTCTACAATCCCTTCTAAGTCCATTTCATCTCACTGTATGATTAATCATAATTGGTGAATTTTTGTAACATAGTGTAATTTTCCTAAGTTAGTGGTACTAACATGTGTATTTTGCTAAATAGGTATATGTTACATTCAATGCCTTGGGTGCCTATGGACACTTTTAGCTATGGTTATATAAGGGCATTAAGGGTTGGGGCCCGCTTTGGTAAGGACCCACTTGTATAGTTATTGTCTCTTATACTACAAAGTGATTCCACATCATCTTGAGCCTTCCAACATCAATAAACATAAATAAAAACTTTCCTTATCACTCAAACTATTTGTTCCAATAACATGAACTCATTACCCATCTCATCCATCTTATGAACACTTCATGAACTTTCATAGCCCAAGATTCCTTCTTTATGAACTTTCTATGCCAAATTCTCAAAAAATATGCATCATCCATAGCCAAGACTCTTTAAATATGATTTATATCTTCCAAACATTTCAAATGGTCCATTTTTTATCCTTAAATATTATTGGAAAATGTGAATTTTTTGCCTTCAATATTGTAGCCCCGAAAATCTATATATACATAGATACTTAGTTGAATTTTCATCATTTTTCACATTTGAGCCATGGGAGATTTTATCATTTTTCTTCTACAATTTGAGCTCTAACCTTCCAAATTCCAACCCTCAAAACTTCATACTTGTAGCTCCAATTTTCATGCTTCTTGAACCTATTTGATTATGGAGCTCTGAACTTAGTTGTGGGGGTGTGCCTTGTCGGATATAACAAAAATTGGAGTCAGAATTTGTTAATGGCTGAAAGGTATTATAAGGGTAAGCATGAAGGGAAAGTTAAATTTTTTTAATAAAAATTAATAACATTAACACTAGAAACTCTTAAATCATGCTATTAATGAACAATACTAACCATGATGAGTCATAAACAAGAATGAAATGGAAAACTATGAAGGGTTATAAGAAAATTAACACTTATGGGGTTTCTTTTTAAAATATTTTCTAACTTTGTGGTCATAGTAAATTAAGAATTTGATCTGACTAAGGGTATGAGAAAGGAAAGGAGTTATTAAAATTAGAGAATACATTCTAATAATTCTTTTGTCCTTAATGATTGTAAATGGTCCCAAAGAGAGGAGTAATAGGAGGCCCCATACAACTAGTCCAAAATGCCTCATATGCTAAAATGCTCAAGCCAACATCACCAAAGTAGGATCAAGTGGAGGAAAACTTAGAAGCTGGGGAAACCAAAAAAATCACTAAACAATAACAACAAGTTAGGCCCAATGATCAGTAGTAGTAATAGGAATAATAATAGCAACAACAAGAATATTAGCAACACCAAGTTCCACCACTGCTGCCATAGGTCTATAAACCACTAATGAGTTATCTACAACAAATTATGAAGACTATCAATTGGGGAACATGGAAGGAGGTCAACCTCTATAGATTAATTGATAGTTCCATACAACCCACAATTTCCACAAATCTTGTAAGTGGATAGATACCTTTGTACTCAGGAGGAGAGGCCAGTGGTCACAACATATCTCTAAGAACACTGCATCGTTCCAAGTGATGCTTGACATAGGAGAAGGATCCATGGTTATGATTATGTATAACTAAGATGTAGCTAAAGCAACATAAATGATCATGGATCACATTAAGGAATTTTTCAATGTACTTGTTGTGTCGCCAACTGATTTAACTAGAGTAAGGAATACTCAAATGTAATCTAGTACCTCAATGACTCCTACTGATAATGAGGATGTGCTAGATTAACTACTACAAATTAGGTAAGTAATGAAAACTCTTTTGAACATCCCAAGTGATGTCACTACAATGTAGTCAGAACTGATCATAACCAAGGGTAATTTGGTCATGGTAGAGACTAGGGTAGAGCATGCAAGAGTTGAAATCCTTAAACTACATAAAGGGCTTGGGTTAAATGTACAAATCCAACATAATATGTTTCACTTGACTAGATAGAGCAATTTAGAATAGAGAAAATCAACTACCTCATAGAGCAAAATAAGTAGATGGAAAATGAGAAAGAGAAAGTAGTGTAGAATGCCTTAATAGCAAAAGCACAGGTGTATGCACATGCTAAGGCACTCACCACAACATAAGAAGAAGACACACAAATTATTGCATATAACACTAGGTTAACCAATATTATGAAACAAAAGAACATCCATCCATTGAGAGAATAATTTATGAGGGTTAACTAAGACATGAATTTCTTAGCAAGAGAAAACAAAACCCTCGTAGTGGAGGAGGTACGCACAATTAGATAGAAGTTAGCTATTGAGGTTAGAACCTAGAAAAATGAAGCAAAGAAGCATGAAAGGCTCAAGAAACACCTTTGTAACCAACTAGGGATGCATAAGAAAATCAAAAAGAAGGAGATCCAAATGGCTAAAGCTTGAATCAATTACATATTAGTGCAGAATCTAGACTAGCAACCCATCTTGGATAATGCTCATGTTCACCAAATGGAAGTAAAAAATAAAGACCTGTAGATAGAGGATCTAAAAGAATACATTTGGTTAGCTAGCCTTCATTATGCTAACTTGGACATGTTAATAGCAAGTAGACCTAGAAATGGACTTGAACAACAAGTAGCAACCACATACACATTGTATCAAAAAGAGTTTGCAGATAGAAGAGATGCTTTGCAAAAACTTCAGGTAGCAAACTGTGAACTAGAAGCAATTAAGGTTGGCTACTAAGCGCAAAAATATGTAGCAAATCTAGCTAGAAGATTATTTGATTATCATGAGCTACAAGCCAAGGCCAAAGCATTTGAAGGAGAGAGGAGATATTTTGTAACATGGTATGGCAAAGCTAATCAAATGTTTCAATAGCTACTATGTCCATAGGATGTACCCACTCCATCACACATTGCACAAGAAGTATGAATAGTACATGATCTAAGAACAGAGGAGGAGAAACTTTAGGTGCTTATGAATAGATACAAATTCTAGAAGCTTGATGACAAGGGGAAGCAATAGATGGAGGAGATACCATCATAGGGAATCACATAGGCTACATCAAGCTTCATGCAATTTTTTTTGTCAAAGTTTGTCTTATCATGTCTTGTGTCATTTTTGTAAAAACACCACTACGGCATAAAGTGTCATGTAAATATACCTCCCAATATTGTAAGGAACTCTTTCCTCATTTTGTTTTAACTCAAGGATGAGTTTTTAATCAGTTGTGGGGTAGGATAAATTAAAAGTTTGCAAACTACAATATCAAATATATGATATCATAGCACTAGATGCATTATCATATATGTGATATTGTGAGATTCATGCCAACCTATAAATACAACACTTAGGTGCATGGATCCATAATAAGTTTTCATTAAATAATAGTGTAACTCTTATAGTCTGTTTTCATGAGTTACTCTTTAGCACTTAGAAGTGTGATTGCCCACAGTGTAGTGTGATGTAGTGTATGGAGTCTTTATTTAAGCATCTTGTTCTTGGCTACAAGTGTGATCAACAATAAAGAACAAGCTATTTCATACTATTGTAGCATTCTCCTAGTTTACCATTTTACTTAAAATAATGTATACTATTTTTTTAGTTAATTTTTACTTTTCCATGCACTTTACCATTACTGTTGTTAAGCAAGATGAGTACAATTGATCTCAAGAACTTAAGTGTAATTGCTTGGCAACCTGGTAGTGCTATCACTTGGTTTTCCCAATATTGAAGTCTTTGGTAATCCTAGTAGTAGTTACATGAAGCCTAGGGTGTGCCTAAAAGGTCAAGACCATATGCTCATCACCTTAGGATAGAATAGATTTGTTTAATATTTTAGCTAGACTTAGACTTAGAAACTATTTTCACCTCACCATGTTCACTAGGAGCTAGATGGCCAAACAACATCAACAAATCTTATACGTCACTATGAGCTAAACCATACATGTAGACTTCACTAGCTCAATGTGAGAAGAAAATGGTCTTAAACTTAAACCAATTACTAGCATAATCACATTACCTCGTCCATGGATTAAGATTTGGTCACATGTGAAACACTTGTGACTTGTATGGTTGGTTGTTGGATTGCTTGACTGCTCATCAGTTACTTTAATCAGTAACTTCTTACATAAAAAGATAATAAGCTCTAGCTTAAATTTCAATATATTTATAAAATTATCTTATACTTAATTGTAAAAATTTGGATTTCCATTATTTAAATCATTTAGAGGGAAGGGGTGTTTGAACCCAAAATATTTTTTTAAATAATATTTACCACCAAAACAATCTAGCCCACCAAAATCAAGCCTATAACTTTTTAAGTTTCCAAATCAAGAATCCTAGCACTAGGCCAACACCTCATTGTTACTAATTAAATCATTTTAGGTGTTGTTACTTATGCTTGAACTTTAATCTTATAACTTAAAAAAAAACATTGCTACTTATTTTTAAAAACTCTATAAAGATTACTTTAAAGAAAGTATATTATTGCACTTGGGACATTCAAAGAAATGGTGCAACACAAAGGTATAAAAAATATATGGGAATTTTATGACATTTTTTGTTTTTAAATTGGAGTAACTTTATTTTTCAATTAAATTTGTGTAAATAAGCAATAGCCTAATATTTTCATTTAAAAAAGTTTCATGAAAAATTTTGTAGAATTTTCTAGCACAAATAACATGGAGGAAAATAATCAAATGTAGATAGATTGTAATTATAGAAATTAATTAGCAAATTTTTTCACAAATAATGATTATTCAAGAAGGTTGCAACCCCATGAATATCAGCAAAATTTTCAACATCATAGAAAATCCAATAATTCTTAGTTGAAACTTATCCATTTTCACTTGCAAAAAATTAATATTCATATCAGCTAAATAAAACTGAAATTTTATTCCAATCTTGTAAAAAATCATACATGAATATGAAAATCATAAATGGTATGAGAATTTAAACATGAATGACCAAAATTCACTATTAAAATTTATATTACAATAAAATTCAAATACTTTATACTGAGAATAACCAACCAAAACACTATCCAAATAGAAAAATCAACATAGCATATACTAAGCATACACACCATTACTAGATTTGATTTTGAATGCCTAACATAGGACTAGATTTCATCATTACTAGATGAAACTAGAAGTATGACATTGAACATCAAAAATCGAATATCAGAGTAGCATGGAAAATGACTTCTATAATGCCACCACCAATATATATATATGAAAAAAATTATGATTTTTTTACTTGAATAGTTCAATCAACTAGGTTGACTAGTGTTTCTAATCAATTTCATGTTAGTGTCCATGAAAAATTTGTTGTTTCTTTTCATGCAATATCTTTATAGACTTCAAATATGATAATAAATATGGATGATACAAAAACATAGTCTACATGTTCTTTGAGGTCAATATCCATAACCTTTACTTTTCCATCTGAACCAATTTGCATTTTCATCAGATAAAGTTAAAATAACAATGATAATAATTAAAGAAATCAAATTAAGAAAATTATAATGTTTCAAAACAAGAACTTTTGGATTCAAGAGAGAGCATTACCTATTATGTTCTAGTACATGCTTTTATTTGTCCATCACAAAGGTAAATAATATGACTTTATCTCAAGAATACATGCTCTATGGTCAAAATAAAATGAATAAAGATAGTAAGGAGTGCCTAATTCCTTAATTATTTTCATATGGCTCAACTTTTTCTATAGCTCTATCCAAGAGCCACTGAGTCTCAATAGAACTAACAAAATCCTTTCAGTTTGAGTTTCATAAGCCATTCTTGAATAAAGTTCAAGACATCCAAACAACCATTTAGAAAATTATTGAATTTGAACTCATCCAAAAAGATGATGGCAAGTGAAACTTTTTAACATATGCTAAGGCTTTAGCTGGTCCATTAATAATTAAAACTCTCTATTCTAGTAATAATCAGAGCTCTGTATTTATTACAAGCTTCCAATGTAGCTACATGGAAGTAATACTGAACTTTATTATAGGATTTGAACTTTCTCTAAGTTTTTTATATTAATATTTTGTAAAAGGAAATTGGAAATTAAAAAGGTCTCAATTTTTCATGGAACACAATTTAATACATTCATTTATATGATGTAATTAAAAACATTACTTTTATTTTTTCTTTAAGAAAATTAATGTAAAATATAAATTTTAATATGGATGAGTACATAAATTAAGGAAAAATTACCGACCATTGCAAAGTTTATGTTCTTGGAAGCCAGATAGAAGATGTTTGGTTTTAAAGAACAAATCTAGCATGGAGCTCTAAATTAGCAGAACATCTTCTACTTAGAACCATATTGATAATCAATTGCTTATGCTTGGATGCTGCTACCCCAAGTACCACATCTGAACATTTTGATTTTTTTCATCTACTCTGATCCTCATGAGTTGTTACAAATTCCCTAAACTATAACATATAAATTCATAAGTACTATTTTTGAAGGAACTTCATTGCAAACAAGATTTTATGCATAATGATAAATTGAATACTTGTGCTTCTTTCTATTGGAAAACAATTAAACAAAGAATGTAAACAGAAAATAATTAAATAGAGGATGTAAAGGTTTTAAAAAAATAGAACATAAAAGATTTAATTGATAAAAATCTTAAAACTCTTTAATATGAAAGAAAATATCTATGGTGTTGTGTAGACTCAACATAATATTTTTATCTTTTAAATTAATTCATAGAAGAAGTTTCTTGTATGCTTATCATCATCATATTCAAAGGATTATCTCATTTACTAATCTTATTTTCAATAATACCATCTCACTTCATGAGTTGGCAAATTATGGATCACAATAATCTAAATTTGATTTCTTCTCTAATTGTTTCTTCTTTTATGACAAGACTTTTCACATTCATTACAATTGTACATAAAAAGCTCATATCATTTAGAGCATAGTTTGTGCTTAAATTTAGTAAATGCCTAAATTACAAGTACAAGTTACAGATTGAGTTAAACATCAACTCAATTTCTTTAAATAGAAAACTCAAATTTCTATAAATAAAAAAGAAAACATCATAGATAGAAAGAAGAAACTAAAGATAACTTATTATCAACTCAACATATTAGGGTGACTTGGGTTCTTGGGTGACTAAGGGTTCTCAAGTGGCAATGAACATACTTCACACCATTTTTTACAAGATAGCCATAGATCATCACACTTAAGGGCTAGCGATTTGGAGATGGAAAATGGATTTTTCCAAGGTTGCCTAGTGATTGTGGCTAATCATTGTCTAATGTCACATACCCTACACTCATATGATCATGATGATTACATGATAAGTTAGCATAAATCTTGTCCTCCATAATCTAACATAACTAATAAAACTAAAACCTTGAAATTGACTAGGAAGAATCATAGCATTATTGACATATATATTATAAGGAGATTCTATGTAATAGTATTAGGATATATAAAGAATTATTTTCAAGTGGTGTTATGATGATCCAATGCCTAGTAACTCAAATGACCATACTGATTATTAAAATCATATGAAAAGCAAAAACCAAAACCAATATGCTAAGAAAGAAGTGATGAAAATGTAGAGAAAACATGCAAATGCAACTATATACAAATGAAATGCATGACAAGGGGAAAGAAAACATGTAACTAAGCATCTACTAGGTTTCCATATGGGGCACTTGAGTAGAAATGCTTTAGATGAAATGCATTAAAGTTCCAATGTAACTTATGTCCTCGAACATCAGTAATTTTTTATACATTGGGGCCAATGACATTTGTAACTTGGAATGGGCCTAACCATATAGGAGAGAACTTACTTTGAAAACTTGCTCGACAAAATGCTCTACCTATTTTTAGTACTAGATCTCCAATCTTAAAGGATTTACTCGGATGTTTCTTGTTAAGACATCATTTAATAATTTGTTGATGATTAAGATTATGAAAATCAAGACCTTAGCGTAATTTAATCATCCATTTTCTATTGGGCACTAAATTCAAATATTTCATAAGATGAATAATTTTTGATCCTTGAAGTTCATCAAGTTTTCCTTTCATATAAGTTTTAATCTTAGGTCTAGGTATTGGTAAATCATTGATATAGATTTTCTAAGAACATGTTCAATGGACATGTCATTAGGATTTGGACACCTTCTAATGTATTAAGGAATAGGGTCTCATTTATCTCTTTGTTCTTCCTTAAAGTTGGTGGGTCATCCAAAAGAAATCCCTTTTCATTATGTTGATGATAAGGCAAAGTATCTTCATAGATTTCTTTGCATTCTCTAGAATTTTGAGAGGGTTAGGTGGAACTTGTATGAGAAAAAGTATTTATTTTTGTAATTTCACTAACATGGTCATTTATAACATGTTCATCACACTCAACCTCAATAACTCCAACATAAATATTAGTGTTTTCATTTTTGAAAGATTGATTTTGTTGATCAAAGGTTGTAACTACTTTTTTGTAGAAAGGCTTTCTTGGTATGATCATATATTTATATTTTTCTTTGATAGGGATTAATTTTTCTAAAAATCTGACCTAAAGAAGCCCCAAAATATGGCTCCAAAAGTCCAAAATAAGAGCACACAATAAGTGGGAACCATGTCAACTACTAGGATATCTATATAACATGTGAATGTAGGGTATTATTTAAGTTGTACTTTCACTCCTTTTAATGACCCTACTACAAGTATGTTGGATCCATCAAGTTGAATCACACTTTTTGTTTGTGATATCATTTGTGCCTCTAAAGTCTTACATACCTCAAGTGGCATGACACTAACAATTGCTCCAAAATCCATTGTTAGGAAAGGAGATTGCTCTTTTTTACTTGACATGGAATTATTTGCATTCTATATTAATAGCGTGTTGGGACTTTCTATGAAGTGAACTTGCCTATTAACGATTGCGAATTTTTCTTTTTTGGTTTCAAGTGTATGAATTATATTATGAATCGCCTCTTTCATTTTGTTAAAGTATAGTAGATCATATATCAAAATGTTGGCTTTAACTCTTTTTAAATCCTCAACTAGATCATAAGTCTTATGTATGTCTTTGGCTTCTTGTTGAGGTGGAGTTCTTCTAAGTATAAAAGGGAGGTTTGGTTTTTGTGAGGCATTTTCTTGGTACGACCTAGTTTAAGTATTCATGTTGTTTTGACTAGGAGTTATCCTATTTGGAGGAGTATAAGGATCATTTGTAAGCTGTTCATAATGTCACTAAGTTTATGATACCAAGCGTTATGCAAATTGAGGTTGCTTACCATAACTTGTTCTAATGAGGATACCTTTTCATTTTCTATTTCATGAGGTACACTAAGGACCATAACAAGGGTTTTCCCATTTTGTTGACCTTGGGTATTATCATCATATAATGCCAAGAATTAAGGACAAGTCCTCTTAGAATGTTGCCTAGTGTTTTGAAGGTGACAATACTCATCATTGACTAATGCACTTGGCTTTTCTGGCTATATCGGACCCTTGTTGTTGTTTTTCATTAATTCAATGACTTCATTTGAAAGGTTTTAAAGTGAATTTAATATCTAGGTCATCTAATTTTAAGTTTGAGTTAACAGTTCAACAAGATTAGATACCCTATTTGGGTTTATGATGGATTGAATTAAGGCCTTTGATTGGTCATCATTCAAACCAATGTTAGATGGAAAAAATGAAGAAGTTGTGGGACCTTGAAAGTGATTATTTGAAGGTTGAATTAGTTGAAAGGGGAAATAATTTTGGAACATAGTATTGGTCATTGGAAAAGTTGGTAGAGGTGGAGGGTTAGATTGCATGGGATTACTAATGCTAATCATTTTGAATTGGATTTGAATGCTATTCATGAGGGTAATGTATTCTAAATCCATGGATTTAGCCATTGCTCCTTGTATTTCCATTATGTTGGAATTAGATTTAATGGCATAGGCAAAGAATGGATCAATGGTAGACAAGTAAAAATTGAGGATGCCATCAGGATGTCGACACATCTCATTTGGTACATAGGCAAGTTGGTGAAGAAATCTTAGGTTGTAACCTTAGACATTTTCCCTAGGGATTTTTCATAAGCTTGTAAAATTGCTTGATGTTATGGCCAGGCTAGTGAACTTGTCAAATTGGAGAAAGAACTTATTTTTGAGTTCTTGCCATGAGCCAATGAAGGCATTAGGGAGCATCAAAAACCACTCGGTCACTTTGCTTCTAAAAGTTGTCACAAAGGCCCTACATGCTATGTCATTTTGGACAATGTTATGGATGCCTAGTAAGGTTTCAAACTATGCATGTGTTGGTAGGCATCACTAGTAGGGGTTGTGGGATTGAAGAATAAGTTTATGTTTTGGAGGAATTTTGGGATGTTATGATAATTAGTGAAGTTAAAGGGATTGCTCACTAGGGGAGCTGAGGGCTAATTGATTGCCATCCTAGTCTGAGTTCTCCTAGGAATAGAACTAGGGAATCATGAAGCATGTCATTTCCTTAATGTAATGTAATAGGTAGCTGGTCGATTAGGGGCAAAGGTAAGTCCACTTATAAAACAAAAAATTAAAAAATATAAATGTTAAAATAAATCTATAAAATTAAGTAAAAGGAAAAGAAATATAGAAATAATTTTTTTTTCATAAGAAAAAAAACACTAAGAATTGCTATTTAAAAAAATAAAAAATATATTTTTTAAGAAAGAAAAATAAATGCTAAAATTCAAAAGAAAAATAGTAAAATGAAAAATTTTAGAAATATAAATTTAAAATTGAATAATTAAATAAGCCACCTTACCCAAGTCAAGACTTAGGTAAGGACTATCAAAACACAAATATGGAAATAGGACTAGGAAATAAGGGTTTAAAAAAAAGACAAAAAATTTCAAAAAACAAAGAAAAAGATTTTTTTTTTTGCAAAATCAAGGTTGAAAACAAAGATTTTAAGAGTAAAAATTTAGCAAGTTACAAAATAGGATCGGGAAACAAAATAGGCACAAGAAAAGTGACAAGAAAAATTAATATGGGAAAATAGAACGCTAGAAAAATGGCCCTCCTTCTAGTGCCAAAAAGGTGTTGATGCATAAATTTTAGACATACCAACACCAAGGGAAAAAATTTTTTTGAGGAGACTATTGCCTAGGATGTCTCCCATATGGGTATAGAAACCTAGAAATAATCTTAGTTGATGAGGGTAATGTAACATTCCAAAAAAATAAGTAAATTAAATTAAAAAATTGAGAATTTAAATTGAATACTATCTTGTAATTCAAGAATATAATATGTGACAAAAAATTTAAATTTCCTTGATCTCTCGTTATCATCGCTAGGCCTTGCCATTGATGGTGCCCACTATTGGGTAGGAAGATCTAATCAATGCTACTGGGAGGGCGACCTGCCACACATTGCTGCCATCCTATGTAGAGGGGGAGGAAGAGACCCATGATGTTGGCCACCCATTGACTACTGGGAAGGAAAGAGAAAGAGGGATGTTATTGTTGTCCACTCTATGCATGCATTAGCAACTGCCACTATCATGTGGTTGAGAGAGAGGGGCGAGAGATGGAAGAAGAGCAGAGACTACACTGTCTTTCACACACCACTATCACAATTCATGACTTTTTCTTCCCATTCATGTGCCTACTTGTGCTACGGGCACCCAACAATAACTACTATTAGCCCACTTCTTGCCGTGCTGCCTAACATGTGCACTACTGTGCTTGATGTGTAGTTGAGCCACTACTACCACTACCAACATCTACCAGTGACCATCCTTTGACTACTGTATAAGAGGCTTAGGGCCCACCTCCTTGCAACTAATACTCCATTGCCCATGTGTTAGCTTCTAATAGTCTCTTTGCTACTACCAATAACACGTTGTCACCTCTAACTATCCTTCGTTCGAATGCCACCCATAGCTCCATGGAACTGTTGCTACCATTAGATGTCTATCTCTACTATGTCTTTGATGCATGGAAGTTTATAGATGAGCTTGCTATGGAATGTCCATTGTTGTCCACATGCTAGAGAGCTACTCGTAGTCATGCATGCCATCTACTTTGAGCTACATTTGTTCCTGCTAATGGAAAAGAGAGAAGGCTACATGCTAGGATGCAAAAAGAAAATAAAGAGACTATCACCTCCTTCTTGCTAGTATTTCCATGAGAAGGAAGGGAGGAAAGAAGGCTATCACAGTTGCTGGGAGGCCCACTATAGCCAACCATGTGCCCTGCTACAACTAATGTGTCGCTATCCACCCCAAAGAGAAGAAGAAAACTATTTCTTGCTGGTTTCCTTGTTGCTCCTCCTTAATCTCACGCCTCCCTATGCTACTTCAGATCATCACCTTTTATTATTGTTGCTACCACATCTTCACCATGTCCACCACACATTAGTAATAGCAACACATCACCCATAATTCCCATGTCCACTATCACCATAATTACCACCACCCAAGACATTACATAACTCCTAGCCACCGCTACTCCACGTCGATTGGTACTGCAATGATTGTAATGCCCACTACCATCGTGTCTCCATTACAACAATAGTTACTTCCACATAGCTCAACCCCATGTTTTCCACCTCCTACAAAACTCTCATTGTAGATATTACTTGCTGCATTATTAGGTGTATGGGGGATTCTTCCATGTGAGTTTTCTTGTAGAAAATGTTTAAAATTTTTAAATAACTATATCTTTACTAGTCATTTGAAAGTTAGAGAAGTAGTTATAAAAGTAGTTACAGTCTTTATTTTAGTATTATTGCTCTTTATCATTTTATTAGATGTTTTTAAGGTATCAAAGAGGAGTGGTTATTGTTAATCATGGCCCCATGCCTAACATGGGTGTGGTTGACATCAACAATATCATTTGAGTGGTCTAGACATGTTAGTTGTGTAATGCTTCCACTTTTTTTATTTTCTACTAAATATTGTGTAACTTTTGTACCATATTTTGTAGAGTTTAAGTTTTATAACAATTCTAGTTGATATGAAATGATAGTCTACATTATTTTGGAGATGAAAGTATGTTGCTATTCTTTTCATTTTGAGTCAATTTGTAGATTAAAAATAACAATTAGAATTAGAGATACTAAGAACGTTATGTTTTGATATGGTGCTAATTTCCAATCATACTGTAGATAACATTATAAGTAAAAATATTAGGATCATCATCTTAGTACATTTGAGATAGGTGAAGGATTGAAGAATAATTCATTATGAATATGAATATAGTTTAGAAGTATAAAGGTTTAAAATATAAATATAATGGATGGAGATACTAATTAGAGTAGGTGTTCTTTGTTTTGAAAATAATAACATGTTTTTATAACTAATAAAATTATCTAATAATGATTCTGATGGATTCATAATCATTTTCTTAAACAATGGTAACCCCAAGTCATAGGTTCTCGATTCTACTAGGTAGCACTAAGTTATAAACTTTTATAAATCTTAGGGTGTACTTATGTTTCAATTATTTTGAGTTCCAACACCATCATAATTATTTTCTTAAGCTTTTACTTTTGTTGTTCCTTATCCAAAAGTCTCAATCTTAGAAAATGCAATAATAACCTTTCAATTTCAATTTCATAATTCTATTCTTAAGCTTTGGTTTTACATACCCTCTCTCCATGTTGAATGTAGGATGTTTATGATCAAAGTTGGTGGAGCATAGTTTTGAGTAAACTTCAAGAAATCCAAACAAACATAGAATAAAAATTCTTTGATGAATTTTAATTCTTCCAAAATGACAATGTAATGTGGATCCTATAAGATATATGAAGGCTTTAGGTAGTTAGTATTGGTTATACCTTTATGTTTATTACAAGGTTGCAATGTAGCTACAATAAACTAAATTAAAAGGTTTGGACCTCATAACATATTGTAATTTTATGGAGAATTATATATTATTTATAAGAAAAATGAAAAGAAAACAAATTTGGTTTAAAATATAAATTTTTACATGAAGAGCTTAAAAAATCAAACAAAAATGGATCAACTATTGTGAATGTTGTAGTGTTTAAAGTGAATCATAATACACCCTACTTTAAATAAAAAACTCTAACATGAGCTTTTGAATAATCATAAAGGTTTTCACATAGAAATTCATCATAATTGGTATCTTATGCTTGAATTATAATGTTACAAATGATGCAACTTGATGAGTAGTGAGTACCCCTATTCTGAATCATAAGAATCACAAGAATTCACATGTGATCTAGTTAAATTACATAGACCTTAAGTTCATAAGTACATTGGTTCTAGGATTTGAAATTTAATCATGACAATCATTGTCTTCCCAACTATACTTGTGGAGCTTAGTTGCATGGTTAAGTGTAATTGAGGCACATGATTTTTATTATTTTATATTTTATTCACCCATGATTAATAACAAGTTGAAACTTAATTTATGAACCAATTTAACTAATCTAATTAATAATTAATAACTAATTATCCTAACATAATTATCTAGTCCCACTTTTTGTACACATCTTGAATATGTATAATGTTGCTGGGTTACCAAACGTTAAGCATTACTATGATTATGAAGTGTTATGCGCATGCTCGAAGTGTTCGTACTTATGTGTGTAATTAATTGTTATTTAATATAGATAGCTTAATTTAGCTTAATTACTTAGAAGAATTAAAGGAAATTTCAAAAAACATTAAATGCATAAACATAATAATTAAGCTAGCCAAGGTGCTACAAGGTTTATCAGAAAGCTTTTCTTTATTGCTACACTTACTATCATGCTCAAGTATAACAATGCTCGAATAAAGATTTGTATACTTAATGAATTCTATTGTAGGTACTTTGGAAAATATTCTAACTCTAGAGAAAATAAATTGCAAGATATCTAGTATGTTGTGAGAAAAATTATGTCCAAACTATGCCTAAGCACTATATTTATAGGCTATCACACACCCTATGATATTAGATATCCAACATTGCTTCTTGGGCTCCAATATTAGGTATCTAATATTAGGGCTCCAATATTGGATATCCAATATTAGAGCCAACAAAAATACACTTCATCATACCCCCATGACTGAATAAAGATTCATCCTTGAGTGAAAAAAATGAGGAACAAGTCCCTTACATAATTTTGGGAAGGTATAGGATTACTGAATGACATGCAAACTAACTTAGATGGAATAGATAGATTCTAAGTGCCTAAATGTATGGATTTAGAATCTTTTACAAAATTGGGTGTTTATGACAATATAATTGAATACCCTAGCCAAAACTAACATCCAACTCCTCTAGTAGCTAAACAATGAGGAATAAGATTCAATGATTATGAAGGATCCTTATCACATGGTGCTACTGCTTCTTCCTTAGTGATGACAGTCCTGCTTCTAGTCCAGACTTCCCATTGTAATCATAGCAAAATCATAGATTAGTGTGCAACATATAACATATAGCTTTTAGGTACCTTGTCGCATTGGTAGTTACACTTAGCTAGGTTGTGATTATGGTGGATTGACTCCTTTAATAGTGTTAGTGAGAACACTAAAAAATAGGGTGAACTGGATAAGTGATCCATTATTAAATTATGAAAAGTCCAAATGCGATGAAATGCTTGAAGAGGGTTAAAGAATTCACAAAAAATAAAAAAGGAAATTTACTAAAAAAAAGATTGTGAAAATTCACACAATTGGATGTTATGGATGAGGCACACAAAAGGATTTGATTATATGAATTTTTAAAGAAAAAGAACTTAACTAATCCAACCAAAAGGATATGCAAGTGGGTCCTCCACAAAGTAGGTACATGTCCTTATTTTCCTTGCATAACCTCAAACCAAGGAGTCCTTGACCCCATGGGTGATTAATGGTTACAAAAATTTAAGTATGAAAACCTAAAAGAAACTACCTAAGAATTTCAACACATCAAACCAAAACATTGAATAAGAACATGAACATTGGTGGTGAGTTGTGGCATGGAAAGCATAGATGGATGAGAGAGAAAGTGGAATGGAGTTTCCAATTATGATCACATTAAGTCCCTTGTGAATTTTGTGGTTAAATGACTTGATAAAATTCATCCTTATTCTAGACCAAAACCAACCACATTTAGTGACTTTGCATCACCACTCTAAGACCAGTCCATCCTCTTGAGACACAAGAGTGCTACGACAGAATAACCACCATTTCTTTTTTAAGAAGAAAAGAGAAGTAGGAAGTAACAAAGGAACTTAGTTGAGGGGACCTTCAGGCATGGGTAACATGTCTTTCTAGTACCATAACTAGTGCTTGTAGCCATTTATTTTGTCTAAGGTATGTGATTTGAATTCCCATCATTTTTTTTGTTTTGTTATAGTTTTTTTTTGAATGGGAATGACACCATGCAAATACTTATTCAATTCCTATTATTGGTTGACATAGAATAGTAAAAAATCCATGAAAACACACTTGCAACCACATAAGCAGAAAGGCACAGAGAGTACTGAGTCCCCTTGAAGTCACACCTTTGAATCCTTTCCAAGTTTGGAAACTACCAAGGTCACAAGTTCATTAAAGTCTTATTAATGAAAAGGAGACCTCATATTTTCAAAAAAAAATAAAAAAAAATAAGATCATAGATTTTTTGGATGGCTAGATGTTATGGACTCATTGACTATTTCATGATAAAGAAGCCATGTCCTAGTTATCAGTAACAGAATTCAAAGCTAGAATCCAAACACCAATAATCAAATAACAGGATAGCACATGCCCACATCAAACAGAAAACATTGTACCTAGTTGGTAATAAGGCATGTTATTAGTAATAAAAAAAAATAAGGAAATCACATCAAAATAAATAAAAATATACAAGAAATTGTAAAACATTGAAGAAAAATAAAATGTACTAACAATGTTGTAAAACAAAATTTGGAAAAAATTAATAACATAAAAAAGGTGTAAGATACAAAAGGCATA
Source organism: Gnetum montanum (assembly GCA_015680685.1). Classification (NCBI taxonomy): domain Eukaryota; kingdom Viridiplantae; phylum Streptophyta; class Gnetopsida; order Gnetales; family Gnetaceae; genus Gnetum; species Gnetum montanum. The sequence goes on from MNCI01005967.1 coordinate 131,141, forward strand.
AAAAAAAAGTTATAAAAATAACAAGGTGTAAAAAAATAGGCCCAAAGGGCATTACTAAGTTTCATGCTTCAATCTTGCCTATATTTGCTAACAATTCTTGTTAAAATCTTAGTGATTTCCCTATTTGTGACCTTAGCTTGACTATTGGCTTGGGGGTAATAACATGTTATTAATTTATGCTCAACCCCCATGTAGTACATGACCTTCCGAAAGGTAGTGCTTATAAAGTAGATTCCATTATAAGAAATTAATGCATGTGGGATACCAAAACTATTTATAAAATTCTATTGTATAAATTGAGTAGTAGTAGAAGATGTATAGTCAATGAAGAATGTTGCTTTTTCCAGTTTTGTACAATAGTCAACAATGACTATGATGTACATCTTTACATTTGACATGGGTGTGATGGGATCCATGAAATCAATGCCCTAGATGTTAAAGGATACTAGTGGTTGAATCCATTGCTGAGGTCCCTCCATTCAAGTAGCCATTCCACCATCTCATTGGTAGCATTAACAAGAGTGGATAAATTGATGAGCATTTCTAAAAATTATTGACTAGTAATACCCTACCATCAAGATTTTAGTGGTTGTGCATCTCCCAGCATAGTGACCTCTATAAGGATGCTCATGAGCATCCTAGAGAATGCGTAGTTGATTAGCATCAAGGATACACTAATGAACCAAGCCATCAACATACACCTTGTAGAGGTGTCCATTGATCTCTATGAAGCATTTCACCTAGTGAAGAAATTGTTGTTTCTTCCGATGGTTCAACCTTTGAGGCATCTCTTGAGTGAGAAGACAGGTGAGAATACCATTATACAATTTAGGCTCAATGGTAAATTATTTAGTTATAGCACTAACAAAGAGAAGTTCATTAGGACATTGATTAGATAATGGACTTTCCTCCTCTTTGTTGTTCCATTACAACTAAGACAAGTCGTTAGTGATGACATTTTTAGTTTTCTTTCAATCTACCATTGTAAGATTGAATTCCTATAATATCACTAGCCACCATATGAAAAGGGGGCTAATCATTGGATTATTCATCAAGAAGCAAATTGCACTGTGGTATGTATGTACAAATACTTTGTATCCAAGAACATAGTGCTTGAACTTCTTTAGAGAAAACACCAGTACCATCAATTCTTTTTTTGTGATGGTGTAATTTAGCTATGCATTCACAATGCTTTGGCTTGCATTATGGATGTAATATGGGAATTTCTTATCATCCAATTGCATAAGCATAGCCCCCAAGACATAATTTTATGCATCTTTCATAACATGTAATGCTCTCAACTAGTCAAGTACTTGTAGAATTGGAGTTTCTAAAAGTTTCTCCTTTAGATGTTGGAATGCTTTTTCATATTTCTTAGTCCAAAAAAATGGAGCATCCTTATTTGTTAGCTTAACCAACAATTTTATGATCTTAGAGAAATTTTCTATAAATCTTTGGTAGTGGCCAATGTATCCAAGGAATGGCTAAATGTCTTTGACGGTTTTTGGTTGGTGGGTAATTCCTTGGATGACTCTGATCTTTTTTGGATCTACCTTGATCCCTACTTATGAGATTATATGCCTCAATAAAATGCCCTCTTCGACCATTAGATGACTCTTTTGCCAATTAATCTATAGGTTTGTTTCTAGAAATCTTTTGACGATTGCTCAAGGTGATCTAGAGCTTGCTCAAATGTAGCTCCATAGGTGGAGAAGTCATCCATGATGACTTTCACCCAGCTACTAATCCACTATTGAAATATACTTAAGACCAAGTGTTGGAATGTGGCAAGGGCATTGCATGGACCAAATAGCATATTTTGATATGTAAAAGTCCCTTAGAGACTCGTAAATGTTGTTTTGGCTTGATCCTTTAGCATGATCTAGATTTAGTTATAGCCACTATAACCATCTAAAAAACTATAATAGCAATGCCGAGAAATAAATTTAAACACTTGATCCAAAAATGATAATGGAAAGTGATCTTTGAATGTTGCCATATTTAATAATAATAAATTGATGCGGACCTACGATTTGGCCCCTTTCTTTGACACAATCATAAGTGGGCTAACCCTCTCACTACCCACAATGTGATAGATAAGCCTTTCCTTGAGGAGTTTTTTGAATTTCTCTTTAAAAATTTGCTTTAATTTGGGGTTCAACTACTACTACAACTACCTCTTTGGCTTCATGGCTAGATCAGTGTAGATACGATGATAGCATATCCTAGCATCAATCCCTGTGAGTTCAGGATATGACAAAGCAAAGGCTATTGGCCATTTGTTGACCATATTCAATAGCATCTATTTCTATTCAGAAGAAATATTTTCATTGATCATTACCAACTCTCATTTTTTTAATGGGATGTCCAAAAACATTAGTGGTTGGAACACCAAGAGGTCCATAGGTGTATAGCCTAACCCCAAATCCATATGAGGGCTATGCTGGCTAAAACAGAAATGGCATGCCCTAAATGGTCTCATTGATTAGGCAGGGACTTATGTGGTGTTAACATGACCATGTGTGAGAAGAGTTTATACTATGTTACGCGTAGGCATCGAGTCTGAGAAAGCTAGAGCATAGCATGGTGTCTTGGCCTGAGAATTATGATGTGAACTTGCAAATATGTATGAAAAGTGAGAAAATATAAGAATTACACTAAATGACAAAGAGAAATTCTTGAAAAATGCAACAAAATTTGAGAACAGTAGTGCATCACCCCAAAAGAGGGAGCGTAGCTAACTCACAAAGGTATACACAATGTACAATAGGCACAGTGAGAGTGCATTCATAGCTTCGGTGGTGTTAGGCTATAAAGTTTGGTGCTCACTATGTTGGACTGTGCCTACTAGGTTGGTAGCCATAGTGTACCATGTGATGTTCTATGGGGCTACAAAGGGGTTGCAGTGTACCATGCGATGTAGCTATGCCTCTCTACTGGTGTGGTGTGCTCTGGGTCTCATTCACCCATGGAGCTAAGTGCCAAGATGCCAAAGTGCCAAATGCTAAAATGGAAGTGCCAACTACCTTACTGGTTAAGAATGGAAGCCTCCTCCTCCATCTCTTCCTCTTTTCCCCCCTTTTTTGAAACATTAGGATGCATGAGTACTTATAGGGCTAGGGTTAGCCCACAATGTGGATCAGGTGCCATGTGGTAGTGTGGTGGGTGGGACCATGGGACATTGTCTACTAGGTTTGTCTCATGTTACATGTAGGACATAGGACACTATCTGCTACACTTGTTCCATGTTACACGTGGGACACGGGATGTTATCTACACAGTTGAACAAGTGTGCTATGCTATGCTATGTTGCATAGCTTGACATGTGTGCTACATTGTGCTATGCTATGCAACATGACATGGTGCTAGGCTGTACTACACTATGCAACATGATAGGGTGCTCCTTTATGCAATGTGACAAGGTGTTATGCTACATAGCATAATAGGGTGCTACGCTACGTAGTATGACATGGTGTCATGCTGCGCTACACTGCACAGCATGATAGGGTGTGATGCTGTGCTATTCTACGCAATGTGATGTGGTGCTACACTATGCTATGCAATGCAGCATGACATGTGAATTTGTATAAAGTGCCATCATTCTAAAACTTAGAAAATTTTTGCAAATTTGGAAATTTGAGCTAACTACACTCAAAACTTGAAAAAATATGGGCAAAGTGCCACCATTTTGACACTTAGCAAAATTTGAAATCGAGATGCCAAGACCTGAGATTTTGTTGTGTTTCAATGGCCCTTCTTTGTTGACATATGGAGGAGTGGCCCAAGAGACATAAATAAAGAATTACAAAACACCATAGCAAACATGCCACGAACATCACTAGTTGGTATAAGATCAAATGTCGTTTTACCATGATCAAGGGTGCTATGGGAATAAGGTTATGATAAGGGACAAGGGGTATAGGAAATGCTAGGGAGATGAGTTTTAAATGGTGGGAATGAAATGCAAATAGTGGATCATGATGTAAGATGCAAATTCAGCATGGCTGACAATGACCATGCCATGAAGTGATTTGTCCCTAAAACGTTGACCTCTCATCGAAGTGCTTATGAGAGTGTCAAAGTTGATCTAAGGCTGAGATAGTTGTAAAGTTGTAGCATTTTCAATTTTATTGGGGATATGTTTTTCCCCATTCTCATTTTTTTTTGGTGTGAGGCCAACCTCCATTGGGTTCGACTTACTACTGAATACTAGCTACAAGTTGGCCATCAAGTAGATGGGCTTTGTTTTGATGCGACCATATTGTGTTTGTAGGATAGGTGTTTCCTCAGGGGGATGATTCATGTTACATCTTATTAGGCTTTGACCATGGAACAGAGGCTCCCAATAGGATGAGTTATGTTACATCGACCATGGGTTCTATAGTTGATGTGAAGAGAATGCCATGTGCATCACAATGCATATGCCAAGGGGATGTGGAATCATGAGTATGTGGGGGATGAGAATATTTTGGGATGAAGGAGTGGTTATGAATAGGATGTAATAGGAATGAGGGGGATGTGCACTCTTGAGTGGCTTAACTAGTCCAATCACACATATCAAAACAATGTGGCAACTAGCTGTTGTAATGACATGCATCTCTGCACGACCACCTCTAAGGGTTCGTCCTACAAACACAACTCCAAGAAGACAAGAAAACCACATAATATGAAATGTAAGTGTACATGCCTAATCTAAAGATGTTGCATGTTCTAGATGCAAAGATGTTGTAAATGTGCCAAATGTTGTGTTAGTTGCAAGTGCTCAGGAAGCTAGTGAAAGTGTTGGGGTGATGATGTTGCAAGTCCTCTAAAGGCTACACTAATGGAAAGTTCTTTTAAAGATCAGGAGAATGATGGGAGGTGATGATGTTGTGAGTGCCACCAAGGTCGCATTAATGGAAAGTGCTCCAAAAGATTAACAACATGCTAGTTTAAAGTCCTGGCAGATTGTGAACACAGTTTAAGGTCCTGGTAGACTATGATGTGCTAGTATATAATCCTAGCAGACTGCTGGATGCTAGTTTAATGTTGTAGAGGATAGTGGATATTGTGTTAATTTAACATCATGACCCAAGGATGAGCTATTGTGCCAGTTTAGCGTCATGACCCAAGGATGAGCTATTGTGCTAGTTTAACATCATGACCCAAGGATGAGCTATTATGCCAGTTTCACATCATTACCCAAGGATGAGTTGTGCCAGTTTATAGTCATAGAAATTTATCTATGCTATTTTATAGTCATAGTAGACTATCTGTGCCAGTTTATAATCATAGCAAACTAGTGCTTACCTTGCTTGTGTAAGGTGTGATGTTGCATGTGTAGTCATGCTGTGTGCCTACAAGATCCTGTAAAAATCAACTAGAAAAACAACATCAAGTGGCAACTATTGTAAATAGAGTTTAAATTCATAAATGAAAGGAAAGTAGTGCAAAAATTGATAGTTTTAGGCCATGTCAAGCCATAGGCTAGTTTAAGGCCTTTTCGGGCCATGTGTTTTGGTTTTTTCCTAAATGTATTTTTGATTTCTTTTCAAATGCAACATGTAAGCTAAGTTGATGAATGCATAAAAAAAGTAGAAATGTTTAAAAAAATAAAAATGCATGATCTAAGTGAGTAGGTAGAATGTAAATGTGTAGACTAGTGCGATGTAAATGAAATTCAAAAATGCATGGCAAGCAGAGGCAAAGGGTAGGCAGCCACCTAGCATATTTTTGGCCAAGGAAAAGTCTTGGTCATGTAGTTGCTTCCTAACTAGGCATGGATTAGGGAGCATGCAAGGCTTAGGATCCTTTGGGAAGCTATTGGCTTCAACCATTTGTTTGGGTGTGTTAGCCTTAGGTGCTACGTTGGTTGTCATAGGTGTACCACCAAGAAACTCTTCTTCTAAAACTTGCGCCATGTCTATGTCGTGGATAGTCAAAGAGGAAGCATTATCACCATGGATGATAACTTGACCACCTTCATATTGAAGGTGGATTTCTTGGTGGATGGGAGATGAGATGGCCCTTAGTTGGGCTAGCCAAGGCTTACCTAGAATGATGTTGAAACCTGGCATCTCCTCTATGATAGTAAAATATACACTAGTGGGGAATTTCTCTCCTACCACAAAGGCTACGTTGATTGTACCCTTGACTGTGACACTTGATCCATTGAAGGATTTTAGACATGTGGTTTTGGTTGGCTTGATTTCATCTACTAGGCCTAGCTTTTCAATGACGGAGTACAAGACTACATTTGTTGTTGCACCATCATTGACATGCACTTTGTGGATGGTACACTGCCCAACATGTATGCTAATGGATAGTGGAGCTATAGTGACCTCCCCTCATTCAAGGTTAACTTTGACTACATTGTCACGAAATACTAGGGATGTTGAACTTGATTCTTGTGGTTTAGGGGGCAACATTGTTGCACAAATGGATGCCTCATTTGTAGGGATGTCATCTGTAATAGGAATGGATGCCAAGATTTGGGCCAATGCTTGGTAGTGAGTAGATGAGGTCATGACCAAGTTGTATAATCTCAACATTGTATTCTTTTGCTTAAGCTTTTGTTTCACCTAGGTTAGTATAGCTACGAAGTCCTTGTCATTGGTTGTTATGTTGGCCTTGATTTCCTCCATGTGGCTTGAGAGACAGATCTCTTGCAGAGGGGACTTGGGCTTGGATTACTTGGTTTTCTTGGGGGTAAGGGCCCCAATTTTTGGTTGTTGCTTGTTGGTTATAGCCTTTGCTTTAGCCATGAGGGTCACAAGGCACTCATTTGTCCTCTTGCGTTGCCATTTGGTAGGCCTACTTGGGTTACTAATGGGGTCAACCCTTGAAGGAGGAGAGATTGAGACATTTCCCACTATTGGGCTTTAGGTAGTTGAGGGGCCATCACGTTGTGGCACCCTTATGAAAATTGGTAATTTAGGAGTTTTCATGTGACCAAATCATTGTGGCACCTTGATGATGAAAGGTTTCTTAGTAGTTGTTGTTGCTACGTCATGCTAGTTTAACGTCTTAGAAAATGGCTAGTTTGGGACTTTGACCACAAAGGATGTTGTGGATGCTAGAGGTGGTAGTTTGATAACAAAGGAAGGCCTCTTATTTGTGGTGGCCAATGGGATCCTTGCCTTGTTGAGAGGCACATGGATCACAAAAGGCTATTGCATAGGTTTATACTTTCCACCCATGCTAATGGAATTTATGGCATAGGATGCATCATCTATGCTGGATTGATTCATCATGTTAAGTACTAGTTGGCCCCATTCTATCATTCTTTTCAAGTTGTCCTGCAAAGCATGAAAATTTTCCATACTATGACCAGACAACTGGTGGTAATGATAGTATTGGTCTAGCTTGAAGTGTCATGGAACTGGGGGCTCGTTTGGTATTGCTGAAGTAGTGTTCCTTAGTAGTTCGTAGTATCTATCATGTTTTTGGTGAGCAATCTATGATACATGTTTGTATTGGATTTTCCTAGCTTTTAGGAGTTTCTCTAGTAGTTCAGAGGGTTCCATTGGTAGTGGTGTATACTTTGAGCAGTCCTTGTGCTGAAAGTTGGACCTTGGGGTAGCCCTTATTGATGTAAGTGAATTAGTGCCAAAGTTGGTGGTTTTGTCAGCTGGGGTCTTGGGCTACTTAGCTATTGGGCCCTAGTTGGTTACTTTTGTGCTTGCACCCATTATTTCCACTATTGTATTCTACTTGCAAGCATGTTGGTTTCTTGAGGCCATGTAGGCTAGGTCATTAATAGCTTGCACTACTTCCTCTATGCCTTTTGTTTGGGCAAAGGATTGGGTAAGAGAATTTGGGGCTAGATAATACAATTTGGACTTGATGAAGTCATTCACTGCACCTTTGAAGATGGCTAGTAGATGTGTCTTTGATAAGGGTTCATGCATTTCACTCAATGCAGTATTCCAACATTGGAGGAATTTTGACATAGGTTCTAGAGGCCCCTGCTTAACCTACATGAGCTAGTCAAGGGTTGCTTCAGGCTTAAGGTTGTAGTTGAAGCATATCACATACTGGCTTATGAGATCCTCTAAAGAGGAGATCAAGGCTTTGGGTACCATGTGATACTAGTCTAAGCCCTTGCCAGTGAGTGACATGGGGAACATGTACATGATGGCATGTGGCCAAGCTTGAAGGCGTAGGCACTCAGATCAAAATGTGACCAAGTGTGCGTCAGGATCCCCTTCACCATTGTACTTTGTGAATTGTGGTAGCTAGACCCTAGTTGGGAGAGTTAGAGGTGGTACCGTAGGACTTATGAGATTGTCTTAGTAGAAGTCCACCATCTTGATGGTGTCAGAGGAGGTAGCCTTGAGTTGGTTGATCTTCTCTGTCAAGCTTTGGATTAGCTGGAATGCCTAATCCAAGCTTGAGGATGTGCCAATCGATTGCATTGGCTAGGATTGTGTTGGTTGCATAGCATAGGGTTGAATTCTTGGTTGTGGAGTTTTCTAGTTTAACATCATAGCATATGGACATTTCCAATTTAATGTCATAGCGGACAATGGTGGATAGTTTAAGGTCATGGTGGACCATTATTGATGTGTTGGTTGAGTGATGGGTGTGGTGATTGAAGTAGGCCACACATGAGTGGGTTGGATGGACATCGTAGACACCAATGAGATAGGTGGGACATAGGATGCCTAAGTTGTCTAGGGCTAGGAGGTGGCTCTTGCATGAGCATAGGGTTGGGCAAATGTAGTAGTCACTTGCAAGGAAGGTTGAATTGGCATCAGCACCATCTTAGCGAAGATGGATGGACTGAACCAAGGAGGGGTAGTACTAGGAAGTAGTTGTTGGAAGATGGTGTAGGAGTGGCTCTTGTGTTCAGAGTAGGCCTCGAACTCATCTTCCTCCTTTTGTAAGTCTTCCTCATAGGTTGTCTTTACATCATGCTTATTTGCATGGATGAGTTTGGACAATAACTGGTGGTAGGACTTTGTGAGTGGGATTATGTCAAACAAGGAGGGGTTGTACTCCCGTCCATTCTGGTGGACTCATTCATAGTCCTATTTTGCCTTCAAATCAAGGTAATCCACTAGTAGTCCTACTTGGATTTTGGCACAAATAAAATTGTATTATCTATGGCTTAGTGCAGCATAATTTGGCTGGATCCTAGTGTCAAATGTGTTAAACACCAATGTGGAAGGTTGATCTAGATTCATATTCATAGATTGGGTTGTGAGAGTTTTTGTTCGCAAAAAATGGCTAACTCTAAAAACTACAGAAAAATGACTAAGTCTACCAGCAGCAGAAAAATGTAAGAAAATAGCTAAGTGTAAAAATGCAGATAAAATGGCTAATTATGGAAATATAGAAAAAGTGCCAAGTATGAAAACTTCTGAAAATGGCCAACTCTGGTGCTACATTCGCTACACTGGAGCTTGCTATGCTAGAGCTTGCTATGCTATAGCTTGTCACACTCGCTATGCTAGAGCTTGCTATGCTCACTACGCTAAAGCTTGCTACACTATAGCTTGTAATGCTCACTACACTAAAGCTTACTATGCTCACTACACTAGAGCTTGCTATGCTCTGAAAACTTGTTACACTCTCTAGAACATCTAGAGTTTTGATTAAGTGCTAATCAAAAATGCAGACAAAAATGGTCAACCCTCAGTTTAGTCCCAAAAACTGTGATGTCTAAAAATGTTAATGGCTAGAACACCAAGAGGTCCATGGGCATACAGCCTAACCCCAAATTTGTGTGAGGGCTATGCTGGACAAAAGGAAAATGAGGTGACCTGAACACTCTTGTTGATTCGAAAGGGACTTACGTGGTGTTAAAATGACCATGTGTAAGAAGATTTTATACTACATTACATGCAGTCATCAGGTTTTGGAAAGCTAGAGCGTAGTAGGATGTCCCAGCCTGAGAACTATGACATGAACATGCAAATATGTATGAAAAGTGAGAAAATACAAGCAGTATAGTAAATTCCAAAGGGAAATGCTTGAGAAATGTCAATAGAATTTGAGAATAGTAGTGCACCACCCCAAAATAGGGAGCATAGCTAAGTCATAAAGGTATACATAGTGTACAATAGGCATAGTGGGAGTGTATTCATAGCTTCGGTGGTGTCAAGTTGTGAAGTTTGGTGCTCACTATGTTGGACTGTGCCTACAGGGTTGGTAGCCACAGTGTACATTGTGATGTTCTACGGGGCTACAATGGGGCTGTAGTGTATTGTGCAGTGTAGTTGTGCCTCTCTATTGGTGTGATGTGCTTTGGGTCTTGTTTGCCCACAGAGCTAAGTGCCAAGATGCCAAAGTGCCAACTACCTTACTGGTCAAGAATGGAAGCATTCTCCTTCCTCTCTTCTTCCTTTTCCCCCTTTTTTGAAACATTAGGATGTAGGGGTACTTATAGGGCTAAGGTTAGCCCAAAATGCAGATCAGGTATCTTGTGGTAGTGTGGTTGGTGGGACCACAAGATGTTGTATGCACACAGGATGCTATCCACTATGCTCATCTCGTGTTATGCGCATGACATAGGACATTATCTGCTACACTTGTCTCGTGTTACGCATGGGACATGGAACATTGTCTACACAGCTGGACAGGTGTGCTATGCTATGCTACACTAGATAGCTTAATAAATATGCTACACTACATAACTTAACATGTGTGCTATGCTATGCTACGCTGCATAGCTTGACAAGTGCTACGTTGTGCTATGCTACATAGCGTGACATGGTGCTATGCTACGCTATGCTATGTAGCGTGACAAGGTGCTATGCTACACAACATGACATGGTGCTATGCTGCATAATGCTACACAATATGATATGGTGCTATGTTACATAACTCTACGTAGCATGACAGGGTGCTATGTTGTGCTATGCTATGTAGTGTGACATGGTGCCATGTTGTACTATGCTACACAATGTGATAGGGTGCAACGTTGCGCTATACTATGCAGTGTGACATGGTGCTACGCTATGCTATGGAACGTAGTGTGACATGGTGCTATGCTATGCTATGGAACACAATGTGACATGTGAATCAGTCAAAATTTCCATCATTCTAACACTTAGAAAAATTTTGCAAATTTTGCAGTTGGAGCTAACTACACTCAACACTTGGAATAATATGGGCAAACTGCCACCATTTTAACACTTAGCCAAATTTGCAATCAAGATACCTAGACCTAAAATTTTGTGCTATTTCATTTAAGAATGCATATTTCATGCCACCAAGTATAGTTTTTAACTCAATGAGGTCTTGTTTAAAATTTTTAGGAATTTCCAGCTCTCCCCAATAGGTATCACTATTTGCATTATCAAAGAGTTAGTGATGAACTTGCTCTAGTTAATCCATGCTTTCTATGTAGGCACATGTTAGGCTCTTAGTAGGTTCCATGCAAACTATACTACTTCTAAGATCACTTATCAGCCATTGAGTGCCCTCTTATTTTATGGTTGCTACATATAGGAAACTTTGAATTTCAGATATGTCAGCACACTGACAACATGCTTTGATAGATACATTGTTAATAGTCTATAGTTTTTACACATAATTGCACCTTATGTCACTGTACAAGATGCATGGAGATATTTTCCTCTCAATCTTTTCAAATGCATTTTTCTTAGAAATTTCCAAGAAAAGATCTCTTATCCCCATTCATGAATTAGCAATGCTTAGCCAAGTCCTTCCCATAATGATTGGGAAGTCCCCCTTGTAATTGTTCACTCAGATCATCAAGAAATTAGTGGGGTAGGACCACCCAAAAATGGTGGTCACAATGTGCTCCACTAGTCCCAAGAGAATAATGATGGACAATTAGACAAATTGAGTCAAATGTTGCTCTTCTTGAGAGGAGGTAGGTTCCAAGCCTTTTACATCTCATGAAAAATCATATTAACACTAGAAATTGAATGAAAAAGTGCTTTGCAAGGCTCATTTCCTACAATTTGAAGGTAAATAAGGGGACTTCCAGGATTAGATAGTTTCCTAGGAAGGTTTCTAGCCTTTATCTAGTTAATTCATGAATGATTTAACATGATAATATGCACTTTAGGAGGAGTTTGGTTTGAAGGGGACTTGAATGAATTAAATGTAAAGGGAGATGAAGAAGTAGAATTGTCAACCACATGTGTATCTGAGAGTTTAGTTAGACTATTAGGTTAGAAGAAATTTCTTTCTTGTGATCTAGCTTTTGAACCACTTGACTAAGGAGTTAGTTGTAAGTTGATAGCCCTCGTTGTGTTACATTGTTGTGGCTAAGGTGGAATTTCTCCCTGCATTGATGAAGCAAGTGATAACTGGGTTGAGGATGAAGGGACATATGCAGAAGGATAAGGAGGGTAATATGGATGTGGGGTTTCCCCAATAATAGATGGAGAATGTGATCTATAACACTCTAAGGTATGTTGGAAGGTGGTAGAATTGGAAGAGTCATGTGGAGAAATGGGTTGTTGAACATAGTACCCATATGGATTTAGCTTCTGGTAAGTGTATTCCTACCTTGGTGGTGGAATCCTCCATGATTGTGGGTGCTACCATTACTAGTATTGCTCATATTTTTATGGTGGAGCTTCACTTGAATAGTCAGTTTGTTGTTGGTGGAACCACCTAGGATTGTGTTGAGGATAAGGCAATCTTCTAGGTGCTTGCCTTCTTGCTAGTCTAGAATTCAAAGCATACACCCTAGATTCTTGCAAGTGTGACACAATGGGAAAACATCCCCTAGGATGTTCATAATGGTAGATGTCACATCCACCACCATTATCTAATTCAATCTTCATAACTTCTTCTACTACATCAGCTTTGTCCTTATTCCTTTGATAGGTAAGTTTAGCTTCTTTCTGCCTCTTGTGGTCATGATTACTACTTTGTTCTTTGAACTCTTTAACAATTTTCAGAATAGCTTGAAATTTTCTATCCATAGAGTTCCATAACTAATCTACCTTAGAAAAAATTTTAAAGGTAAAAGTTTGAATTATAAAACTTTTTTAGTTTATCACCTCATCAAGTGATTATTCCACCTCACTATGAAAAAATCAGACCTCCCTATTTTTAATGGAAGGGTTTTTATTATATTCTTCTACACTTTCTCATTTTCTTAGCCCTCCTTATTTTGCTACTTGCTCAATCAACCTTTGGATCTAATGGCCTCTTAGTTCTGAAAATCATCCTTGGGTATATACTCCAAGTGTTTTCCTCATTTTTTATTAGAGCCCATCTATGATATGATGAAGTTGTTCCTATTGAGAATACCCATGGCTAGGACATTTGTGCAATAGAGAATAGTGCAGTCCATGGTGACATCTAAGGACTCATGTGTTCCTTGCTTCTAATCTTGGATCTACCTTCTTAGATTGGACACTTGAGAGTATGTTTGTTATTTTTCATTGAATAGTTCAAGCATTGTACTCCCTTTTTTGATGGATTTTGGTTCTAAAGACCAATACCAACTCTCTACTTCCTTAATGAGTGTCCTTGGGGATAGCTTAAGCTTTTGCCAATTGTTATTCACATTTTTCAGGGCACATGCATTGTGAAAGGCCTAAAGATGATTTTGCAGCTCTAAGTTATATCCCCCTTCAAATTTGGGAATACCTTTCATGTCTAGCCTCTTGATCTAGCTATCCTTTATGTGCCTAGTAGGAATTCTCACCATCTTTGTGATGTTTAGCATGCTTTGGGTAGCGATAAAAGGCTCATTATAGCCATTAGCTTGGTGCCTATGATGCCCTCTACTATTCCTTCATTCGTGGTGGTAGGCCTCTCTTGAATGCTCGTTAGATCCTGACTTACCCAACAATCCCTATGATTATCTTGGTCCCATCAATCACCTTGATCATGATCGTAGCTCCTATGGTTATGTTCAAGGCCAAAAAAAGAAGAAGATAATGAAGAAGGTGAAGAGGAAGGAGGACTAGCACCATCATGATGCTTGCCACACCCTCTTTGGTGGTCACAACCATGATCATAATAATGCTACTTATCTAGATCCTTGTCATGACTCTCCTCTTTGGATCCCTCCTTATCATGTGATCTGTTCTTATGAAAACTAGGATTATGTATCATAGACTATAAGTTCTGGTTTTGAACTCATTCAGCAAAGTCAAAGAGAGAAGTCTCTCTATATAAAAAACCCCCAAAGAATGGTTCTCCATTATCTTTTTGGTACATTAAGAATGGGGAATCATTGGACCACATCCCCTTTGTAGATTAGTAATGCTACTCTAGCTATTGATCCCTCAAGCATTGTGCATCAGTGGGATGATAATCTTTGCTTTTACTATCCCACATAACATATTTAACATGAAGCCCTTGGATTCCCAACTAGATAAGGGTTTGTTGGAGCATCACAAGAATGGATTGATCATGTGGCAACACAATGTTTCCCTTCATGTCTCACCACTATAGTAGTTCATCCTGGTGTAGGATGAAAGTGAAATTAGGTACATACTCATCAATACGAGCATATACCACTCTGTATTGTTGGTGCACTTGCTAATTTACTCCATCAAAGTTGGATGGAGAATCACTCCTATGAGAAGAATACATATTGTATTAGAAGACAAGAAATGTAGAGTGCTTTCTTATAGTTGTTGTAGCTATTTGAAGTATGATATGACTTTAGGGTTCATTCCAATGATGTTAAATAATTTTGCACTAAGTCCTAGATAGCACACATAAAAAAATAAAGGTCCTTGGAAATGATGCCATGATGAGCAGCGAGTACCTCTACCCTCAACCAAACGAATTACAAGTGTTCATGTGTGATTTAGTTGAATTTGGCAGACCTTAAGTTACTAAGTACATTAGTTCTAGGATGTGAAATCTAATTGTGATAATTGTTGTCTTTCCAACTACACTTGTGGATTTTAGTTGTTTGGTTAAGAGTAATTGAGCAACATTATTTTTATTATTTTATATTTTATTTACCTATGATTAATAGAAAGTTTAAACTTAATTTATAAACCAATTTAACTAATTTGATTGCTAATTAATAACTAACTATCCTAACATAAGTATCTAGTTCCACTTTTCATACACATCCTAAAGACATATAATGCTACTTGATTATCAAACGTTAAGTATCGTTTGGATTACCAAGTGTCATATCATCATTTCCAAATTATGTGGTTGCCTAATGAAGATGGTGTCTCTTCATAACAAGTGTTATTGTCATCTTACTAAGACCCAAGAGGGTAGTTTTGATTACGACCCGAAATGACATGTTGTAGTAACAGACATGTCTCTTGAGGTAACCTTTAGGGGTTTGACCTAAGGCATTTATACTTGGGGTTATAGGTCATGCAAGCATGGAGTTTCGGAGCTTGGAGAGGTGAGTAATGGGAGTCAGTTGAAGCTAGACAAGAAGGGGACTGGCCATCCCTTTTGGCCAGGTTATAGGCCTAACCATGGTGGCAGTGCTAGATTACCTCTAAGGGATAGATGACAAAGGAAGAAAATCCCAAGGAACTTTCTCAAAGCACTCTTCAAATACACATTTCCATATAAATAAAGCATTCTTTTCTTTTATTTTTCTACATTTTTCCTATTATTTTGATTATACATAATGCTAAACATCACTTATACATTTTAGAGATGAGGTGTGTATGTACAAGTATATTATTGAGAAATAAATCCATATGGCCAAAGCCCACATCAACACTCTTAGTGCCCAGAACACTAATTGGTAGGCCATATAGGATAATTATTCTTTCACCCACCAAGCATAAATAAAGAGCTAGGACCTACAGATACAAGATCTCATAGAGTACATGGAGTTGGAAAACCTATAGTATGCCAACTTGGCCACGTTGATAGTAGGATTCCCAAGGAAAAAATTAGAGAAACAAGTAGCAACCACATATGCTATGTATGAAGCAGAATTTGCTAAACACAAGAAGATATTATAACGATTAGAGGTAGCAAATTCTAAATTAGAGGTGGTCAAGACTAGCTACCAGGGACAAAAAGATGTCATGACATATTTGGCTAGACGGTTCACAAATTATCAAGAATGTAAAGACAAAGACAGAGCCTATGAAGAGGAATGACAGTTTTTTGCTACTTGGTACATTAAGGCCAATTAGATGTTTCTCCAACTACTATGCCCATGGAAGGTGCTAACTCTATCAAACATTGGAGCATTATCATAGACAACACATGATCCCTTGATTGAAGAAGAAAAGCTTTAGGTGCTCCTTCAGAGACATCCATTTCCAAAGCCTAGAGCATAAGATAAAGGGAAGAGTCCCATGGAAGAGCCCACTGCTAGGAACCACATGAGTTCTAACATTTTTTTCTTTTCATAATTATGTGTCTATGTTCCAATTTCTTTTTGTTTAATCCCACACTGCGGCATGAGTAATTCCTAGTTAGTCAATAGTCCCATACCTATCCATTGTGTAATCAATTAAACTAGTTCACATTTTGTTTCACTCAAGGACGAGTTGTTATTTAGTTATGCGGGTATGATGAATCATGGTTTGCTAGGCCCCGATATCGGATCCTTGATATCGAGTACGCGATATCACAGCCTAGATAATGATATCAAATACATGATATCGTGATTCCTATGTAAGCTGATAAATATAGCATTCAGGTGCATAGGAAAGGAGTCTTTGGTAAGTATTAGGGTAGAGTCATTTTGTTAGTTTTCAATTAATTTTCAATTCCTTCCCAAGTGCATGCTCGCAATGTGATGACTGTAATTATATAGAACCTTTGTTCAAGTGTGATGTACTTGGACAAGCACATGATCAACAATAAAGATTGAGATTACTCCATCACTATAGCATTCACTTAGCCTTTAATTACTTTAATTTTTGATTATTTATTATTGTCTTTTTAGTTAATATTTCCTTTATTATCATTTACTCTTCCTGTTATTAACACGGAATGAGTATAACATAATCACAAACATTTAAGTGTAACTACTTGATAACCTAGTAGCGTATCTAGTAGTGCTCAAGTAATGTGTGCTTGGTAATTCTAGAAGTAGTACATGAGGTTCAAGATGCATATGGATGATTAAGGATGGATGCTCATCACACTTAGGTTAGCATACATTTCATTTTCCATTGTCCATTATCTTAATCATACATATTAATGTGATGTTTTCTTGTACGATCACCCCAAAGGCTAATGCCAAATCGTGTCACATTTACATGAGTGTTGGGGAGGAATGTTACCTCCATATTTTGTACAGAAATACCATGTTCAACCATAGTGGAAAAAACCCCAATCATGGGGGAGGCCACCGTCAAACTGGTCACAACCTTCATACAATCCAAACCCAAGTGCTTATTATGTTTAGCATTCTATTTCCCCAACTAGATCAACATCCTCTATTTCACTACATCATTATCATTCTCCTAAGTACTATCAACCCATGTTATCTCCAACAAGATCACCACCTCATGTTTCTTACACTTCTCCTCACCCTCAATATTCTTATCCTTCACCTCCTTCTACATCACCACTAGTAGCACCAGAAGGTTTTTCATCACAACACCAACCCACGAATGTTACTTGTGCTACTATTGTTAGTAGAAGTGGAGGTCCTCCACAATGGCAAAAGCATCCTTTCTTTAGGCATGATAGTAGAAAGAGATAGCATAGTTCCAAAACCACTGCATTCTCCAACTCAGCACAAGTCCAATGTTGTGATGCATTTTCCTCCTTGAACTCAATGCCTCCTATTACCTTATTCAGGCCACGAATCAACACTCCAAAAATCATGCAGCCTAATGAATATAACCATGTAGGGAGACATATCAATCCTTACATGTCATCTTATGGTCATGGGTGTGGTAGTAGGTCAACTCCTTATCACATGACCACATCTTATAATTTTCCCCACTATGCCTAGTTCAGTTAAGTGTGTGAATCCCAATTTGAGTACATTCTAGCCACCACATCAGAAAACACCAAGTGCTTTGGATATGATCATATGCCAATGTTTCCAACATGCCTAGATCCAAATTTTTCATTTATTAATTCTAACCATACTCAAAGGTTTAGTCATGGGGGATACCCTCCATTCTAATAAGCAGAATTAGTAAATGTCTTTCCTTTTTTTTGATTTTATAATTTTTTGTTTTCTAGTTTTTAATTTTTTAATTTTTTGTTTTATCTTTTTTGAGGGTAATATTATCTATGAATAAAATACTCATGTGACTTGTTGGTTGCGGTGTTGTTCTATGCTATCAAGTCACAAAGGACTAATTGGTTGGACAGTGAGCCCACAACATCCACCCACCCATTGTATTAATAAGAGGTTCTACTCCAGGTATGGTGATATTCTTTTTCTCATTAAAACTTAAAGTAATTTTGTAATCATTATGCCCAGAGCAAAGAATGATGGACTAAGAGGGAATGGCCAGGGTGTGACATCAAGTGGACTTGTGGATTCTCTTTGGTGACATCTGTATGAGTTATCATGTAGCTTGGTTATACTAAGATCCTTGTAGATCTAATGGAGAATGGGAGTAAGAGTAATAAAGGCACTCAATAAAGAAACTTGATGTTATTCTAGAGGGTTCCATTGAAAATACATGCACCCAAGATTGAAGGTTGATGGCTTCTTTAGATCCCCATTGGAATTAACAAGAGTGCCAAAGTGGCTAGAAAAAGAAAAAGAAAAGAAAAGAAAAATAGTAAAGAAAAGATCAAAGAAGAACGTGTTGCAAAGAAACTTAAAATACTCCTCCCTTGGACAAAATGCCAAGTGATTGTACACCTTGCTATCATGATGTTCTTATGGTTGTCTATCATTGGATGAAATAATGCGATGTCATTGATTAAAGGCATGGACTTGGTCTTGCTTTTCGAGTGAACAGCTAATGATACATTAATCATGCTCCACACTCAGGATTCATGGTGCCCAGGGTTAGTTACCTTGTGTCCCAAGTTCAGAAGTTCCTTCTATGATTCATTTCACCCTACTATTCATGTATTTCTAACTTGTGTCTTGTATGGCGTAAAAATCATACATCATCGTAGTGTTATTTAACATGTGTGTGTTTTGTTGCACTAGTGTGGATTGCATTTAACCCTTTTAATGCCTATGGACATTTTATGGTTTGGTTATGTAAGGGCATGACAGGTGGGAACCTTCTTTGGGGAGGACCCACTTGTGTAAATTTTGTAATTTTCACTCATTTCAAATCACCACATCATCTTATACCCTCTGAGTACTACATTGCTAAGGTTATCGTTTCCTTTATCATCATTTTAATTTAGACATTTTAGTGCACCATTACATGTCCTTTTTCCTCACCCTATTCATGAACATCATTGTTAAATTCTACTTCCTTACACTTTTGGTGCCCTTAGGTCTACACAATATTACCCTAGATCTTTCAAATTTACCCTAAATCCTTCATTTTTGGCCTTGGAAATCTGGAAAATTATCAATTTTTCCAAGTACCCTATTTCAGAAGGGATATAATATCATCCCTTCTACATGGGCCAACATCATTTTCCACTATTCATGTGAGGGGAGTTGTTGTAATTTTCTTCTACAAATTTTCAAGCTTGTGAACCTATCATTCAAACATCAATATCTTGCTCATTAATGCTTCGATTCTCATTTTGATCGAACCTACTTAAACCCAAAGTGTTTAAATTAGTTGTGGGGGAAGGGTACACTCCAAGTTGCATGCAGGTTTTTTGAAATTCATCATTGCCCAAAGGATATCATTAAGGGTAAGTCACCTTAAAAAAGTCTAAAAAAGTATGCCAAATTAATTTTCTTCCTTCACCCAGACCATGAAAATTAAAATTTGGAGTCACCTAATTAAATAGGTCCTGGCATTAAAACCTTTAGGGGGGATTTTTCTTGAAAATTTCTAACTTTGAATCACACTAGGAAAGAAAGGAATTTCTTAAAGGTAATGAGTAAGGTATAAATCAAATTTTACAAATGGCCTTACTAACAGTTGGTCCTATGTGATTGTAGATGGCCTCTAAATGAGGACAACAAGGAGGACCCTCTCAGGGTGCATCCAAATAGCCAAGGAGAGGTAGAGGCCAAGAACCTTCCAAAGAACATGCAAAGTAGGAGGCATAATCATTTAGCATTCATCAAGAACCTCCTATCACTGCACAATCGGGCATGCCAAAGGTGGAGAAGGTAGGGCACCTAAATAGGGGTAACATCTCTTGTTGTCTTGAGAATGTGTTTAGGTAATTCAAGAAAGGTTTATGTTAGCAGTAGTGATTGTGGAACTGAATTTTGGATATTTTACTAAATTTTCCCTTGAGGTAGTCAGAGATCAACTTAAAGGGTCTCCACTATGGCCCATTCTCTCTAGGAGTGGTGATTGGTACTTGGAGAGACTTACCAATTTTTGCATAATAAGGAAGAAGGAACCACCATTGATATTGGTGGGATTTCAATTCATTTCTCTATCAAGGCCATTTTGAAATTTTTGAATCTTCCGAATATAGGGCCTAAGGTTGCTCACCTATCCACTCGCATTGATGCAAATGCATTGAAAATATGGTTGAAAAGGATGTATGGCAAGGAAGATAAAACATATGGAAAGCTCACACTTGAAGAGAGGATCTATTTTAAAATTGGCACATATCACATTTTCCCAACAAAAGGATTGAACATGATTTCCACCTATGTGGCTAGGGGAAGTTCCATCTTGATGGGCAAGGTTGATGCCAACCTACCCGATCTATATCTTACAAAAATTTTAAGGTAGTTAGAGGAATGTGAAATAGGAAAGTTTGCATTGCCTTTTCCTTGCTAGGGTACACCAATGACATCCCTAGAAAGGCTCAAAATGCCTCATTTTCTGAATTACTGAAACAACCAACCCTAAGGAAAAATGCTAGTACGACATTGGAGCCTGAGCAAGAATAGATAGTGAGGCCCAGTTCTCAAACTGTAGAGCCTAGCCAACTTCTGGACATAATGCCTAGTCAACAATAGGAAGTGGTGCCTAGCACACAACCCATAGGCTAACAAGACCAACTGCCATCGCCACTGTAGGACTATTGATCATCCATGAGCCATCTTAGGGCCATCATGAAATCGGTCAGTTGGGGAAGTCATGATGAGGAAAATCTCTTCAAGGTTATTGGTGATACCATATAGCCCACTATCTCAATTGATCATGCATGGGGCAAGGTTTCCATCCAAACTGGAGGAGGGGAATCACACTGGTCATATCAGATCTCTAGAAATGCTATATCTTTTTAAGTGCAATTAGAAACTAGTGAAGGCACCACAGTAGTGGTCATGTAGCACCAGGATGTAGCAGGAGTAGCAAGAGTGGTTGTAGATGATATCAAAGAATCATTCAATTTATTTTTATTCCATTGGTATATTTTATAGGAGAATGCAATACCCAAGCCTTGGCTTCTCCCTCAATGACTCTTGTAGATCATGAGGATGTTTTGGATCGGTTGCTGTAGACAAAACAAGTGATGACATCCTTGTTCGACATCTCTCAAGATGTAAGATCAACATAGTTAGATCTCATCTCTACAAAAGGAAAGCTAGTCATGGTAGAGGTTAGGACCAAATATGTAGAGGAGGAGTTGAAAAGACTGTAAGAGAAGTTCATCATCCTACAAGCTACACAATAGGATCCATCCCAATTCATCCCTGCAAACCAACTAGAATCCTTTCAGATGGAGCAACTAACTAAATTGTTGGAAGAGAAAATAAGAGTGGTGGAGGAAACAGAGAAGGCTAATTGGTATGCTTCAAAGGCATAAGCTCAAACATATGCACATGCCAAAGCACTCAAGGCATTATAAGAAAAAAATAAACAACTTATCACTAAAAATCTTTGGTTGACCACAATAGAAAAATAGAAGAATGTTCTCCAGGAGAATTTTCAGCAAATTCAAGAATAATTAATAAGGGTCAACTAGGATATGAACAACTTAGCCAGAGAAAATAGAACCCTCTCAATGTAGGAGGTACGTGCAATCCATCAGAAGATGGAAATTGAAATAAGTGCATGGTATAATGAGGCTAAGTAGCATGAAAAATTAAAAGAGCATTTCAAAGATCAAGTGGGGATGTACAAGTAGATTATTGAGAAAGAAATCCATATAGCCAAAGCCCACATCAACACTCTCAATGTCTAGAATGCTAATTGGTGGGCCATATTGGATACTTATGCTTTTCCCCACCGAGCATAAATAAAGAGCTAGGACCTGTAGATACAAGATCTCATGGATTACATAGAGTTGGCAAACCTGCAATATGCCAACTTGGCCATGTTGACAGTAGGATGCCTAAGGAAAGAATTAGAGAAATAACTAGCAACAACCTATGCTAAGTATGAATTAGAATTTATTGAACACAAGAACACATTTTAGAGATTAGAGGTAGCAAATTCTAAATTAGAGATGGTTAAGACTAGCTACCAAGGACAAAAATATGTCACAGTAGATTTGGCTTGATGGGTCACAGATTATCAAGAATGTAAAGATAAATCTAGAGCCTATGAAGAGGAATGAAATTTGTTTAAAGCTTGGTATGTTAAGGCCAATTAGATATTTCTGCAACTACTGTGCCCATGAGAGCTGTTGACTCCATCAAACATTGGAGTATCAGCATGGATGGCACAGGATCCTTGGACCAAAGAAGAAAAGATTGAGGCACTCCTCCAGAGGCATCCATTTCCAAAGCCTAGAGCACAAGATAAGGGGAATAGGCCCAAGGAGGATCCACCACCACCAGGAACAACATGATTTCCAATAATTTTGTCTTTTTCTAATTCGGTGTTTGTGTCCTAATTTTGTTTTATTTAATCTCATACTACAACATGAGTAATTCCTATACCTATCCATTGTGTAATCAATTGTTTAATAATCCCATACCTATCCATTGTGTAATCAATTGAACTCATTCTCATTTTTTTTGACTCAAGGATGAGTTGTTATTTAGTCATGGGGGTATGATAAATCGTGGTTTGCTAGGCCCCGATATCGGGTCCTCAATATCATGTACATGATATTACAACTTAGATAATGATATCAAATACACGATATCATGATTCCTATGTAGGCCTATAAATATAGCATTCGAGCACATAGGAAAGGGGTTTTTGGTAAGTCTTATGGTAGAGTCGTTTAATTAGTTTTCAGGTAGTTTTTAGTTCCTTCTTAAGTGCATGCTTGTAGTGTGATGATTGTAATTGTATGGAACCTTGGTTTGAGTGTGACGTACTTGGACATGCACACGATCAGTAATAAAGATCGAGATTAATCTATCACTACAACATTCTCTTAGCCTTTAATTACTTTAATTGTTGATTATTTATTATTTTCTTTTTAGTTAATATTTCCTTTATTTTCATTTACAGTTCCTATTCTTAACGCAGAATGGGTACGGCTTAATCATGAAGATTTAAGTGCAACTACTTGGTAACTCAATAGCATATCTAGTAGTGCTCAAGTAATATGTGCTTGGTAATCTCAAAAGTAGTACTTGAGGTCCAAGATGCATATGGATGATTAAGGATAGATTCTCATCACACTTAGGTTAGCATAGATTTCATTTTCCATTATCCATTAGCTTAATTAAGATTTTTCCCCATCGTCTCTAGGAGTAGCACTAGTTTAGGATCACATCATTCCCCTGACTATGGACTAAACCATATGTGACAAAGAAAATACTAGTCTAGGTGGGAAGATAGTGAACTGCGATCAACGTGTAACTATCTAGATACCATAATTAGTCCATCTTCAAAGTTTGACCAGATCGTGTGTACACGCTCGTATTTATATGGTTGAGTGTAGGGATACCTAGCCACTCATCAATATGTCAGCCTAGAAATATTAGTTCAGAAAAATAGGCTATCTTAGTCCTTTTAATTTTTGAATCAAATTTATTTTTAAAATCTACAACTATGTCTAACATGTAGTACTTGTTGAGATGATTTCAACAGTACAAATTTTGTCTCAATTGGACTTATGGCTTGGGAGATATTGATTCTAAAAGTTTCTCATTATATGTGCATTAAAATAATATTAAACTTATTAAATTTTTATTATTATTTTAAAAAAATGTCAAAATTTTAGCATCAGGAATCAACCCAGAATAGTTGTTTACCCATACTGAACCCTTACCCTATCATTTGTAGAACCACCACATCAACCACTTAAGCAAGGTGGAATAAAATAATAATAAAATGTTTTAAAAAGCCTTTAATTTTGAATGGGAGGTCATGGGTTCAAACCTACGCATGCACAAATAATTTTTTTTAAAAAATACATATATATATGACATTATATCTTTTAAGAAAATATAAATATATAATATTAATAAAAATAATAATAATAAATATATAAAATAAAATATATAAAAAAACAAACAATTTGGTGATGGGGGCTGGGTGGGTGGTTGCATGCAAGAGGTCTTGGGTTCAAACGTGAGCCCCAAATTAAATCATATAAAAATTTTATTTAAAAAAATGGTAGGCCATGTCGGCCTTGCAAAGGTGATGCAGGCCTTAGTAGGAGGCATAGGCCCTGTGGCCCGTGCCAATACTGCAAGCTGCATAAGCCTTGTAGAGGTCACATTGCCCCTATTCTAGCCATGAATGCCCTGTAGGCTGCATTGGCCCTAATTGGACCACCATTGCCCTCCATGCTCGCCATAGTATGCGAGCTGCCACCACTAATGTTAATGCCCTTCATGGTTGCCACCATTTCGCTATCGCTCACCTCTAACTAGTACTACAACTTGCAACTATTTATGGGCCCTACAATCACCTCTCATCAATGGCTACTAGCCTTTACCCTTACCTGTCACCACTGCATCTCTCTACTACCCTTACCTACCATAGCTTATCATCCTTGTAGCTTTGTAACCCCTACCACTATACAAATTTTAAAAATAATAATAAGTGTAGGCCATGAAACCATTGTTTACAGGGGTTGATCATGTTGCACCTTTTCAGGGCCGCTACCTCAATTGACACTTACTCCTTGTTGGAGACCACCTCTAGTGACCCTTGCATCGTGCGCCTCACCTACCTGCATCACCTATGAAATTCTTGCCCTCATGTGCTTCCATTGACCCAAAATTTGCCACATTGCTTGTTGGTCCTTGCTACTTTTGCAAAATGAAAAGCCTCATCCATGATATTCATCACATTCTTCATCATTGTGTAGGATGTTTTCACCAACACCTACATTGCCATAGCCATCACCAATTGATTGTGACACTATTACCTTCAACATCGTCCATCACTGCCTCTTGTACCATCCATCACTACCTCCTATGCCATTCATCATTGCTTCCCATGCCACCTATCACTGCCACCTATGTTGCCCATTGCTACCTCTTATGCCACTCAACACTACCTCCAGTGCCATTGCATATGGACCTTGAAATGATGCATCAACAAAATGTAAAATTCTTTGTTATATGATGAAAATTTTTTAATTGTCCGTCAACTAATGAAAAAATTTGAAATTCCTGTTAATTAATAGAAGATTCAAATTTTTATCATTAAACTATTAGTTTAAATTAGGAACTTATACAAATAATTTTCAAAATTAGAAATTTTCGCAATGGTAGCAACAAAGATAAAAATTCCACAATTAAGCATGCTTGCTTTGGAGTAGAACGGGGATGGGTGACCTCTTGGGAAGTATGGCTTTGTGCGCCAAAAGGTCTTAAACTTCAAAAGTCATAACTTTTGATTTCGTAAGCCTTTTTTGGTGAAAAAAAAGTTGTTTCCTATAGTTTTCAACCTTCTAAGCTCTATGTTGTAGTCAGGTATATCCTAGGGAACTTGAAAAATTAGTTTTTACTCTTTTTCCGATATAGTGCCTTGAGATCCTCAAAATTTTAATTTTCACACAACTCAAGCATACAATGTCCATTTTCAACATGTGAATAGTCATTTCTAACTTTTTTCACCTTTCTAAACTCAATGGTGAGGTTAGATTTATCATTTAGGCATTCTATAATTCACTGATATTATAAATTCAACATTTTAAGCTTTAAGATTTAATGCATAACCCTTGCACATAGTCTTAAGTTCACTATGGCATGTCATTAGTTACACTACCGGAGTTAGTGTTCTCAAGTGGGGTAGAAAGGTTATCAAAAATGATATAGTTAAATATTATTGAAAATTAGGTAATGTAATTATATATTACTAAATCTAGATAAAATAGTTACATATTACTAAAATTATATGATGTTGTTAACTATTACTAAAATTAGATGATATAGTTATTTAGTTGATGTAGTTGATTATTAGTTAATGAATGGTTGATGTATTAGTTGGAGAATTAGTTTAAGAACTAAAAAAATCTTCAACCATTAAGAAAAGGGTATATTAATCCATCCTGTAATCAAAACAAAAGGCAAAATAGCATGGAGACATAAAATGTTGTTTCAACAAGGAATATGATACTCATGAAAGAAAAATGATCTAGATAAGAAGCCAAGAATAGGAATGAAAGTTGCACCATACAACATGCTTGCAAGATCTCTAGTTAGTGAGAAACAATATCCACTATGTCCATCATGGGCCTTGGATTGGCACAAATATTGATACCCATGTATCTTAGTAGAATTAAAAGATTTAGATGCTAATGTCTTATACTTACAAGACGTATTACCATGCAAATTTCTATATCAATTTCAACTAGATTTCGAAGATATGGGATACAAAAATATTTATAAGTAAAAATTTTCTTATGGAAGTTCTTCTTTTGAGCTATATAGATTAGCATATTGTAGAAATTACAACATGGATGGTTGTGCAATCTTTTATAAAGAAGCCAAGTTTGAATTGGTACAACACACATTTAATTGATATAATTATATTGAATATGTGCGTGCATGGTCAACACACATTTAATTGCCAAACCAACATGTTCAGATGTTAGAATTTGTCAAGTAGCATACTTGATTAAGCAAATAGAAGAAAGGTTAAAGAATAAGTTGTTCCTAAGTTGTATTGATCTAGTTCCATTTATTCCTTGTGGAGAATTCAATGCCAAAGTTGGAAGTAGTATTTATCAATTTCTAAAATATGGATCTATAAAGGAATCTTTGGAAGATGAACCTAACTTGAAGAAGATGTTTCCATCAATTCAGTGTGAAATTCCATTAGCTAGTGCATATTTTGCTTATTTTGAATCTTTAGTAGATCAATCAAATTCTAGAATTTAGAAATAGATAATGTTGATATATAGCACTCATCAAGAACCACAGTTTACAAATTACTCTATAATGATTAATGAAGATGGGTCAACAACATTCCTCATTGAGACTTTGGGTTATATTTGGTATGATACCAAATTCTTTAAAGTTACCAAGTTGCTAGAGTTGATTTCTAAAGAAGAAGTTGAGAAAAATCAATATCAAGCCTTGACATCATGAACAAGACCATTTGATCATATACCACTTATGGTAGAATTATAGTTACTCCTATCAGTTCATAAGGTTGATCAAGATCAAGAAGTATCTCAATCTTACTTTTATTTGATGATCTTATTATTTTCTTCATTATCTAATTTTTATTTCATCTAGATTGATAAAATATCTAAGGAAATGTAAGTTGGGAATAAAGAATTTGCCCTACCTTCACTTGGATAACTAGATATGAGTTGCAAATTGTGTGACCCTGGTTAGAACTAGTGATTGGTAGTTGGTAGATCTTTAATTCACTTCTTAGCATTATCTTGGAAAATGAAGTATTAAGAAAGTAATATTTAATTTTCCATATAATTTTTCTCACATATATCTCATTTGTAGAATAAGCAAGAGATAACTTCAAGATCAAATGAGAAATCAAATTATTGGAGCACAAGATCATGAAAGAAAGAATTGGAGCTAGAAAAAGATAGAAAACATGGATTCGTTTGAGAATGAAAAAAACCTAAGGGGGATAGATTATTGCATCCCCATTCCCAAATGATGTAGTTCCCTAATGAAGATTATGTCTCTTCATAACAAGTGTTATTGTCACATTAATAAGACCCAAGAGGGTAGCTATGATTAAGACCCTAAAAGACATGTTGTAATAACGAATGTGTCTCTTGAGGTAACCTCTAGGGGTTTGACCTAAGGCATCTATACTCAAGGTTAGAGGTTCTGCTAGCATGGATTTGCAAATATTGGAGAGGTGATTAATGGGAGCTAGGTGAAGCAGGATGGGAAGGAGACTAGCCATCCCTTCTAGCTGGGTTATAGGCCTAACTGTGGTCGTAGTGCTAGATTGCCCCTAAGGGATAGATGCCAAAGGAAGAAAACCCCAAGGAACTTTCTCAAAGTGCTCTCTAGATACACCTTTCCATATCAATAAAGCATTCTTTTCTTTCTTTTTCTGCATTTTTTCTATTATTTCCTTTATACATAATGTTGAATATCACTTATATTTCACATTGGTATATTTTTTTTGTATGCATAATGTCTAATATATCATATATTTGAAATTTTCCATGACATCTAGGGATGGGATGTCACACTAAGCATCATGCACATGCTTGAAGTGATTGTACTGATGTGTGTAATTAATTACTATTTAGTCTAGCTAGCTTAATTTAGCTTAATTACTAGGAAGCATTAAAGAAAATTGTGCAAAAAATTAAATAAAAAAATAAAATAATTAATCTAGTCAAGGTGTTGCAAAATTTATCAAAAATCTCATCTTTATTTTTGCACACATTGTCATGCTTAAGTACAATAGTGCTCAAATAAAGATCCATACAATAAATGACTCCTATTTTAGGCACTTTGGATTACATTCTAACTCTAGAGAAAAGAACCTACAAGAGCTATGCTATGCTATGATAAAAATTATGCCCAAAACATGTTCCCAAGTGCTATATTTATAAGCTAGCACACATCCTGTGATATTGGATATCCAACATCACTTCTTGGGCCCTAATATCAAGTATCTGATATCAAGGCTCCAATATCAGATATTTGATATCAAAGTCAACAAAAATACACTTCATCACAACTAAACTTTTGAATTTCCTAACTAATATTATCATAGTTAGTATTTTGGTAAGGAAGGTTTCTCATATAATCACAATGCATGTCATTGTTCCTTTTCTTATTGCTTATTTTTTCTTCTTTGATTTGTTAGTGACTACTAATCTTAGCTTATTATTATTGTGATCAATTAAATTCATAATTATGTTAACATGTAAATAATTTTACTTAATTGAAATGCAATTTTCCTGAAGTGTAAGCTAAATTTTCTCCTAATCAATTTTAATTTTGCTTAAGATACAACTAATGTTTGCCTTTTGATTTGCTACATTTCACTATTGTTAACATATCTAAAGTTGTAAAAGCAAAAATGTAAGTTTTAGATGGACTAAAAACATTTTATTTACTTATGTAATTTTTAATTATGTTTTTTACTATAATTGAAATTATGATCAAAAATAAATTTGAATTGTATTTTAAGAAAAATTGAAATGCCTTTTTAATCTAAACAAATTACTATAAACAACAATGAATTCAATTCATCAATAATTTTTACAAAATCATCTCCATTTTACATAAAAGTTGTTTTCTTTAAACATAAAAGTGTTCAGTATGATTTAACATTCTTTCTTTTGACGTTTGAATTTAGTATGTGTGGCAGGAGTCCTTGACCAAAAAAATGTCATGCTCTCAATGAATGAAGGCCCTTGATAGGCCTCAAACATTTGATGTCTTTCCATAAAATGCTCTGATTTACTTTGTGATGAGTGGCAAGGTACCCCTATGCTCAACCATATGAATCACTAAGGCATTCACACACAATCTGAGCAAATTCCATGGATTCATAGTGTTTTCATACATAAGATTCAATCTAGAAGGTGAATCTAATTGTGGAACAATTATTGTCTTTCCAATTACACTTGTGAGGCTTAGTTGTATGGTTAAGTGTAACTGATGCACATGATTTTTATTATTTTATGTTTTTCTCACCTAAGGCTGGTAGTAGATTGAGAATAAATTTATTAACTAATTTAACTAATTTAATTTCTAATTAATAACTAACTATCCTAACATAAGCATATGGTCCGACTTTCTGTATACATCTTGAACACATACAACATTGCTGGCAAACCAAGCATTAAGTGCTACTAGGATTACCAAGTGTTATACATATGCTCGAAGTGGTCATACTTATGTATGCTAGTCTATTTATCTTAATTACTTACTTACTTAAAGTATTAATTATTATAGCTTAATTAATCACTTAATTAATGAAAATAATAAATGTATAAATAAATCAATAAGCTAGTCCAAGTGTTGTAAGGCTTATCAAAAAGCTCCTCTTTGTTGCCGCATACATTGCGGTGCTCAGGTACAGTAGTGTTTAAATATAGATATATACACTCCTTGACTCCAGTTGTGAACATAGAAAATTATTTTATCTCTTACACACAAAAATTACAAGTGTCCCTCTAGAAATTAAAATTTTGTCTCATTAACATGGCTAGGGTGTTGTATTTATAGACCTACTAGGATTCCACATTGATGGGTACACATCAATGTAGAAAACCCTACATCGATAGGATCCCATTGATAGCATTGCGTCAATGTCATCCCATCGATGCAGATGATTGAAAACTCTTCATCATAAACCCACAGCTGAATGAAAACTCATCCTCAATTTCCTTACAAAATTAGAAAGGTATGGGATTATTGACTGACATACAACACAACAAAATGTCACTGGAATGTGATTTGGACTTGGTTTGAATGTTGGATAGAAAGGCTAATGATTACCTTAACCACCAATAAAACACAAGAATTTATTATGCCTATGATAAGATACCTCATGTCCCAATTTCTACAATCCCTTCTAAGTCCATTTCATCTCATTGTATGAATAATCATAACTTGTGGATTTGTGTAACATAACATAATTTTTCTAACTTAGTGGTACTAACATGTGTGTTTTGATAAATAGGTATGCATTACATTCAATGCATTGGGGGCCTAAGGATGCTTTTAACTGTGGCTATACAAGGGCATGAAAGGTTGGAGCCTACTTTGGGAAGGACCCACTTGCATAGTTGATGTCTCTTATACCTACCAAGTGATTCCACATCATCTTAAGCCTTCCAAAATCAATAAATGTCAATAAAAATTTCCATTATCACTCAAACTATGCATTCCAATAAGATGAACTCGTTATCCATATCATCCATATTATTAACACTTCATAAACTTTCATACCCAAAGATTCCTTCTTAATGAACTTTCTATGCCAAATTCTCAACAAATATGCATCATCGATAGCCCGAGACCCTCTGAGCATGCTTTATACCTTCCAAATATTCCAAATGATACATTTTTTATCCTCAAATATTATCAAAAAATGTGAATTTTTACCTCTAATATCAGAGCCCATAAAATCCATATATATGCAAGCACTTAGCTGAATTTTCATCATTTTTCTTCTACAATCTGAGCTCTAACCTTCCAACTTCCAATCATCATAGCTTCAAAATTTTAGCTCTAATTTTCATGCTTCTTGAACCTATTTGTTCATGGAGCTCTCAACTTAGTCGTGGGGGTGTGCCCAATGGGATATAACAAAAATTGAAATAATAATTTTCTAATGCCTGGAAGGTATTATAAGGGTGAGTAAGAAAGGAAAGTTAACAAGTTTTAATAAAAATTAATCACATTAATGTCATAAACTCAAAAAACATCCTCTTAATGAACCATACTAACCATTATGAGCTATAAATAGGAACAAAATGGACAATTATGAAGGGTTATAAGAAAATTAACACTTATTGGGTTTCTTTTGAAAATTTTTCTAACTTTGTAGCCATAGTAAGCTAAGAATTTGATCTAACTAAGAATATAGAAAAGGAAAGAAGTTATCAAAATTAGATAAAAAATTCTAATAATTCCTAAATCCTTAATGATTGTAGATTGTCCTAAAGAAAGGAGCAATAGGAGAACCCTCACAGCCAACAAGCAAATAACCAAGAGGTCAAATAGGAGCATAAGAGCCACAAGAAAAACATGTGGAGTAGGAGGCTGAATTGTTTAGTATCCATCAGGAAAATCCTATCACCAAACAGTCATCTCAGGGGGAGGTGGAAGAACCACAAGTACAAGGATAGTACCTCACATCATCACAAGAATGCCTCCAAATCATCCAAGAAAAGACACTCCTAACCATAGTAACTGTGGAGATGAACTTTGGTCCATTAATAGAGTTTATTCAAGAGGCATTAAGGACAAAAATCCAAGCATCACCACTATGGCCCATTATTTCAAATAGTGGTGAGTGGTATCTAGGGGAGACTTACCAATTTTGGCATAATAAAGAAGAGGATGCTTTGGTCAACATTAAAGGAGTATTCATTTCATATTTAGTCAATGTGATAGTAGAAGTTCTAAAAATGCCCAATAAAGGGGTAAGATAAACACATCTATTGACAAGATTCGACATAGAAACTAGAGAACTATGATAAAAGAAGACATATGGAAAAGAAGACAAGGAGTATAATGAGTTAACTTTGGAGGAAAGAGTTTATTTCAAAATTGGCACATACCACTTATTTTCCAAAAAGAGGTCGAATAGATTGTTCACCTATGTAGCTAGAGGAAGTGCAATTTTGATGGAAAAGTACAATGCCAATCTCACACAACTCTATTTTATGGAGATTCAAAGGTAGCTTGAAGAAAAGAAGGTAGGGGAGCTCACACTTCCATTTCCTTACCTAATCAAGAAGCTATAAAAATGTGTTGGAATCTTGGGGTATCCTAATGATGTCCTCAAGAAGGTCCAAAATGCCTCATATGCTAAAATGCTTAAGCCAACACCACTAAATAAAGATTAGGTGGAGGAAGAAACAAAAGTTGGGGAAACCATAGAAACCACTAAACAACAACAACAAGTGCAACCTAGTGATCAGCAGCAACAATAGCAACAATAAGAATAGTAGCAACAGTAAGTTTCACCACCACCACTATAGGTCTATAGTCCATCAATGAGTTATTTGCAACAAATCGCAATGAATATCAGTTGGGGAACATAGGAGGAGGCCAAACTCTACAAAGTAATTGATAGTGCCATATAGCCCACAATTTCTATAGACCTTGTAAGTGAATAGATATCTTTGTAATTAGGAGGGGAGGAACAATGATCATAGTAGATCTCTAGGAATACTACATCATTTCAAGTGATGCTTAAAATAGGAGAAGGAGCCATAGTTATTGTTATGCAATACCAAGATGTAGCGAGAGCCATATAAATGATCATGAATCACATCAAGAAATCTTTCAACACACATATTGTGTTGCTAGTTGATTTAACTAGAGCAAGGAATGCTCAAACATTAGTTCATACCTCAATGACTCCTGTTGATCATGAGGATGTGGTAGACCAACTACTGTAGATTGGGAAAGTAATGACAACTCTTTTGGAAATCCCAAGTTATGTCACTACAATGTCGTCAGAATTGATCACAACCAAGGGTAAGCTAGTCATGGTAGAGACCAAGGTGAAGCATGAATAAGCTAAAATCCTTAAACTACAAGAAGAGCTCATGACCTTGAGGGTTGAACGTAGAGATCAAACATAATATGTTTTACTTGACTAGCTAGAGTAAATCAATTGCTTTATAGAGCAGAACAAGTAGATGGAAAATGAGAAGGAGAAAGCATTCTGGAATTCCTTGGTAGTAAAAGAATAGACATACACAAATGCTAAGGCACTCACCACAACACAAGAATAAAATACACAACTTGTTGTAGATAACACTTAATCAACATTAAGAAGCATAAGAACATCCATTAGTTAAGAGAACAATTAATGAGGGTTAACTAAGACATGAGCCTCTTAGTAAGAGAAAATAAGACCATCTCAATGGAAGAGGTATGCGCAATTAGAAATAATTTAGCTATTGAGATTAGCATGTGGTAAAATAAAGCTAAGAAGCATGAAAGGCTCAAGGAACACCTCTATGGCTAGGTAGGGATGTATAAGCAAATCAATGAGAAGGAGATCCATATGGCTAAAGCTTGAATCAATTCCATATCAATGTAGAATTTAGATTGGAAACTCATCTTGGATAGTTATGCACATGTCCACCAAATGAAAGTAAAAAACAAAGACCTATAGTTAGAGGATCTAAAAGAATACATGGGGTTAGTTATCCTTTATTATGCTAACTTAGCCATGTTTATAGTAATTAGGCCCAAAAATGAACTTGAACAACAAGTAGCAACCACGTATACATTGAAGGAAAAAGATTTTGTAGATAGAAAATATGTTTTGCAAAAAATTCAAGTGGTAAATTCTGAACTAGAAGTAGTTAAGGTTGGCTACCAAGGGTAAAAAGATGTTGCAATGAATTTGGCCAAAATATTTTCTAATTATCATGAGTTACAAGTTAAGGTCAAAGCATTTGAAGAAGAGCATAGATAGTTTATAGCATGGTATGTCAAAGCCAATCAAATGTTTTCATAGTTTCCATGTCCATGGAATGTACCTACTCCATCACACATTGCACAAAAAGCATGGATTGTACATGACTGGAGAATGGAGGAGGAGAAACTTAAGGTTGAAATACCATAAATTTTGTGACTCTCATGCTTCAGTAGTCCTAAAGTTTGGGCAAGGGTCGCTACAAGCATGATGTCATGATGGACTATGTAGATGACATGGCACCCTGGAAGTCCTAATGCCTATAGAGTTACTTCTGAGCTTGCCTGCCACCCTCTACATCATAGTCAACATAGCACCCAACCATGGAGCTAGTTTGCATGAAAGAGGCACTGGGGGTAGACCATACAATCTAGCAAGTTTTCTAACACTTGGGCTAACAGGCTTGCTACACCCTCTAGTTTTCCTAGCTTGAAACTTGACCCAATTGACGGTCTACCTAGGGACCATGCTTTGAGTTGTCAAAAGTGTTTAGGATGAGTAAAACAGTTCGACAAGTTTTCTAACTATAGAAACCTGCTATGCTATGCTACACTGCACAATGTAGAAAGCCTTGAGAAGACTGATTAGGCTCCAAAGATGTAGATTGAAGATGACTTAGTCCTCCAGGATATCTACAACACTTCATCCTTGATGCATGAGCAACACGACGCAACAAACTGTGACAAATTTTGTCAAAAATTATCTCAATTTGAGTGTTACACTATGCTACGCTAAGCAGCATAACATAGCATAGTAGGAATGTACTTTGACAATACTCCTACTTAGATGGCTCTAATGGAGTAAGCATATTTGCCCATGGTTCAACCATTAAACAAGTTTTCTCTACTACTGCGCCAAGACATGACTGACATCCTGTGACAAAATTTTTGCAAAGTAAGTTAGAATTCGAGCCAAAATGGGTGCTACACTATGCTACACTACGCAGTAGAGCACAATTTAATAGGGTTAAAGCAAAAAAAGGTCCTTGTCCAAGTGGTTCCTAGCAAAGGGATTACAGTTGGACACATTCAAACCTCCAAGAATGCTTGTCCCGCTTCGCCCCTCAGGCCCTATGCAAAATTGCTTGACAAAGCATTGAATATCAAACATGAATTCATGTCACATTGGTTGTTATGCTACGCAGTGTAGCACAATGTAGTAAGGACACAAAGCACAAAGGTATCCCAAGGATGAATTCCGTAGGTCCCAGGACCTTTCAGCATGAAAGATAGTGTTGCAGTTGCTTGTCTGGCCAGGCCTCATATAGGTATTTTTGGCTCCTGGCCAAGGTTCCTCTTAGATTGGTGGCTACACTACACTACGCAATGCAGCATAGCACAACATAACATGTGGGTGTTTATGCTACGACAATACACTGGGCAACATAAATAGTGTAACACTTGTGTGAAAGCATCAGGATGTCTTCGGTTAGCTCTAGAACTTGTTGGTAATAGTCACTTCCATCCTAGCATTTCTTCAATGGAAAAAATTAGCAAGTTTGCCTTGTTTTGCACCATCTTGATTATCCCCAAAGTTATCTCTATGCTTGACCCTGCTCACAAGAGTAGGGAAGATGTAGTCTTGGAGCACAAGCTCCACTTGACTTGGCATTCTTTGTAACAAACATAGCAGTTCAGTGGATTTTGGCACATGCAGCTTGGAGGACATGGTCATAGCATAATAGGTTTTACATTTAGCATCACACAATAGCATGGCATAGTTAGGTTTACACTCTATGGGACCCAGGACACATGGTATCCAAACCACATTTCTTTCCCACATCTAACTCTATAAATACCTTGATAAACAATGTTTAAAGGGTTGGCTTCTAGCATTCTTGGCTTTTGACTTGGCTTTCTCATGATTGGAATTTTGGCATTTTGGCTTTTTGCAATTAGCTATGACAAAGAGACTGGCAAGAAAAAGGTTCTTATTAGCAAGTTGTTGATAGTAGTTCAAGGAACTCTGACCATACCACTTCGTTGTAAGTTGTGCCTATTCACACTACGCATTAGTTGTATACCTTTCAGCCAAATAGAGATCATATCTGCCAATCTTGGGGTGGTGCACTCTTTTACCCAAGTTTGTTTCATTTTTTTTACTATTATAGTATTTTTCACTATCACCTATTAGTTTACGTTTATCTCTTATTGCTCAAGTTACATGCAACATCTTTAAAACAATCGTTCACAAAAGGTTATTGTACACCGATTAAGTTCCTATGTGATCGAGCAAACCATTCAAGCCACCCCATTTCTATTTTTTCTCTAGTACAACCCTTGTACAGATCTGAGGTGAGGTTGTACGCTTGGTGACCTCTCAGTGTTCCAACCATTGACATTTTCGATCGCTACAATTTTTGGTGCTAGAAGGAGAACCTTCTTTGTGCCCCTTCTTCACATCATAGGTAATCCTGCATGCTCTCTATACCATGTAACCTACTAGCGTAGACATAACACCCTTGTGGTTGCCTACGCAGTAGGTGATGTAGACTAGTCACAATAATAGTTCCTCTGGAACCCTATAGGATGAAAGCCTCCAACTACTTATTATACCGTATTCACTTCATTGACTACGCTACACTGCCTGCGTCTCATGTGGCATAGTGAACAACTGAGTGTAGTAGTCCTACTCAGCATAGTAGGTGTAACAATGAAGGAAGCCAACTTTTGACACTTCCTAGCCTACCAAGTTTCAGCTTCCTCTCCTATAGCTTTCACTACAACTACTAAGCGTAACAATGCACTGCTTGCAACTCCTCCTCACACATACCCTTCCTATTTTTTCCAATTTCATAAACAAAAATGAATCCTATTACCACTATCATTCCCACCTTGGACCTAGAGGTACCTTACTCTATCTCACATGTGATAGGTCTCGAGTGACCACCCAACCCAGTGATAGTACAACAACAGTCCCTTAGGTTACGACACTTGTTGCTAGAGCATTTGTCACAAGACATGGAGTAATATGATTTCCTCTATGCAAAATTCCAAGAAAATCTACCCTTAGATAGCCAAGAAGTCAAAGATAAATGTAACTTTGAGTTCCTCCACTAGAACAGGAGTGAGTTCATCCCTGCTCTTGATGTCACCATCCCATTGACTAAAGCATATCAATGGGTGCTAAACTAACTG
The DNA here is from genome assembly GCA_015680685.1 of Gnetum montanum. Classification (NCBI taxonomy): domain Eukaryota; kingdom Viridiplantae; phylum Streptophyta; class Gnetopsida; order Gnetales; family Gnetaceae; genus Gnetum; species Gnetum montanum. The sequence continues at coordinate 168,648 of MNCI01005967.1, forward strand.
ATGTGAGTGAGTAGTTCAATAGAACGGGACACAACGTCCCACTATGATGAAGCATTTCAAGATCGACATGAGGAGTTGGACTCCCACTCTGAAGGTGATGGCCAGATCTACACCATGGCTATCCCTTCCACTACTATCTTCTAGTCAAACCCAATCTTCTCTTCCGCTCCCGTTGTTGTTGCCCCAACCCTGCCATAGCCAAGATCCTCTTCAGTAATGGGCAACCATCCCATATCTTCAACCTATCAGTATGTGGGCCCTTCAACTTCATTTCTGGTTATGCTCCCTTCTCAATCTATTTCAAAATCATACCCAACATTATTTATGACTACGCTGCCATACGTGCACACTATGCCTATGTCAAAATTTCACATGAGTTTTTCTCTTGCTCTCTCATATGCACCCGTTCCATCACCAGTAGTAGATCCACTCTCAACTGTGTGGTGGGTGTTAGCCACTTCTCTCCCTAATACACAACCCTCTTAGATGTTACATTGTGCACAACCCCAAGAGTACCAAGTCCCGTAGGTGGTGTAACCAAACACAAGGCTATGGGCTAACCCACCAACTAGGCAAGTAGCCAACCCCACGGTGCCACCAACAACCATTGCCCCAATAGAACCACCCACTAGGTGGTGGACTACCCAGGTAGCACCACTTGTTGGAGTGGCCCCAACAATGCCTCCCATGGGATAGGCCACTGTCCCAATAGCATCACCCATGATGGCTGCTTAGGCAACCCTACAACCATCTGCAACATTGCTTAGTCTAGACCAAGCCTTCCAACTCATCCAAACCCTCATTCAAGAAATCAAATGGCTTAAGGCCATCGACTCCGAGATTGTTCAAGTCATGGACTTCTACCATGATGACCTGATTAGTCTTGTTGTTCCTATGCTCACTTTACCCCCTAGGATGCCACTCCTCCAATTTACAAAATACAATGGGAAGGGTGATCCCAATGCGAATTTGATGACCTTTAGGTTTGAATCCCTATTGCTGCAAACATGGCCTCACACCATCATCCGTATCTTTGCCATGTCTCTAATAGGAAAAGCTCTAGATTGGTACCACGTGCTCCCACATGCATCCATCTCCACCCTAGAAGAGCTGCTAAGCCAATTCATGACCTGCTTCAAGTACAACTTGAAATTGGAGGTCATACTAGACTAGCTCATGGATGTTAAGAAGGATCCACTAGATTCTGTGTAGAGATTCATACAGTGGTGGAGCCCCACCTTAAACAAGATACGTGAACCTATTGCAAAGGCTCACTTGTTGGCTATCTTTAAGGGCACAGTAAATGACTTTATTAAGTCTAAAATCTACTACCTAGCCCCACGCTCCCTCAGTCAAGCCTTTGCTTAATCTAAGAGCATTCAGGATGTGGTCGAAGCTAGTAAGGACCTAGCCTATGTCACCTATAAAAATGCACATATTAAAAAAGACAAAGAGAAGGGCAAGGTCATGGCAACAACAGTGGCTACTATGGCCAAAGAAACCAAGCCCAGCAATAGTAACCAAAAAAAGGCTACTACAACACCCAACACTCCTGCTAATGCCACACCTAGCTTCAGTAACACAAGACATTCCTCAACATCAACACTTAAGGTGCTAAGCCAACCAAGGTCCAACTTTTAGCAAAAGGATCACTCCAAGTATACCCCCTTACCCATTAAGCCTTTGGATATTTTGAAGCAACTGTTGGGAGATGGGTGTATACTGCATAAAAAAATGTCGGGGGAGGAAATAAAATGTCATCAACGGTACTGTGAAGTTCTGCGAAACCCCTCCTTGGCTACACCCAATGAACCTCTAGTGCTTAGGAATTTTACGATAGAAAATTTCTATGACTATCACCAACTATGTGGTCATGATATGGACTACTATTTAGCATTGAAAGATGATATCCAACACATGATTGATCAGGGCAAGCTGGTCCTGGACGAGAGCAATCCCATCCACCTCGAAAACCAATCAATGCATGTTTACAAAAACCCCATGAATGCCAAAAATGTAGGGTATAGCATCAACATTATTGGCATTGACGATAATCCAGAACCACCATAGCAACCATTCGTGGTGCGTGTGCCTCCTCGTAACGTAGAAACACAAAAAACAACATTGCAAGCCCCATGTGTCCTTAAAGGTCCTCCCCAGACATCCACCTTACCCTTTGTGCTCAGAGTTGTACCACTGCTTGTGCCAACACAATAGGCACCATTTGTCATTAAGGTGCCAAAACATCCAAGCTCCTCTACCACCTAAATTTAGGCAACAAAAACTACACCATAGCTTCCTCATCCAAAAAGGCATGAAGAGCACTTAGAAGACAAGATGGCTAGGGAATGAACTATGCTAGGTCTCCCTAGGCCTACCCACTTGTGTGCAGTCCCTATGACCTCTCTATCATCAGCTGCTGGCAGCGTACATACACAACTGATGCCCACCAAGCCAAAAAAGCTAGTTCGGCAGCCCAAAACCACTCCCCCTTGGGAGATTCGTCTTCTAGGATGAATAGAGGAGGAAAGGGTTAGTAAATGACAAGATGGCAGGTAGGATTTTCTCAACACCTTCACACAAGTCAAACATTCCCTAAAGCGAAAAAGCACAACGTTAAGCCTATATGACCTGATAATGACTTCCACAGTGCATCGCGAGGCCATGGTTTGCATGTTAGCGTCTATCCCAGTTGATGAAAACATGCCAACTAAAGAGAAAGGAATCCATGCTATCATGCTTCCCTCTATGGCTGAATAAATGCAACCAGCTCAGTTGACATTTTGCGATGAGTCCATTAAGGATGACCCTAAAAAGGGTTAGGTTACAACGGCATCCATGTTCATCATAATTTGGGTCAGCCAGTACAAGATTCAAAGGGTACACATTGATGATGGGGCCACTACCAATGTCATTCCATTTCCTATAGTGGAAAAATTAGGCTTGGTCGATCAAATCAAACCCACAAAAACTTCCTACCTGAAATCGTTCAATGGGATGCATGTGGTGCTAAATGGAACTATCCACATTAACTTTGTGGTAGGGGACTAGTTCCCCACAAGCGTGGTGTTCATTGTGGTGGGACAGATGCCCAGGTTCAACCTGATCTTGGGGAGGTCATGGTTAGCCCAATTAAGGATAATCTCTTCACCAATACATCAAGAGATCCAGCTACCGTATGCGGGTGGGGAAGTGGTGATCTACAGTGACGAAGTAGTTGCCCAAGCCATAAACAATGTTTACATGGAGTAAGGTTTGGAGATAGTAATCTCTAAGAACGAAGCTTCTATTCATTCTGAAACCCCTTACTTGACTAATGAGCTAGCCAAAAATGCTGACTCAGATAAAGAAACTATGTCGGTTGAGTTGCCTTTTTAAATAGTAGATAACAACATAGAAGAAAACCACAACAAAGCCTCTTAGCCATATGCCTCACGTAGCCCACAATGTGTTAAGAAACAACTATTTAAGTAGTCATTACCTCTAATTCAATTCCATAAACACTTGGCTTTAACATTTTTTATCTCCTTCCGTCTTAATTTTAGCATCATGTTCACTACTTGCATTATGTTCATTTTTAGCATCACGTTCACTTTTTGCATCATGTTCATTTTCTAGCATCACGATCATTGTTTACATCATGATCAATTTTTTGCATCATGTATAATATTCACATTTGCATATGTTTACTATTTACATTATGTCCACCATTTACATCATGGTTGTTTATTGCATTAATTATCTACCGCATGGCCCGAAATGGCCTTAAACTATTGCGACAGCTTGAAATGGCCTTAAACTATTGCCATGGCTCGAAATCATCTAAAACTAGCAATGGCCCGAAATGGCATTAAACTACCTTCCTAGCCTGCTAAGGCCTAAAACTGGCAACTCCATTTTTCAAAAAATAGACAAAACAAATTAAAAAAAATTATCATTAAGCAATGATCTGAAATGGCCTTAAACTATTTTTGTAGCCTGAAATGGCCTAAAACTAAAACAAGAGGCCCTTAGGGGGCCTAAACACATTCATAAAAAATGAAATAAATAATAGATTAACCAAAATAAAATAATTATTTCACACTATTTTTCATTCAATTTCAATCCATACAATAATGTTTGCAAAAATTGGAATCCAATTTAAAAAAAATTAAAATTTTCTTTTTGCTGCCACACTATAAATCCTTATAAGCATTCTCACTTCCTATTTCACTAGGTCCTACCTCTCCATTTGGATCTTGTGGATGATAGAAAAATAAAACAATAAGTCAAAACAACAACAAGACTCACATAAAATAAACTATGGCTCAACAAAGAGTGACTAACCTGAGATGGCCCTACATCCATTTCAGAGGTATCCTATCCATGCCAGCTGCTAGTCATTATAGAATCTCCTCCTTAGTAAGGTTGGCCTAATTTTCCTCCCCTAGATCATTGTTTTTCGTGACTTTCCCTTTCTCCACAATTGTCCATCTGGGTGGTCCTAGAGAAAATGTGGTTGTGGTGGTCTCTCTAGAAGGTAAGGTCATTTCTCTTTTAAGAGACTCACTAACCACCACCTTTTGCATGAACTTTTCATAGGCCCCAGTAGTGCCAATGACATCGAGGAATAGCTTATAGGTATGCAACTCAATAGAAGCATCTTGATATTATTTATGATAGGTGGCACATTCCATTTTATACATATGCTTACGGTTCTTTTGGGCTTGCCCCCATTCATACACCTTTGTGCTATAATCCTTTCAGTCTTGGTTTTTCCAGGCTACAAGGTCCATCTGGATGCATTGTTCAATAATCTCGTGAGTGGACTCATTCTTACTCCGTAAAGTTATCCAATATCTTGAATAATCAATAATGGCTTGATGCAAACTGCCATTGTGAGTGTCATGGGCCAATAGAAATTCATTTATGGATCGAAGGTCCTCCAACTCAATGGCTTGGATAGCCTTCTCTTTCTCAAGTTTTTGAACTCTCTTCCAGAGGTCCTCATTGACACACCTACACTCCAAGAAGGAGTGTGCCATGTACAATGCACATTTACTTATTTCCTCGTATATATGATGAGGCACCTTGGCTACCTTTGGAGGAAGTTCAGGCACAACATCAACCTCAACGACATACCTAGGACCCCACTTGAGATGAGAAGTTGTCAATCACATTTGGGAAAGTGTTAGTCATAGTGCCATAGCAAAATAAAATGCAAACAACGTAGAGAGCCTAATGAAGTAACTTCAACATACCTATCTTAGGATTGATCAAGATTGATCTGCCTTAGCTGATTGATCATGTCATTGACCACCCTCTTCATAAAAGTGAATTTATCAAGGGTCTCAGTCCATGGTTGAAGGCAGATCGAGGAAGAAGGATCAGGGGCACTAACAATGGTGTCTGCTGCAAAATAAAACATGTTAGCAATGATGGAGAAGACAATAATGAAGGTAAAAAATATAACATAAACGATAGTGCAAAGCTCCTACCCAACAAACCCTCAGGGTTGATAGTGGGGGGATTGCCCATCAACACACTATTAAGCAAGCGATCAAACTCACTAGCATTAAATTATAGCCCTTCCCTTTCTAACCAACTTAAAAGTGTGGAGGCATCCTCAACAGTCATGTTCCCCTCAGGTACTAAAGCACATTCCAAAAAAGGATCATCAGCTACAAGGGCCTCTTCCTCTATGGCAGGGACCTCTTCTTCTGTTGCTAGGGCCTCTTCTTCCTCTTCAATGGGGGCCCTTGCTTCAAGGGCCAAAACCTCTTCTTCTTCTGTTTCTGATAAACATGTTCAAAATAAGCAAGATACTCCAATATAAAATGGGTTCTATGCTGTGCTACACTACACAATGTAGCATAGTGTAGCAGGTGCTATGCTAATCAAACAATTAAGCACACTTACCAATCATGTGCTTTACTTTATAGACCTTGATCCATAATTTTCTCCCCTTCTCTTCATTAGTACAGGGAGGTTCTTCTGCAATGAGGCACATCCCCCTTAACAAATTTCTTATGTTAATGAGAGGCACCTTTCCAAAACTGTCTAGGGCATGAAAGATATGCTCCACCTGATTCCTCATTGTTATCGAAAGTGATTTCCTAATAGCTTCTGGGGGATCTTGGGATCGGGTGGTATAGAAAACTTGGCAAATCCATTGCTTGGATATCTAGGTGCAATCATTTTGCACCTAGACACCATTCTCATAGACCACCAAGAATTCTGCAAATCATCACATGAAAGCTATGAAAAATGTGTAATGCACATTGAAACAGGAATCAAGCTTCTCACGAAGTTTTACCATTTCAGCCCGCAAGCCTTTCAAGAGGTACTTGGCCTGATTGTAATAGGTCCCTTCTTCCATGATGTCCCGCATGATCCAGGCTTGCTCTACTTCAAATATTTTTCCTTGGGAGAGTAGCTTACGGAAGGCACAGGCATGGAAGATAGGGTAAATTGTTTGGGCCACCCCTAGGTTGACCTTGTGGACATAAATCCCCTTTCGGTCCTTGTTGGTCCCCAACCATTCCTCTATGTCCCCTTGATGGTTGACATCCTTGCTAATATTTTCCCCCACAAGTAGGCCATCAGAGGGAACACCAAAAAGGTTTGCAAAAAATTTTTCATTTATCTCAAACACTACTCACACATTGTGAACCCATGTGCAGAAGCAGTTAGCCTTTTCAGAAAAGGAGTCAACTAGGGAGAGAATTTTGGTAGCTAGGACACTTGGATTTATAGCTAAGAACAAATCCATAATCCTAGCTTCCTAAATGTTGTGAACCAAGGTGGTTGGGGCCCCATTGCAAAGCCAACGCTGAGTCTCATCCACCTCTCCATACTTGAAGAAAAGGTTGGTCTCATCATGCCCAGAGGTGATCACTGTAACCTCTTGGGATTCGTTGGCTACTGCAATAATTAACAAAAAAATAGCAAAAGCAAAAGAAAATCATCACTTGAACACATAAAAAAATGTACTATTTAACATACTAGGTTTAAATGACATAGAAAATGGTGGAATTTTCACTAGAATGTCTTCTACAGTAAGCGGTTGGTGAGATGCCCATTTGCTATCCAACTAGCCAACTTCTTCACATTTCCCATAGAACTTGGAATACTTAGTTGGATAGGTTTTGAAATCAAGCCCATATTGTTCTATAACACTGGCATGCATGTTCTCGGTAGAGGAGAACTCTTGTAAAATGGTTTGGGCCAATGCCAATGTATCTGTGTTACTGTGAAGACCATCCTTGTCAATATAAAACCTAGCAACATGAAAAATATGGTAAGCATTTTGACTAGAAGAAGGAAAATGATACAACATGTTTAAAACACCTTCATAAGACTCACCTGCCAACATAATAAATGGTTCCAGCACGTGCCCATGTGATGGGCAACATATAATGTGTTGTTTAGATGATAGCACTTGAATTTGGGCATGTCCCAGATCCAACTTTAAGTGCCTCAAGCCTCTTGGGTGCCAGTTGGAGCCTTTTGCCCCTTCACCTTCAATTGACCCATCAATCATGAACTTTAGAATGCCCCGATTTTCCCTGGGAAATAATGTTTGAGTAAGTACAGAGATTGTTTTGGCTAATAAGTGTGACCACACAATCACACTAAAATGACGAAGGCGGAACTCTAAGAAGTCTTGTGCACCCTCATAGAACCAGACCGCTTGGTGCCGTACCCATGCATGGGGAGGGGGGACGTTGGGTACAAGTTCACTAAGGTAGCACAAGAATCCTACTAGCTTAAGGATGATCAGAATGGGTTTTAGCATGACCTTTTGCAATACAAAAAGAAAGCGTTAGTGCAACATTCAAGTGATGATTACCAAGTAGCATAGTGTCACTCTTACTGTACAGTTGTTTCCTTAGGTGTGAAACCATAAGTTCCTAGTAAAATAGAATTAAATATTGCATGAAGTGTAGCAAAGTGTCATGCATAGCGTAGCATAGTAGCTATCTCCTATATAGTTTAGCTTAGCAGGTGTACCCTGTATAGTGTAGTGTAATAGTTACACTTTGCATAAGGGCAATGGATATAGTACGCGCAGCATAGCAGGACACCCACACCTCATGTAAGTAATAGCAAAGTGGTAAGCATAGTAAAACACTAACAAGCATAGCAAAGTAATAGTATCAATAGTGTAGCAGCATAGTAGGTCTGCTAGCATAGCTACGTAGTAGGACTGTCAACATAGCTGCATAGCAATCATGACATCTAGGGCAACGTAGCATAATAGGAACTAGAAATGCAACCTAATAATAGTCACAATGTCAAAACAATATGGCTTAGGAAAAGTATACACAACGTTCCCATTGTCTCAACCCTACCCCATCACATGAAACATAGCTAGGTAAAATATAGATAGAATAAACTCCCCCTTTTGCTCATGCTATGCTACATCGAACATGTGCTATGCTGCCCTGAAATGTCACAAAAAAAATCCCATCTAAGAGTGGTATGCTACACTTAGCATGTGCTACACTACCCAGAACCATCCAAACCCCTATGATAATGTAGTGACCATTCCTAACAATGGTGGCTAGGGCAATGCCATGCATAGCCATAGCGTAGAAACCACCACGGTCGTTGAGGCCAGAGTGGCGACAGCCATGGCTCAGCAACCAAAACGACAAAAAAAGCAATAACAACAGTTGTAGCATAGCCACAATGATGACCAAAATAACCAAAATAGTGATGAAAATAGCAATTTAACTTGATAAATCACACAAAGAAAATGAGGATAGTGTAACACTTACTGGGTGGATGGACCTTCCAGCCTTTTCTCAATGCGTGCCTTGGAGAGGCATCCCAAGGTGTGCTTCACTTTGTCTACCTTTGCAAGCCCCTGATGCCTACGTTCACTTTTGCGCATCATTACCTTGCTCAAAAATTGGTTGTATCAACTGCTACGCTATGCCTATTACACTCTCTCTTAGTTCGATCACACTACGCTCTAGTTGTTGGCTCTAATAATGAAAATGATAAGTTTACTAGGGGCTAATCACCTATTTATAGTCAACGTGGTAAAAAAAATATCACTTTCAATAGTGTAGCACTCGTGACATGAATAACATGGAACACCCTTGCAACGTAGCACTACTATAGCGTGGCATGTCCCTGCTGCAGTGTAGCATTCGACTACAACGCAGTAAGCAGATCCACAAAAAGTTTCACTTCATCTTTACAAATTTTGCATGATTATGTTCCACAAAGACCTCAAACTAGAAATTTTAACTTATAATATATCCTAGTTACAGTTTGTTGTACCGTCTGAAATCATCGGCAAGAGGCTGGAATGAATGGATGCCAAGAGATCTATAGATGAAATAGTAAGACCCTGCCTTCACCCAAGGGCCTGCTGAAAAAACAACGAAGGTAGAATGCCTTGGATGGTCTACACGTAGATCAAACAAGGACTTCCCCAAGCATACGCAATTGTAATGGCACTAGGTTATGTGTAAACAAATGCAAATGGTGAAAATAGAATGCAAACAAGCGTAAGGAATGTAAACGGTAAATGATGAAAACAAAGTAAATGCAAATTGTGTGAAAATTGAAAAATGGCTGAAAAAAATGTAAACAATGTGTATTACAAATGATTACAATGTGCACTATGCAAATGTAGTTGTGGATTATTGCCAGTCAGATGTTAGCCCTGATGGATGTAAATGGATGTTGGGGAATATAAGTTTCTGGTTGCAGGTTCTGCAGCGTGACCAAGATTGCCCTTGCTCAGCATAACCATGTCTAATGCCTAGTGTATGAAATGTTGCCTAGAATGTTTAGCATATCAAAGTGTACAAGATGCTTTGTGATCAAATTTTCCAACCCCGATCTCATGGAAAATTGGGGTATTTAGACAGTTTTGATGCGTGGGATGCAGATCTGTGTGAAGATCCATGGCTGTCAGGTGCGGGAAATGTGGATCAGGCACACATGTGAACATTTTGACCAGAATGCATAGAAATTGTTACAATGTATAGTGTAGCATCCAAGATCTCTTACATTGATGTGCGTAATGCCCAACGGAAGAACTTGAAACACTAAAAAAAATGTCAAGAATGCAACAAATGTTAATGTACAAGCGTTGATCTGGGTGTCTGGCCTTCAGATCTGCAGTTCTATGCTATTTTTGGGTTGCTAAATCCTCCAGCGTGCATGGATATGGCTTTGATATGTGAACAACCTATTCTGGCATCAGGGTCTAGCACCCAGCGTCCAACGTCCAACGTATGAAAGTGTTTACGCTGCTGGAAGCATGCCAGCGTAACTAACAGCGTATCACCTGAAAATAGTGCATTTGAACTCTTTTTTGACCTATGAGACCTTTTTTTAGAGTGGATCTGCATGCTTGGATCATGAGGGTTATGTGTACCAAATTTGGGCTGATTTGAATGTCGTTTTGGCCCTAGTTTGGTTGATTACGCTAGGCATTACGTAGTGCAGCGTATGAAACTGTAACCCCAGCATAACCAAGTTTTTCTACCCTATTTTGAGCTTATTTTTGTATGCTAATGCCTGCTTGATGTTGCCTAAATGCTGTCTTCTCTCTAGGGTGGCCTAGATGTAATGTTTGACTCCGTTTGGCTGCCATTTTAGGTCTATTTGGGTTTGCTATGCTGTTCATACGTTGTGCAGCGTATGAAACTATAACCCCAGCATAACAAATCTAAAATGACACATTTGAAGCCAAAAAAATGAATTTTTTGAAGCCTATGAACATGTACAAATGCTGCCTATCCCTAAGGATGCTCAGATGTTGAAGATGCTACTTTAAAATGCCTATTTTATCCCATTTTTACATGGTTACGTTGTGCTTACAATGTGCAGCATAAGCTCAGCGTATGAACTAAAGAGTGCATCATTTGAGGGCCAATCTTTGAGTTTCTAGAGCTTTTGATCATAAAAAACTATTTCCCAGCCCCTAGGAGTCAAATCCATGTCAAAAATTTACCTTGAGATGCCTGAATTGGGCTGTTTTATCTTGGTCATGCTGTTCATACGCTGTGCAGCGTATGAGAATGTAGCTCCAGCATAATCAACTAAAAAAACCTCATTCAAGGCCCAAAGTTTGATTTTCTAGAGGTTGGAAGCTATTGGGGGTCTTGGTGAAGGTCATGGGGGGTCCTTGTGCCCTATTTGAGCCTATTTTGACTCAGTTTACTCAGTTTTGGGGCTCTAAAAGTTGGTTATGCTGATCCTTACGCTGTGCAGCATAACCAAAGTGTACTTAGCCAAAACCAAGCATTTTGAGCCCGAAACTTTTGATTCTGGATGTTGGAAGTTGGTGCATTTTCATGTGGGCCCTAGGGGGATCTTTCCTATTGAATTTTGAACCATTAGGGATTTTTTCAGAGGCCTCCAAGTTTGTTCATGCTATATTCATGCTTGGGTAGCTGCATGACTTAGCTTGAATCTTGTCTAAAATTGCTAGGCCAAAATTTTGTGGTGTTTTCATTGGCCCCTCTTTGTTGATGCCTAGAGGAATCTACCTAAGAGGCATTGATAAAGAATTAAAAAACACCACGAGCAATTGGGTATCAAACATTGTTCTTTGGCACTAAGTACATGGGATTGAGAAATGAGGTTTTGAGACATATAGGAAGAAGGTTTGTAACTGTGACATCGGGGATTGATGAAGGGATGGTTTTGTTTAACTATGGGAAGAGGAATGCTCTTGTGTGAACACATCATGTTGGTCCTTGTCAATAGTCAGTATTTAGTGGACTTGGGACCAAGGCATGGGATGTGCGTCCTTTGGAGGAATGATACTCTTGTATCCTATTTAAGATAACTTGTTGTCACAACCAAAGCCATGTGGTGAGGTGGTGCGTTCTTTGGAGAAACAAGACCCATGTTGAGTGTCAAAGAGAACTCATTATCCAATAGCCAAAGCCATGCAGTGAGGTGGTGTGTTCTTTGGAGAAACATGACCCTTGTTGAGTGTCAAAGGGAACCCATTGTCCAACAGCCAAAGCCACGTGGTGGGATGTAACATGATTTGTTTGAGACATGAGTGTTTTCTTCCAAGAAAAGTACCTTCTCATCTGGGGCTTGTATGGGAAGTGTCAAGGGTCTTGTGATGGATTTTACTCTTTGATTTATTTTTTGGATAGAGCTCCCTTTCAATGTTATACTCGTGCTCATGTGCTTGTATCTGTTTCATGTGTTGTGCTATGTGTTGCAACTGCCTGGAGAGTTACAGTGTGCAACCATGTGTTTAGAGTTTTTGGGTGATTGGAATGTATCCAAGAAATGTAACTGAACAGGATAGAGAGAACATGTTAGGGAATAAGGGATGTTTGGGGAACTAGGAATGTACTTGTGAACGGTTTGATTAACCTAGTTACATGCATCACAAACAATGTGGTACCTCGTCATCATGATGAAGTGCATCCATGTACGAACACATCTGGGTGTCATCCTACAAACAAAACTCCAGGAAGATAAGAAAACCACAAGTGAATGAGTTAGCTTAACACGTTAAACATGGATGCAACCGATGGAATGGAGACATTGTGTGCAATAGCAGGCAAACAAAATCGAGCAGCAGCAATGTCAAATTCCATGTGATGAATTCATGCAGTAGGTTGATGAAGACATGTCATTTGATTATAGCAATAGATTAGTAGGCTAGTGAAGAAGTTGCCAGTTTATAGTCTTGGCAGACTATTGTGGATTAGTTTTACGTCATAACCCGTTGGACGTTGTTAGTTTATCATTGTAGCGGATGGTGCAATGCTAGTTTATAGTCGTGGTGGACTATGGAGAGGCAAGCTAGTTTATAGTCTTAGCAAACTCTGTTAGATAAGAGTGTGATAGTTTATTGTCATTCAGGATGATTTGTGGTATTAGTTTATCGTCATGATTCCAAGACGATCTATGGTATCATTTTATCATCATGATTTTAGGACGATGTGTGGATGTATGCACGTACGTCTAGGTGATCCTGCAAAAGAAGAAACTAGAGAACACAATGTCAAGTAGTAACTACTGAAAACAGAACCTAAATGCATAGGAAAAATAGAAAAAAATGCGAAAAGCGGTAGTTTAGGGCCTTTTCAGGCCATGCGTGGCAATTTATAGCCGTACTGAGTTGTGTGTTAGTTTAAGGCCCTTTCGGGCCACAGTCTAGCTTAAGGCCTTTTCAAGCCCCATGTAAATGCGTAAGCTAGTACAATGCTCATCGTTGTGTTGTTCTATTTAAGCATTTGTTTTACTTGGGCTAGTGCAACTATGAAGTCTATGTTGTTGGACATTGTGTTGGATTTGGCTTCATTCATGTGGGTTGGGGGATGGGCCTCTTGCGTAGAGGGCTTGGGCTTGGTTTGCTTGAGATTAGGGGCAAGGGCCCTAGCATTCGATTATTGCTTACTTGGTGTGGTGTTTGCTTCGGTTCTAGATGTTGTTCGTTGTTAATTTTTCCCCTTCTACTGCCATTTGATGGGCTTACCTATGTTGTTGGCAAGGTTGACTCTTGAGGGAGAATAGATTGAGACGTTGCCTATGGTTAGGCTCTAGGTAGGTGAGGGGCCATCGCATGGTGGCACCTTTATGACAAATGGTAGTTTGGGAGGAGTCACTGGTGTTTGACTAGCTTGTTGTGGCACCTTGATGATGAAAGGTTTCTTTGTAGTTGTGGTCGGTGCATCATGCTAGTTTAACATCTTAGCGGATGATTGCAGTGGTACTTTGACCATGAAAGGTTTTGCAGGTGCTTAAGGTGGCACCTAGATGAAAATGGGAGGCCTCTTGCTCATGGATGCGGAGGGGATCGTTGCCTTGCTAAGAGGCACACAAATCATGAAAGGTTTCTTCCTAGGTTTGGACTTGCTTCCTATGCCAATGGTATTTATGACATAGGAGGCATAATCTGTGGTATGTTGACTCATGGTGTTGATGTTGAGTTGGCCCCATTCTATCATTGTTTGAAGATCATCCTGTAAGGCATGAAAGTTGTCGGTATTGTGACCAGACATCTGGTGGTAGTGACAGAATTTATCTAACTTAAAGTGTCGTGGGACCAAGGACTCATTTGCTGCTACTAAGGAGGGGTTCCTTAGTAGCTCGCAGTACCTGTCGTGTCTTCGACGGGCATTCTCCGCTACTTGTTTGTATTGAATTTTCCCGGTTTTGAGGAGTTGCTCTAGTAGTTTAGAGGGTCGCGTGGGTAGTGGCGTATACTTAGAGCAATCGTTGAATTGAAATTTTGGCCTTGGGGTGACCCTGGTCATTGCAGGCGGGTTGGTACTGGTGTTTGTTGTTTTTGTGCTTATGGCTATAGTTTTCGTTGTTGTCTTTTTTTTAGCAATGTGTTAGTTCTTGTAAGCCACATAGGTGGGATCATTGCTGGCTTGTGCAGCTTGCTCAATGTTCTTAATCTATGTGAAGGCTTGGCTCAACGTTTGAGCACTTAGGTAGTACAGTTTTGACTTAACGAAGTTATTCATAGCTCCTTTCAGAATAGTAAGCAAATATGTTTCAGGGATGGGCTCATGAAGTTCGTTGAGGGCTGTGCTCCATCATTGAATGAACTTTTGCACAAGATCTAGTGGTGCTTGTTTCACCTGTATCAGAGTGTCTAGTGTGGCCTCAGGCTTGAGGTTGTACTTAAATTGAGTGAACAACTGATGTAACAGATCCTCCAGAGAGGATATGGATTTACATGACAGGGCTTGGTACCAGTCTAAGGCACTATCTGTTAGGGACATGGCAAACATGCATAGGATTGCATGGGGCCAAGCTTGAAGTAATAGAGTCTCTAATCAGAATGTTACCAAGTGAGAATTTAGGTCTCCCTTTCCGTTATACTTGGTTAACTGTGGGAGTGTGATTCTCTTGGGTAAAGCTAATGGTGGCATTGAAGAGCTAATTGGATCATCTTGGTAGAAGTACAATACTTTAACTTGTTCAATGTTTTCCATTTTGAGGTGCTTTATCTCTTCAGCTAACGCTTGCATCATTTGTTTGGATTTCGCCCACTCTTCGATGGTAGGCAGGTCAGTTGGCTAGGGAGATTGTTGGGTTGTCATTTGTTGCTGTGGAGCAACGTTCAGAGTTGTGGTTGTGGGGTGTGGCATGTTGAAGTGAGTGGATTTTTGAATAAGGGGTATGGTTCCTTTCCTAGCCACAAACTGTGAAGTGACACCCTGGATGTGTGGAGCTGAAGTGATGAAAATGGCTCTGAAACACCACAAAATTTTGGCAACACTTCCAAACAACTTCAGAGCCTCTGAAATGGCTTCAAGCAGCCCACCATGGAGTAAGAAAGATTCTCCTGGAGCCCACAGATCACGATGACAAGTGTCGGTGATTAAGAATCATTAGTTTCAAGGTCAAAAAAAATGAAATTTTGGCTAAGTACACTGTGCAGATGTTGCACAGCGTAAGGATCCGCGTCACCAACTTTTGGAGCCCCGAAATTCAGCCAAAACAAGCTAAAATCAAGCACAAGGACCCCCCATGACCTTCGCCAAGGTCCCCAGCGGTTCCCAGCCTTCAGAAAATCAAGATT
>MNCI01005969.1:2696-27941 GCA_015680685.1 Gnetum montanum
CAGACTTGCTTAACCATACACCGTGACACTTACAAGCAAGCCTGGGAAGACAACGAACGATTAACCCCAAGTGTTTCTTGTGGCGTTAAGGCATTTAGTCTGCGGAGTTCGACCGGATCACGCGTGTACGCTCGTTTCGTATGGTTGAGTGTAGGGGTACCTCGCCACTCATCACCTATTTTATGCTTTATGCACACTTAGTTATGCATATTTTATTCTTATTAAGCACATGTGATTATATAATACTCTATCATTTTTTGTCTTTAAACTGAAATTTTGAGTTTATTTTTGATTATAATTAAATATCATGTAAAATAACTTTGTTAAAGAAGTACCTTAGGATGATGTCATGCCTAGAATTTGACCTTACCTATGTATTCAAAATATTCAAAAATGCCAAATTTGACCCTTGTTTTACTAAATCAAAGTTACGATTCTTAAGATATCACAATTTTAGTTTGCGAAAAATTCCATAAAAATTTCAGCATTTGAAGTGTGACTATGATGAGTGATACTTATCTATGATTTCAACATATGATCATGTATTTCACTTGATAAGGATTTCATAGGTTCAAACAAAGTTTGATTTAAAGTTCATATGTGACTATTATGACTGTGTATGTACCTGTGTGTATGTACTGAGGGTATTAATTGGAAGGAAAATAAAAAAAATAAACTTGTAGAAAAGTTTATGAAAAAAATAAATAAATAAGTAAAAGCAAAATTTTAAAACTACATTGGTTCACTTTATGCAAAAGGCAATTAAACTAAATGCAACGCCATTTGGTTGGGACAAGGCTAGGATGATGATGAGATATATATTATATATAACATGTATTTTTGCCCACTGCCTCTCTCTTCCTTGTGCATTGAGAATTTTCAATTTCTGAAACAAAAATCCTTCTCACATAGTTTCTTTATTTTTAAGTTAAAGATTGCATCAATGATTTTAGCAAATTTAAAGTTCCTTTATTTCATAAGGATTTAACCATTCAATAATTGCAATCATATAATGTTAATCAAAAGCTTATTATGTAGCAGTTGTTAGAGCAAAAACTTTTAATTATATGCATCCAATCTCAATTTTTTAGGAGGAAGTAAATATAACATAGATAACAACACCAACACTGCATCCAACACAACTCAAACTCATAGCCTCTTACAAAGAAGTATCAAACTTGTTTGTTGCTTTATATTCTCATTATGCATGGATTCATATATTATAATCTAACCTTTCCAATTAAGTGTTTTTCCTTTAATGCTTTCCATATAGACATGGCAATAAAGATAAAATGATGCATACATTCCCTCATTTATTGATCATTAAGCTAGATACACAATGAAATGTTAACTGAATTGCTAAATTGCATGTTTACTAAAGAGTTGCAATTAAAAATACAATTAAAACATAGTTGTAACAAGGGAGTACCCAAAGTAGCACGTGAAATCAGGTGCAAGATAAAATAACTTGGTTCTTCCACAGAATAGACCAGGAAAAAAAAAACATTAACTAAATTATTTTACAATTTACAAATTTTTTTCCCTGATTACCAATAAAAACATAACATACCGTCCATGATAATCTATTTTAGCTTAGCCCTCAAACATTGTTCCAAAAATAGAATATGAAACATAAGCCTAAAACAAATAATTTCTGCAAGTACAATTCCTTCTAAGCAAGGAGATTAGATGTGCCGTTACAAGAGAGCAACAAATAGTTTCTCTGGTTTACAGTAAAAACTTCTTCAAGAGAAGAAACAAGGTTTCGCATTACAAATTAATGTGAAAGCTACCTAAAACGTTTTCAGATCAATAGAACTTGGAGAGAGACTGAATAATTTTTTTTAAAAATAGCTCCTATTGATGCCAATATTATATGCCTTTGATTCATCCCCTGTACTCTTCCTTCGTGAGTACTACAAATACCTTGATACATGTGCAAATCCCCAGAGCTGAATTGAAAGAAAGAAGCAAAAGAAATAAAATAAAAAGGTCATAAAGTGTTTTTATGGTGTAACACATACAATATAATTTGTAAGGTCTACGATGCAACATATAAACTGAATAAATACAAAGTCAAAGCTGCAGGTGATATTTACAAAAAAAATAATGAACGTCAATTTAGAAATCCAATTCTATCGATAAAGAGCAGAGTGATTTTATGGTATAGAGTGAAAGAGCAATGAATCTGATCCTTATTTCAGTTTCTACGTGGGCAAGTTTCCATGTGGGCAATAATTTTCTTTTGGATGTCTTCAAAAATCAGCTTAGCCATTCGGTTACTCGTGCCACATTTACAAGTTGTAGCTTCTAAATTAGGTATCCTGAAACGCATTTAAACATATCATTTCTGAATTAGGTTTTGAAAGAAGAATTATCATCTAATTAAGGATATTGAAGATGATACCCTTTGGGTTATGCTCCTCATTGATGACATTGGTCCAGTGAATGTATGTAAGTCCTAGCTCTAAGAATGAAGACTTAAAGAAACACATTAGAATGAAAGCAATTGAGGATTGGTAGAAATAAAATGAAATACATGGAATACATTTTTAGTGAAAAAGCAAGTAATGATAATATGAAGATTAGAATTTAAAACCAAGAAGCTACTCAATTTAAGCAGTTTAAATACTTGAGGTCTTCTATTGAAATGGATGGTGAGATTAACAATGATGGGACTAACAAAACTGAAGTAGAATAGAAGAAATGGCAGAAAGCTAGTGATATGCATTTTGATAGAAGAAACCCTTCCAGGTGGAAGGGTAAGTTCTACAGAACTGCAATCAGACGTGCAATCCTTTATGGTGCAGAATGCTAGTTTTTCAAAAAGCATTAGGCTCAGCATGTCAATGTGGTAGAGATGCATATGCTCAGGTAGATGTTGAATGTGACTTGGAAAAATCAAATCAACTCTCTTATTAGAGGGAAGTCTAGGAGTAGCACCCATAGATGAGAAGATTAAGAAAAGTTGTCTAAGATGGTTTGGTCAGGTGCTAAGAAAACAAGAGAATGCTCTTGTTAAAAGAAAATGTTTTAATAATATTATAAGAGCTTACTTTATTAAAGTTGAGGGGAACCAATAAAGAGGTAGACCAAAATATACTTTGTTTGCTTGCATAAAGAAAGACATTTAAGATTTGGGTATTAATGCTTATTTGGTTCTTAATAGAAGCGACTAGTGTTGAAGAACTCATATAACCAACCCCATGTAGCTGGAATAAGGTAAGCTAGGATGATGATGACCACTGAATTCTACTTTCTATAGATATTAGAGGAAGACATGGAATGGCCTTTAGTACAAATAAGCTGCAGTAATAGTGCCGTAGATTGTTTGGTCTTGTTCAAAGAAGATCAGATAATAAACCACCACATCACAATTTGAAAAACCTGTCAAAAAGAATACCAAAAATATCCATGGGAAGAAATTGTAAAATAAAAAAAATTGCAAATAGATCAAGCTTTAGCTCCTAATATAGGCAATGCCACAAGAAAATTCATGTTGGTGACCCCATATTGTTAAGACATGACTTGGATGATAAAGACTAAATTCTACTTTCAAGCATCAAAAATCCAAAATACTTGATAAGATGCAAAGGACATTTTTCCCCAAACATATACATCAAAGTTCCCTCCATGATAATTACCTCTTATCCACCTATTGCATGAAGAAAAATCTTTGTTCTCAAATAGGTTGGTTGTTGAAGCAACAATGGAAGGAAAATTATTTGCACTAAATTATAGGAAAACATGCCTTTTGGTGGATCGAAGGTTGTTTTCCTCTGAAATGGGGGCCAAAGGAACATGGAGATCCTTTGGATTCCATGCTACTTTAACCATCATATAGAACTACATGGGCCTTGATTACTTATGAAGCTTATCACAAGGATATGTAGGCTTGTGGAGGAGCTTTGGCTTCGATGTTTGGGCCACCACCCTCTCTCTGGAGTTGGGCTTAGGGCTAGGTGCGTTAGTGTATGAACATATCATAGTCCATCTAGGGGAGTTGGTGTGCTATGCCCTTGTTGTGTGTGTCTGCACACACCTAGATGGTCTAGTTGTGTAATTAATGTTTAGGATAGGATTAACACATCTAACCATTGGCTAACGGGTTGTGTGCTATGCTGTGACACAAGGTGCTGAATATGAAGGCATAGTTCACCTTGAGTTTGCTCTCACTCTTGTTGTTGTTGTCGAGACTCTCAAGTGATGTCGAATGATGTTTTCCAAGGGCGACACCATTACATAAATGATTCATAGGATTATTATCAATGGCTGTCTATAATAAGTTACACAATTGGACATTAATGCTGTAGCCCACAAAAACACACTCTCCCTTTTCATAGTTGTGACACCCACAGGTCCTTGTTTGCTACGTCTAATTTCCATGTGCCTAAAATTTGAAACCTCACATTAAGTGCTGTGTATTATGAAACAAGCTATCATTAATACTCTTATTCAGAAGTTAACGGCTTTTTATTTCTGTAACAGTAGAGCATAGAGCATGGTGAAAATATTCGACATTAAACATCATTGAACCTTTGGAAGTTATAAAGACTATTAAGAAAAAACATAATTGCTTGAGCGAATGAATGGTTTTGATTATTGTAAAGGCACGGGAAGTTACTATTTGAAAAATCTTTATTTCTTTAAGTTTTTTTACCTCAACTCTCTTCAAGAAAAACTCTGAAGAGCGAGCCAAACACAAATTGCCAAATGTTTCACAAGGGCCACTTGATCCATTCAACCTGCAAGTTAATAAAAACTAATTAGAACGCAAACTTATAACAGAATATACTAAATAGACTGCTTATAATAGCAATGTAGTATGCACTAAATATAATGGAGAATATTCTCCTCCTGTATTATTGCAAGTTTATGAGCTAATTTATACTCTCAATAGCTATTCCAGAACTTCCCTAAACACGGTATAAACAAAATAAAAATTTAAGGAAAAAAAAAAGAAACAAACAAACAAAAAGAGAACCTTCATACTTACTAAACTCCAAAAACACATCCCCTTATCTGTGTTGACAATGTGAGCAAACATATGAAAATTGGGCTAAGCATGGAGACACTTTTTAAATAGCACAAACTGGGATATGGATGTATGTGCCTCCGGAAAGAAAAAGCGTTCTTGCATTCACAAAATGATGACTATGGCCGCCCAAATTTAAGATCATAAAAACTTGCGCATTGGAGAATTGACACCCTCAAGGGCATCTATGCAGTCTAGTTCTCAGTTCATATAATTAAAATCCACGATTATCTTTAAAAGCTCTACAAGCATATTGATTTATCTAGACTGCCTCAAGTCTAGAAAGAAAGTACAAGCCACATAGCCAGGTCCAAGTGAAGCCCATCTAGTAACTGTAACTCACAAAAACGGCATCCCTATTCTAAATCTTCTCTGTAATTTAAAACAGTCCAACCAACGAGTACAGTCAGCTGATATCTCTAATGTTTCTTTCCAAATTGTCATTCAAACTTCCAAGTTGCACATAAAGTCAAATTTATTTTATGCAGCTTCTCAAATAGTGATAGACAGGTTCCGATATAAAGATTTCATCACATGTATTTATACTGGATATAGATATTTATTTCCTTATAATAAAAATATTCTAGAAACGATTAGATCATAGGGTAACTGATGCATGCTCCATGAAACGATTCTCAAAGGCTGCAATATTCTAGACAGTTACTTAAACATTGAAAATAGAAAATGCATAAACAAAACAATCAGAATAAAAACTTACAAGTCTCCTTCAATGCGAAGAGCGAAATTTCCACAACCTCCAAATGCCAAAACATCGTTCATACACAAATAGTAATATCTGTTTGCACCTACACAATTGATTATGTTTAGATTTCCAAACATTTTGAAGGCATCCTTCATTACAACATAACCAAACTAACCATGTCAAATAACCATTGAAATAA
This sequence comes from Gnetum montanum, assembly GCA_015680685.1. Classification (NCBI taxonomy): domain Eukaryota; kingdom Viridiplantae; phylum Streptophyta; class Gnetopsida; order Gnetales; family Gnetaceae; genus Gnetum; species Gnetum montanum. The sequence continues at coordinate 8,634 of MNCI01005969.1, forward strand.
CACATTAAAGAGAACAAACAAACAATATTCAAGAATCCAGTGGACCTAAACAGTTGAAACTTTGTTAAAACGTCAAAATTCAATTACCTGTGGACCGAAACAGTTGAAGTTCTCCATATCGAGTAGTAAAAACAAAGGTTGGTTTGTTCCCTGAAATTAGCATTTGACAATAGAAGATCTTTTAAAAATCAAGAAAACACATATCCGGGTACACTATCATCAGAATGTGAAAATATGCATGCTTTCTCATCAAAGTTCAGTACTTGATATTTTGCCTTTGGAGTGGGTTTTATTGGAGCCTCTAATAAAGCACCAAATACTGCACCATGCTTATCCCCTGTTACCTACAAGAACAAAATAATAAAATTTCTGTCGTTACTACAAAACAGCCAAAAGAATCCAAGATGCAAATAAAGAAATTGTGGCATCACATTCAGAAATGCATAAACCCCAGATACAATTTGAAAAAACTAACTGTAAGGCACTTCTTCTACAGCTACAAATCTAGACCAAAAAATTGTGTCTTGAATTATTTTTTAAAAACTAACAACAAAACTGTTGAGGCCAACCTCACCCTGGGCATAGGGCCTTGATCAACAGTAACATGTGGCTGATGTTGCAATTGTGGCTTTATGTGCAATTACTATGATATGGAGTCTTGATATCATTTCCACTATGGTTTTGATGTTAAAGTGCCAGCAACAGTTTGAGGGTAGCCCTGCTTTGCACGAGCCATAATGTTTCATCAGGGTCATCCATGAAAGAAGTAGAGTCGGTTCTGTTTAAGATCTATGATTTATACACTGATTCCTCATCCACAAATAATAGTCAGGACCAATCCAGCCTTTGCCGCAATGATCATAAATTCCAAAGGAAATCAGAAATCGAAAAGGTATTCAGCTCAATCTTTTAGACTGCAATTTCCCAATTTGTGGTGAAGCATTTGTTCACTTTTTGAACAAACGGTATGCACTGTAAATCTCTGATCAGAAAACGAGAACACAGCTAACAGAAATGGCTCATTTTTTAGTAGGGTTAGACATACACAGAGAATTAGACCGTAAATATGAAGTCAAAGAACTAGTGGTCGAACCATTGCGAAAGTGAAACTTGTATCAATGCTGGGTAATTCTCCCTTTTTAAGAAATTGTTTAAGTCACTGTTGAATAGCCGAAGTGTGTTAGTGGGCAGAAACATGCTTCGTTTTTAGCAGCGTTGATTCATGGTTGCAGGTTTAACTGCACGTATAATATGCGGAATGATGATTTGATTTGATAATTGCAGAATTGTTAAATGTTTATGGTTACTGTTGTAACGCCTCTCAAAACGACCAAGGGTGAATCTTATTCTACACTACTAGGACTTCACAGCGCGTGATGTCTGCAATACATACCTTACATACTTATTACAAAAAAATAAAAAAATATTAAAAATAGAGCGCTATGAACTTGCACATGGCTATTGTCCATGTGCTGGTGGGCTTCGTTGGCCCATAAACAATAGACGAACGAGCATCTATCATCCACCCATGACTCATGACCCATGACCCATGATGATTATCTTGTTTTATTTTTTTATTCACCGGCGATATGAGGAAAAAGGCAAAAATAATACAAGGCAAAGGCAGCTGGCAGTTTAGGGTTAGGGTTTTTCTCTCGTCGGGCCGCTATTTAGAGAGGGAAGCCAAAGTTTTAGCAAAGGGCCTGATTCTTGGGGCCTTATTCTCTGACGACGATCAGAGGATTTTCAGTTCACCACTGAAGAGGTTGGTTGTTAAACAGCCAACGGATTTTCTGTTCACCACCAGAGGATTTTCTGTTCAAGTCTCTCTCTGCATTGCAGAAAACGGCAGTACACGTGAGATGCAGGCGGGTGGTCAACAACGGTGGTGGTCAACAACGGTGGTGCTAGCGCAGCAGGAAACAGAAGATGCTTATGCTTGTTGATGGTTTAATTTAATTTGAATTTTGTTTTGTATTGATTATTGTATTCAAAAAAACTGCAAAAATATTTATTTTTAATTTTGGGTATTTTACTATGTTTTTTTTTAATTTCTTATAACCCAAACAAAACCCTTCTAAAGTTTAAATTTGATTCAAAATTTTTCAACATTTTGTTTGGATTATTTTTATTATTTTGTCACATAGCCTTTTCCAGCGGAGACTTTCCGTACCCATACAGAAGGCTCCCTAGGCTACAGTCTCCTAAAACGAGTTTTCACAGGTGTTCGCGTGTCCAAAATTTACGTATCAACACCTTTTTGGCACAAGAAGGAAGACAGTTTCTCAACCTTTTTTTTATTTTCCTGTTTCTTTTTAAAAAAATTATTATTATTATTTTTACTGTTTGTTTTATTTTTTTGCCTACCTATTTTCAGTTTTATTACTCTATTTTAGTTTTATTTTCAAATCTCCAATTTATATTTTAGCAATCCTGTTTTTAAATTTATTTTTTTGAAATTTAATTTAGGTAATTTAAATCATTTTACTTTTAATTTACTTTTCTGAAATTTTGCAATTTTAATTTTACTTTTAAAAATTTTAAAAAAATAAAAATATAGCATCCAAATGTTTTTTTCCATTTTCCTTAATTTTCACATTTTATTAGCATTTTCCATTTCTTGTTATTTTTCATTTTATGAGTGACTTTTCTTACGGAATATCTCAACAAAGAACTCATACTCCTACCCTTAGTCAACTAGCCACTCGTCAATTTACTTTGAGAAAACAACGAGCTTCACTTTTTCCAAGTTCAATTCCTAAAAAACCTCGAACTAAGATGGCAACCCATCAACCCCCGACTTCCTTAGTAGGAAACCCTTTTAATTTTCATAATTATCATGACATACCAAAATCCCTTCAGAACATAAATCTGTTCGTCGATCTTACAAACCCTACGAATGATGCCCGCCAACACATACAATGTTTTGAAACCTTATTAGGGATCCACAACATTGTACATAATGATGTGGTGTGTAGAGTGTTTGTAACAACATTTAAGACCAAAGCAACCCAATGGTTCTTAATGCTTCCTAATGTCTCTATTAACATATAGTTAGAATTGAAAAACAAGTTTTTGAATCAATTTGATAAATTTACAAGCCTTGTTATTGCATCAAGTAACTTTACCAGCCTAAGAAAGCTACCTGGGGAAAATGTTAGGGATTATAATCTTAGATTCCTTCATCAACTTGCCTATGTGCCAAATGAGATACGACCACAACCAGATGGTATTCTCAATTTCTATCTCTCTACCATTGATCCATTCTTCGCTTATGTTATCAAATGTGATTCCAACATAACAGAAATACAAGGTGCAATGTCAAAAGCTGTGGAATTAGAGTAAATAACCCTTATGAACAGCATCCAAACCCAGTTTGGGATGATAAGTATTAGTAACCCTATGCAATCAAACCCACTCCTACCAACTTTTCAAACATCTAATGTTATGCCTCAAGCTATTTCTCCCTTTCAATCAACTCAACCTTTAAGTAATTACTTACAAGGCCCCATGTCCTCTTCATTCTTACCATCCAACACTGGTTTAAATGATGATCAATCAAAAGCCTTGATTCAATCCATTATCAACCCAAATGGGATATCAAATTCTGTTGAACCACAAACCCAAACTCAAAATCAGATGACTCAAATACTCACTTCACTACAAAAATTATCTAATAATGAAGTGGTTGCGTTAAAGAGAAACAATAACAAAAGCCCTATATAACCAGAAAAACCAAGTGCATCAATCAACGATGATTATTGTCGTCTTCATAATACAAGGTAACATTCCAAAAAAACTTGTCCTCAATTCACAACATTGTATGGTGACAATACCTAAGGGCAACAAAATGGGAAAACCCCTATCATGGTTCTTAATGTACCTCATGAGACAGAAAATGAAGAGGGTTCCTCATTAGAACAAGTTATGGTAGGTGACCCTAACCCACACAACACTCGCTACCGCAAAATTAGTGACATTATGAATGCTACACAACAACAAACTAGGAACAATTTCTATACACCTCCAAACAGAAGAGTTCCTAGTCAAAACAATGCAAACAACCGATCCAGGTCATTCCAAGTAACTGCCCCACAATGACCAAACCCCCCATATGTACTTAGAAGAGTTCCATCTCAACAAGAAGCCAAAGATGAACATAAGAATTATGATTTGGTTGAGGACTTAAAAAGAGTTAAAGCCAACATTTCAATGTATGACCTCTTACACTTTAACAAAATGAAAGAAGTGATTCAGGATATGGTTCATATACCCGTAGCCCAAAGAGAAAAATCCCCAATTCATGAAAAGCAAGTTCACTTTGCAGAAATTTCTAACACATGATCAGTACAAAACGTGGATAATTCCATGTCTAGCAAAAAGGACCATCCCCCATAATTCCATGTCTAGCAAAAAGGATCATCCCCCTTTCCTAACCACCTTGATTTATTTAGGAACGAATGTCCATAACTGTTTAATGGATTCCAGTGCAACTGTTAGTGTTATGCCTCTTGACATTTGTAACACCTTAGGAGCACAAATGATATCACAAACTAAAAGTGTGATTCAACTTGATGGATTTAGCGTACCTGTGGTAGGGTTATTAAAAGGAGTGAGGACCTGTTTCTCTGATGACGATTAGGGGCAGATGTGAGCGTCTCTCTCTATTCCTACGCTGTCCTCCTCACATGGCGACGGCAGACGGTAGACGGTAGGCGCGGAAGCACAGCAGACGGCAGACAACAGGTGTGGGAGTGTAGCAGATGGCAAACGACAGGCGTAGGAGCGCAACACATGCGGCAGAGTGCACGGTAGCGGTTATCACTTGACCCCACGTACTCCGGCCGGTAGGGCACGTGATGTGAACAAGGCATCGTTACAAGCAGTGGCCTCTCTCACGCAGCAGTGCAGGCGGTGCATGACGGATCACAAGCGGCAAGTAACCACGTACGGCGACGGCTAGTTATGCATGACAGTCTGGTGCACGTCAACAGGGGTATCCACAGCGGCCTTGTGAGCGTTGTAGGTGGCAATCATTTGGCAGCAATGAACTCCTCTGAACTGCAGCGGGCAGTCCTCTTATCTCCCTTGCAAGTAGTTGCTGTAGTAGGCGAATTTGTCTCTGCCACAAGGGCAGCAATAGCAGCAACAACCGCATACTGAAAGCACCTTTTGCACCTTTTGCAGCAAGACAGATAAAATTTGAATTTTTGAATTATATATCGTCCTAGAAATTGCACAAATTATTTTAAGTTTTCAATATTAAATTAAATTTAAGTTTTTAATATTAAATTAAATTTAAGTTTTTAATATTTTGCTTAAAAATATTATTATTATTATTGTTTTGTCCCATAGCCCTTTCCAGTTGAGACTATTCTCGGGTTTCTGTACCCATACGGCAGGCACCCTAGGCTATAGTATCCTAAAACGAGTTTTCACAGGTGTTGGTGGCGTACGCATCAACAAAAACAACTTTAGCATATTTTGTAAAATGAGGCCTATTGGAGAGATTGTTTTAAATAAGAAAATTATATAGGTTATAAGGAAATTATTGAACTGAAGCATTAAAAAGCCAAGCTTCTTGCTCAAGAAAACAGCACCAAATGATATCCTGACAAGATATGAATTTGAAAGAGAGGAACAAACATGATAACTTAACGGATTAATGATATGGCATTGGATGAAATAAACAGCCTTCACACATCAATTAGAAAATTAGCCAATGATAACATGACTTTATCTGGGTTTCTGATGCTTCAGAATAGGATAACAGATTGGGTATTCCCTAAAGTATTTCAGGTAAAAAATTGATAAAAGAGACTTCCGATAGCTGCCTTTAGAGGGTAAGGGCAAACTCACTTTGTCAATCAGCGAGTGCAGCTTTTTATATTGGGATTCCTTCACAGTCTCCTCTGAATACTGAAATATCAAAAGTGTTTTGTATATCTTTTCATCAAGAACATGATCCTGGAAATTCGGCAGCCAACAAAAGGTTTATCGTGAAAAGTCCACTTGAGTAAGACATTGTCTCATCAAGGAAAAGAACTAATAGATGTATGAGCTGAATTTGGCCTAAAATTAAGGCTCACAAATAGTTTTTGAAAATGATTTTGCATAAACAAATTTACAAACCTGGAGTAGGTGATGGTTGTGGAAAAAGGAAAGAACAGAAACTACCGAAAACCCAAAAACTTGGTCCACAGTGCACGACCATATGGAGGCGCACATCGGAAGCTGTAAACATTTCGTTTCATGCGTCGTACTTTCGTTACTAAGATGTTCAGGAGTCCTCCATTCTAGAACGAAGTTGTCGCATCGTGAATGCAGATGGTTTCGTCCGCATTACGTCCTTCAAATATAGTCTCCACATTTCAACTTGGCAATGACCAGAAACCACAGCCCGCAGGAATGCCGAAACACAGCAATATTATAACAGTATCGTTTTCGCAAAACTTATACAGTTTTCACAGTATTGTTTCAGAAGCCGGTTCTGAGCTGACGCGGACAGGGCAAGTATACAGTTCGAACGTTTTTAGTTTTCAAGACCATCTTTATTAAGCCCTTCGCTCGTTTTTTTCAGCTTTCCCTCTTCTGCGCTTGACTATTATTGAACACGCAATTGCACAAAGCGACAAAGTGATTACCGACAAAACCCATAAATGCAGAAGCAGAAATTATAAAGAAGCCAAGGCAACAGCAACAGCAGCTCTTACAACTGACAAGTGCTGTACCAATGAATATTGAAATGTTTGTGGTCCGCATGGTATCATGGAAATCGACGTTTTTTTTGTCGTTGTTGCAGGTTTGGCTCAGAAACATCCAAAAGACAAAAAAAATAAAAAAGCAAGGCAGGTTCACTGGTATTTTCCAAAAGGAAATTGACATGTTGCACGTCCGTATGCTATGCGTCCATCAGTACAAATATATGGCATGCGTACCAGATACTTCATTCACCCTGTCTATTTTATCTTATTTCAAAATAACCATCTCCATTATCTAAAGTACTAACACGAAGAAAAAAGCTTTTACGACTTGCACAGAATCTATCCCCATAAGCTGATCCTATGAACTGAGTGCAGTAATGTATCAAACTCGTACACTTGTGCTCCTGCGTCAAAGTCGTGCACTCCTATCTGATTACGTGAGAGCACGAGTTTCGACTTTGATCAATAAAGTAACAATCATTCAGACAAATCTACTACGAACGTTGACGATAGGCACAGTAAATTAAGAAATGAAAAGCAAACAAGGAGGCCGTCAGCTCTCCAGCGCACGACCAGGAACACTTTGTATTGCAATTGGAGTAAACTTGCTACAAACAAAGCATTTTGTTGGTCGGCAAGTGATCAGTGATTGTACTTGTACAGTATTTCCGGTCATTTTTGGCTGACGGATTATCACTATTCACTACTTACCTCGCTTCCATCAATAAATCCTAAAACCCTGGCTAACATTTTAGCGCAGGAGTATATTATAAATGAATATATCTCTCGTAATGTTTACGCCCTTTAGTATGCATGGTCATATGACTACCAAGAAAACCAATCCTGGCATTGAGAAAGATTAAAACTCCGTTGACGATAAGTGGGACAAACGGATTAGTGTTTCTCCGTGGCAGAGCAAACGAATCAATCACGGCCCACAAGTATCTAACTTAGCGGCTGCTACGGAGGCTTGTGGCACCTTTAATTCAAAGAAATCCTAGATTTCAAACAAATTTAGCATCCTTTGCTCTTTGCACACCTTTTTTTGAGCTCGCATGATGGGGAGGGGGGAGTGTATTTTGCTATGCATCAAAAGAATCTGATTCTGAACATGTTTGGGTCTCAAGAAAGTGGGGACAGGTTCGTAGCCGGGGGACATGATAGAGAAAATTTAAATATATTAGTTTTTATTTAAAAATTAAATCTCATATATCATAAAAAACATTGTAGAATATAGAACAAGTACAATGTAAATTCAAAATATTGTTAATGCTTAAAAATTGCATAGAAGATTGCAATGAAATGTTAAATATTGAGTCTCATGTGTGTTACAAAATTATCTATCTCTTTTTAAATCACAAAAGAGTTTCTTGCTAAAGCTTAGAAGTTGTCACATTGTTCAAATTCTAATTTTAGCCTATATTTTCTCTTTGCTCTACTCTAAAGAGTAAATTTGTAAAACCTACTTCATTTTGTTCTATGTCATTAATATCATTTGCGTGGTAATCATCTTCATCAAGGATTGAATCATCAGTATTAAGATTCATTGCTCCAAGAACATTAACTAAGTCAGTAGAATAACTTTCTCTATCATCAACTATTGGAACATCATCATCTTCTAGATTAACATCCCAACGAAGAGTAGGTGATTGCCTATATTTTATTTCCTTTCTTTCTTCCAATTTAATCATGCTATGAACAGATACTAATTTTTTAGCTCTTTTTGGAGTTAGACTATTTCTTTTGATCTGATGAATGAAAGAATATGTTGACCAATTTCTTTCAGCAGCAGAAGAAGATGCAACCTACATAAATGATAAAAACAAGAATAAATTTTCGCATTGTTAAAAAATTCATTTTATAAATTATTCAAAAATTCATCAATAAACAAACTCATTTGAAGCTTCAAACCTAATAGCTTACTAATCATGGTGTTTAGAGAATGCATAATGATATATAAAACATCACTATTTCAAGTTTTCAAACATCACATTTCATAAATTAATTAAGGAAATTAATACGTATTAATATTTGTTATATGTTTGATGAAAAACTGATTGTATTACCTGAGAAAGAAGCTTCACTGCTAAAGTTTGAAGTCTACGAGTATCTCCACCATGCAAACTCCACCATCTAGGTGGATCTTCTTGAGCTATTCCATCCATATCAAGTATAGCATCTTCACATTTAAATGCTTTTGTATGTCCTTTAGTAAATTGAAGCTATTCCTTTCTAATTAAGCTAACCTCACAAGGTAAATATAACTGTTTAACATATTCTAAAAAACTTGTTCTTACATCAAAATCATCACAAGGCCTTGTTGGATTTTTATCTCTATGTTTTGAAAAATACCACTTAATATTTAATGCATATGCAGCCATATACAATGGGGTATTTGTAGCATTCCATCTTTTTAGAATCAATGGAAGTAACTGAGCATTATAAAAATCAAGAGAGCTATCCATTTCTATAACCCTTTTTTTAATTTCTGTTAACATATTTTCATAAATTACATAAATTTCTCCTAATGCAGGTGCATCTGTATCAGCATAACAAATGAAATTAACAATAGGTTGCAGCATGCTAACAATCCTCCTACAATATAACAAATACTTATTTTTAATAAGATATAAAGATGTAAACAATAAAAAATAAAGAATTATATTTCAAATAAATTATTTCTTACTTCATTTGTTTCTACCACTCATCTGATAAAATCTTTTCTATAACACTCTTTCCCATAGTTGTGTTGGCTTCCTCCAAATTCTTCCATTTACTGGTTATAACCATTGTTTGTAATGATTCTTGTATCTCTTGCATTTTCTCTAACATTATGAAATATGAAGCAAATCTGTTTCACAAAATTTATAATTAATTTAGCATTAATAAATCAAATTTCTTAAAAACACACAATATAGATTTTTGTATTCTATTACCTTGTTTCTATAAGCTTTTTGAAAGTCTTATTTTTGCTACATTCCCTAAACAAGGAATTTGAATAATGATGATTGTAAATGAAAATTTGTATGTCTCTTGCATCTATAATAAGCTTTTTCACCCAATCAATTTTACCAATATCACAAAGTGTATTATTTAGAGAATGAACACAACAAGGAGTCCAAAATATATTTGGATAAATCATTTCTATCATTTTTCCTACACGCCTACAAATAGGAACTGAATCTATTATAATTTGAATAATGTTGCTTGAACCAATAGTTGCAATTGTTGTCTGTAATAATTTGGCTTAAAAATTAGCATCTTTTATATGATTGGAGCAGTCTGTAGCATTAAGAAAAAATGGTCCAAGTTGACAACTAATTATAATATTAATTAATGGATGTTGACGTATATTAGTCCATCCATCCATTATAATAGAACAACCACTTTGCTGCCAAAATTGCTTCCATTCCTCCAACTTTTTCATGCCAAGTTCATACCTCTCATCAAGAAGATCATTTCGAATTTTATCTTCAATTGGAGGGATATAAGATGGACCTACCATATAAAAATATTAGTTTTACTAATAATTTTAAATAAAAAATGATAATTTAAAATTTAAAAATATTACCTACTTCAATGGCACAACGAATTGCTTCTTTGAATGAAGGAGTACTTGCAAGTTTGAATGGTAATCCATTTGCATAGAACATTTTTGCAATATTGATATCATCTTTTATTTTTTTGTTAACTTGAAAACTTATTTCTGTTTGTTTAAGTACTTTTCTTTTGCTAGTTGTACAACATCTTTTGTTTTGTTCTTACTTTCCTTTGTTCAAATACTTACGGTAATGCTATTTATCACAGTCTTTACTTGAAAGTAGTCATACATAGCTTTTTGAATATCAGGATATGGAAATTACATGCAATAACACATGTTCCTATTTTATTTTCTAATGTCTGAAAGAAATGATGATGTATTCGTGTACCACTTGCAGTGAATTTATGGCTACATACATAACACTTCCATCTTTTGCTTCTACCTCCTCCACTCTTACAAGTGTCTAATTATGTTACGAATTGTTTTAATAGAGATTTCAAAATAAATATACCTTTTGCAAATGGTTTCAAAATTTCCACATTACAATCTAAGACATTTTCTTCTTGCGATGCATTTTCCTCCAATAGAGTACTATCTATTTCATTCTCATTGCTATCTATGTCTTGAATAGAGCTTATCTTTATGACTCTGTAAATATTAATGGTAAAAATTAGAAAATGAGATATGACTGCTACTTTTCATAAAAGTTAAAATGAATTAAAAAAAATTACAAATAGATATACCTACCAATTGCCCAAATTACTATGACTAAGGGTATTTATTTTTTTTTTATGCTAGCAAAGAGCTTTTAGAAAAATGTCTTAAGAGCTTTAACACTAAAATGTCATTCAATGCAATAAATCTGGAAATGCAAAACAATAATAGAGTCAGGGGAAAAATTGAAAATACAAAATAGTGATAAATTTTAAAATAGCAAGATGAAATTTCAATAAGGAATAGAAAAAAACTGTTGACAAATGTACTTAATAACTGTTGAAACAATAATAGACAAATGTACTTAATAACTGTTGAAACAATAATAGACAAATGTACTTAATAACTGTTGAAACAAGGGCGGGATTTCATAAAATATGAAATATGGCATCATGAAGGAATTGCTTCTTTGAATGAAAGAATAAAGCCCAAGTTGAAGAATAGTGAAAGCAGCTTTAATGCATGCAAAAGGGATTTGACTGATGACTGCAAGTAGGGTTTGGTCTGTATAATTCTGATTCGGTTCATCAATATTTTTTGCTTTGATCAAAAGAAACAAACCAACCAACTCAGAAAAAAACTATCATAACTACAATTAAACTAGAAACCAAACATAATGTTGTATTAGAGGCATTAACTAATTAAAGTGAAATGTTTTTTGGAAACTTAATGATAATACAAAACCACTTTAGTAATATTTTTTTACTATGTCTTCAAAGAGCGACAAGACATCGATGCACTAAGAACTTAAGCACACTTCAAAAATAAAAACTCAATTATCTAAAACATTAAAAAATGGTCTCGATGAGGTAAGCAATTGAACAGAAAGCTATTTCGAAATTGTTAAATGATAAAAAGTATAATAAATATTCAGCTAAGAGAATTTGTTCTCTTTTCGCTAAAATCTCCAGTTTGTTTTCTTTAAGCATTTGTCCTAACATTAAACTCTGCAACGTCAAATAATCTTACTGTATTTAAACAAAGTATGAAACAAAAAGGAAAAGTTCCGAAAAATAACAGGAATTCAACGATCAGAAAAAAATGATTCAACGAGAACCTCCAAATATTTTATCTCCTTGAACAAATTGTAATCAAACATGAAAAAATTGACAAAATCTTAAAAGAACCTCAAAGAAAAAATGATTGAAACAAACAACTAGTAAGTAAGACAGTTTTTTTATGTACATAAAAAAAGGACTCAGCATGTCATGTCAGGAATGCCGCTAGACTAGGTAACTTGGAAGTAGGCTTTGGGAGGTGAAGGGTTGCACAAGCGACCCCAAATAAACAGATGGTTAGGGTAAGCAAAAGGGCAGCGTAAGCGATCCTTAACAACCATTGGGTAGCTGAAAATCATATGATAGTTGATACACTATATATGCCATAATTTTCCATTGATATGGAAAGAATCGATATGGACCTTTCTTTTTGGATATTTTTCATAGAAAATCAGACAATAGTTGATAACAACATCTTCACCCAAATTAGACTGGGTAGACGAGACCTCCTTCATCAGGAGAAAAGCTCATCTCCTGCTTCGTCACTACTCGCAGATGCGGTGAGGTCTTGAGATAAAAACTGAACATGAAACAAAGAATTTTAGAGCTGGAAGAGAAAAATCAAAAATACAAGCATTTGGAGAGTCTAGTAGTAGAAGCATCCAATTCCCTACGAATGGCAGAGTAGGAGCATGTGTCAATAAAAGGTGTTGGACGCACACGTAATTTGCAAGAAAAACAGGTAAGATTGGACACGATTTGCAGATAAAAACAGGTAAGATTTTAATGGACAATGAATGTTATGGTTGAAAGTTGAAAATCGAGACACCATTGCACGAAAAATTATAATGTACATATCTAATGCAAATTTTACACGCTTTTGTATGCATGCTTGAATCCAACGCGAACTGTTCGTGAAATTTTCTTGGGAATCGTGAATCTCCGATGCATAGGTATTTTGTCATCCTTCACGTCATGCGCCACATGTAGGGGAGCCAAAGAGTCATTGCAAGGGAGCCAAATCTGAAAAGTTAAGTAGCCAAAGAGTCATTGCAAGGGAGTCAAATCTTTATTTAATTGACGCCTGTCCCTGACCCCTAGGCTCCCCATTTATCTCTTCGTATTCCCTTACATGCATGCACCACATGCAAAGGAGCCAAAGAGTCACTGTAGGAAAGTTGAATCTCTATTTGATTGATGTCCCTCAACCCTGGGCTTCTCATTTGTCTCTTCGTATTTTTCACACACACGCACCACATGCAGGAGAGCTAAAGAGTCATTGTAAGGGAGCCGAATCTCTATTTGATTGACACCCCTGACCCCTAAGCTTCATATTCGTCTCTTCGTATTTCCTCATGCATAAGGCCCCATGGATAATAATGAATATTTATTATTATAAATGATGGGTAATAATGAATATTTATTATTATAATAAATGGTAACGGTTATTATTATAGTAATAATGAATATTTTTTATTATAAACGGTGAGTAATGATGAATATTTATTATTAGTCCCTCACACATAGGGCCCCCACGTGGGTAATGATGAATATTTATTATTATTATAAATGGTGACAGTAATAGTTATGGTGACGATTACGATCACGGTAATAGTTAAGGTGATGACGATTACGATGTGATGTAGTATTTAAAGATATTGAATTTAGGCATCATGTTATAAGATTAAGAGGTGAAATATTAGAATTCATGCATTTTCAGAAACATGAATCCTACTGCTATTATCCTAATAGAGAAAGCCAAGAACACTCTCTTCAAGATCAGCAACAACAACCATTTGTTGCAACAAGTAATGCGATTCATAGAGGTTGTGGCAGTGGGCATGGCCGAGGTAGAGAATGACCACGGATCATAGAAACTAAAAATCCAGAATCGATGATTGTATAGGAGAGAAGACGATTTCTAAAATGAGAAGCAAAATAATGCAAACAAGAACAACAACTAATTCTATGAAATTCAAAAGTATGTAATTTATGCATTTTTAATATTTCAAAAAAAATATTTATTATAGGAAAATTTTTTCATTTTATTTACATACTTACATTGCATATATTTTTTTAGGCTACATCAACTTCAAATCCCCTCTCATCACTTAGAAATTCATCCAATGCAATGATCCACATTATTGATACTAATAATGTAAATAATCAAGAAGAAATGCAGGTTGGTGTCTATCCATACTCAAGTTGGTACATATTTTAATTTAATTTTTAGTTTAAATTTTCAAACATTTTTTATAGGACATTGGAAATGCATCTGTGCGTGTTAATTAAGAAACATTTGTTCCAAAAATCACACATGAAGAAGAACAACAATTGCAAGAAGATAAAGAACAACTACATTATAGTGAGTGTGAGCATCGAACGAGGCAATGTCGACAAGAGAAAAATTCATTTCATCGAATAAATGAAGCTACAGATATCACCAGTGCACCAACAATGGAAATGCCTTTTTCAAAACCTATTCAGCCTTTCCCAAAATTGCAAAAGACAAGTACAAAAATTGTTCAAGCAATATAGAATTTTAATACTACAGTTAGAAATTTTGCAAATCCACATTTTTGTAATGTATGCAACAAAATATTTCTTGGCATATTATTGGATTCAACCAAAAGTAGAGGACCCACATGCAATAGATGCATTAATGAAAAGAAACATAATATTCTTGATAGTTTTGGTTGTGAAATCAAATGATTTTCTGTTAAAAATAACATGGATCCTAGTATCCAACCACCTATCCTAGGTTGTTTAACTAAGGTTGAAGAAATGTTAATTACAAAAATCAATCCCATTTTATAAGTTACACATGCAATTGGTGGACAATTCAAGTATAAAGGTCACATAATTAGCTTTTCTTACAATGTCACATAGATTACTAAAAGACTTCCTCTTAGAATTAAAGATATTCCTTTCTTGATATTGAGAAGAGTAGATCAAATGGGCACTGAGTATAATTTCATTATCAACAAGAGATAGGTTTACGAAGCTTTGATTTTTAAGAAGGCAAATGATCCATACTATTAAGATGTCAAGATCGATATACATGCATGAGACGATGTTGCTGATATCGGTGATGTTAACATCTTCTATAGCATTCCTTATATTCCATTGTCAAAAAAGGATGGAGAAATGATATTGCAGTTTCAAGGTCCTTTGCTTTTGAAAGATGAAGAAAACATTATTAGTCACACATCATCAAGTGCACAACGTCCTTAGTTGCACAACGTCCTAGAATTGTAAGAAAAGAAATTGATTAGATAAGAGCATGGATACATAATCCATCATTGCGGGATTTAGATGTTGCTCAATGGCCTTCTATGTTTGATTCTCCTATTAATGAGTTTAACATGATGGGGTTGTTTACGATGACATTTCCAAGTCTTTTTCCTGAAGAAAATGCGATTTTCTTAAGCGAAGAGCTAAAAATGTCAAACTGCATGAATATGCAAAACATCTTATTCACTACAAAGATGGTAGATTTGGATGCCACAAGCGATTTAGGTAAATATTAATTCTTCATTTGTTTGTTATTATCACTATTCATAATGTTTTTTATAACATTTAAGCAACGATGTGTAATTTATTTGTAGGTATTATATCTAGAAGGAGATAGGCAATGAAATACACCATTGTATTTTTTTAAAAAACTATTGTTGATGCACCCATAAGTATTGAATAACTATGAGACCAATTGCATAATACTCCATCACATGTTATTGTTGATAATTTAATGCGATATGGTACATCCATTTGTGGTGTACTTTCTTATTGGAGAAAATGTAAAGCAAAGCTAATTGACATAGTGAATCAGTTCCGAACACCTACTATTTTTTCTTTTACTCTGAGTGTAGCAGATCTCTATTAGTCTGAGTTGCATAATCTAATGGAAGGAGATCCACCTGAGAACCCATCAAAACTCAAACATTGGAGACAAAGTAATATCATAGAAAATTCGCATATAGTTGTAGAGTTTGTGCATCATTATCACATTGTCTATTTTAAAACAATTTTGATAAATGAGTTCCATGTTGTTGATTATTGAACATGATATGAGTGGTAGCATCGTGGATCTTCACATGTGCATGGTTTCCTCTGGATACAAGGTGTTCCAAAGGTAGATGAGCTCGATCATAATGATCCTCACATCATGTGTAGGGCAAAGAAATTTTTTGATTCAATTACATGGAATCCAAGATTTACAGTTAATGGAAATCCAAATAATGTAAGTTCTCATTTATATTTTCTATTCTTTATACAAAGTTTTTTTGCTGATATTGCTTAGAATATAGAGATATTAATTTCTCCATTTTTATTTCTTTCAATTTGTCTTCTCACTTAGGCTTTAAGTGTAAATATGTTGTGTCATCCATGTGAGTTGACTGTCCAACAACTATAATGTATGGATCTGGAAACTGATTATGTTGATTTGCTTAATGTTGTTCAAAGACATATTGTATGCAAACCCAATGCATACTTACGAAAATATAATGGCAAAGAAGTTTGCAGGTGCCACTTTCTAATCAAAATATTGTATCATTACTATTTCTTCATCATTGCATTCATTTTTATTAGCAAGTAAACTTTAATTTATCATGGGAAACAATATATAGATATTCAACTTTCATATTTTTCAATTCTAGGTATAATGTTCTGTAGTTGTTATCTTTAGAATCAACTTTTCAGAGAGATCTAGAAAATAATAATGAGATTACTTATGTTCCTCGAAGAAACAATTCAAGGCTTAATGTTCAAAACAGAATGATGTTTCAAACATGGAGGGCAAATACAGATTTAAAGTTAATAATGTCACAATATGTTGTCATAAAATATATCGTGAAATATGTAGCTAAAACACAGAAGAAATCACAATCTTTTCGTGACATGTTGTTGCAAATTTCTAAATCAAGGGATCCTCATGAAGATGTTTTATCAATCTAAAAAAGGCTCATGATGGATGTTGTTGCAGATAGAGACATTAGTGCTATGGAGGTCTGTTACTTGTATGAGCTTCCTTTGGTAAACTATAGTCATGTTTTCCGTACACTCAATGTTTCTCGAGAGGTGTAGAAAAAAGTTTAAATTAATTCAAATGAAACTAATGAAGCTAAAAACTACACAACTCTTATTAATATGTATCAGAAATGTTCACTTTCAATGTAGGGTGTCTCATTGTTGTAGGCTTTTAAAGAGTTCAATTGCAACATGAACAATAAGTCCAACCCAAATTGGAATCCGCATCACCCAGAGTTAGATGCTATTGTCAAATATTATCCCAACTTTCTCATCCCACAAAAGCAAGGAGAATAAAAACGGATTGAATACTGTTGGACTATGTTGTTTTTACGTTATTTATTTAGAAATGTGAAGTGAGATCTTAGTTCTAATGATGAGGAAATTGAAATGAAGTGGTTGTCCATTCAACTTCTATATGTAGTATCAGAGATTAATACTAAAGAAGAATTCCAGCAAGCTTTGGAGGAAGAAAGACAATTTGTAGATGTAACTCCCCAGGTGCAAGATCATGAGGAATATGGTTTTGAAATCCTCAACTATCATCTCTTATCAACAGGCTATTTTCAGAGAATAGAAGTAGAGATGCTTAGGTTACAGGATGTTAATAAAATGCATAACTGGATGTTACAGTATCTGGGAGAGGATGTTGCAAAATTTGGAACAAGTTTTATTGCTAGTAATAAATCATCTTCGTCCATAATTATTATTGATTGTGACTATATTGCCTACGATTCTAATAAGCTAGGTGTAAAGTAAAAGAAATGCTATAATAAAATTGTAAGCCACATAATGTTTTCACAGTTAATAGATGAAGTTGTTTTCCCTTTAAGAATGATTGTTCAAGGAATAACTGGTATGGGAAAGTCATTTCTCATAGGCGTGCTTCGTAATGCTTTCATGAAATATTGCAATAAAAAACATAATGCTTTACTTGTAATGGCATCCACAAGAGCTGCAACATTTAACATTAACCCAACAACCATTCATTTCAGTTTGAACATTGAAATAGGTGCCTACAAAGAACTCTCTTCCTCTACAAAGATAAGTATACAGCATCGACTATCACAGATAAGATATATAATAATTGATGAAATGAGTTATGTGGGAGGAATATTATTATAAAGCATTAATAAACAACTAAGAAAATTTTTTCCAGAACATCACAATGAAGTTTTTGGAAGAAGATTAATTATATTGATAAGTGATTT
Source organism: Gnetum montanum (assembly GCA_015680685.1). Taxonomy (NCBI): domain Eukaryota; kingdom Viridiplantae; phylum Streptophyta; class Gnetopsida; order Gnetales; family Gnetaceae; genus Gnetum; species Gnetum montanum. Next base: position 26,830 of record MNCI01005969.1, read on the forward strand.
GGGTTAGCTTCCTCCTATGTTTGATGTTGTGCCTTATGCATCTAAGAATCCATATATTATAGGGGTTTGGCAATCATTTGATACATTTGTTGTTTTAGATGCAATTTTTCGTTAATCTAAAAATGACCCTCAACAACAAAGATTTAGGGAAGTATTGATGCATATCAAAGAAGGAAAAATCCATGATGAAGATTATAATTTCTTGGCTACTTGAATGAATCTTCCATCCACTTTGAGTGGATTAGATGATTTTGAATAATCAATGCACCTATATGATACAAAGGATAAAGGCCAATAACACAATAAGAAGATGTTGCAAACAATGTAGAGACCTGTTGCATTGTGTGTAGCAGATAGAGATCCCCATGGATTCAAAATCTCAAATGATGCAGTGATGATATAAAGCGATCTCTGCTTATATGTGAAGGTGAAAGGGTAATGTTTACAATTAACCTTTGGCCTGAAGCAAGATTGGTGAATGGTGCACTTGGCATGATTCACAGTATTATGTATTCTCAAGGCAAACATTTGCATTACCATCGTATGTTGTTGTTGATTTTGACTCTTACATCGGATATGCTTTGATAATGGTAATCCTCATCATGTGCCAATTATACTTGTGGTTTGAGAAGCATCTCATTAGTTATTGTTATAGTTGGCATGGGCCATGACTATTCATAAATCTCAATGAATGACACTAGATAAGGCTACTATTAACATTGGTTTAAGAGAAGTTATGGGTCTAACGTTTGTTACATTACTAGAGTCAAGACCATTGATTCTTTGAAGATTCATCCTCCTTTCTGTGTAGAAAGATACAAAAAGATTTCAGATGTTAAACATCTTCAAAGTAGAATTGCATAGGAAGTTCGTTTTGCTCAATTGGAGGATTAGGCATATTGAGTTCACACTTATCATTGTATTTTGCCTTTTGCTCAATCCTATTATATAGCTCTGTAATGTTTGTTGCAATAATTGTGCAATGTATTCTTTCATCAACATATATGAAATATATAAACTTTTATTTTAACCAATTTATGTTTACTAGTATATATTATTTGGAATGCAAATAGTGATGATAACTTAAAAAATAAAAAAAATAATTAAATTCT
>MNCI01005969.1:27956-42907 GCA_015680685.1 Gnetum montanum
TATATATATCAATTAGCTGAGATGATTTTAAAGAAGATAATGATGATTTTAAAGAAGATAATGTTAACCAAGCTTGAATGAGGTAACAAGATAACTAAAAACAGAATCACTAATCCCTCCTTTGTTTCTCTACCACTTACCCAATTTAGTTTTACCCTCTCAGTCAAGTTTGCTCTTTCTTTGTTTGTTCATAACATTTTTGAGAAATAAATCTCTCGCATAAATAAGGCCAAACTCTTCACCAAACATTTGTAACCCAGCACCTGTAAATCCCAGAAAACATATATATATTTTCTGATCCTTGCAGAAACCGCCGCCCTAAGCCCTAAGGTTCGGACTAGGGAACGAAGTTCATAATTATTTACCCACAACCCTTAACTAGCCTGATAAGCACATCACCTGCACATACTTAAATAATGCATTTAATTAACCAGTGTGTCCCGGATGAGCTCATGTCCTATGCACATGGCAGTGGAGTGCGTTGCGATGTGATGCCAATCTAAAGTATTTATTTTTGCATAATGCTGGTCATGATGCACACGCAAAAAAAAGGTGTGCATTTTTCACTAATGTACAGACTTAAAATGTGGCGGGAACTTCATTTGTGAGAAACAAAAATACATAGATGAAAACAACTAAGATAAATGTGAGAAGACTTGGAATTTTCTTTTCTTTCAGAGTTTCACACAGTAGAAAGGCCGCTCACCAGCAAGGGTTAGTTTTTAATACAAAGCCATTTTACAATTAGCAGGATCAAGTGCAAGGCAAGCAACATATTTTCTGGAAAGCTACCTTTTCAAATCAAGAAAAACAAGAGCTAAAAATAAAATATCATGTGCAAAATCTAATTTTCCATGGTTTTTCTTTGAGAGTTTGTGGAGAAAAACAAGAGCTAAAAATAAAATATCATGCACTAAATAGCAATGTTAAGAAAAGCCCGCCAAATTAACATTAATTTTTTAATTCTATTTCGTGTTTACCTAATTTCCTCGTAACTCACAGTTTCGCTACTGTGCCCCTGGAAATTTTTGGTGTACCATACAGAAACCGCACAATGCGTGGACAATGTCCTTATGTGCGTGCACCATCTGTGACATTAAATCCAAGCCCACAGGTCAACTTTAATTAATCTTCTTAATCACTACACGATTTGGAGTGTCGGGTGAACTTAGAGCATTGAATAAGGGTCAATAGTGGGCTTAGGTTCAACAATTGTCTTGAGGATTCGCGGTGCCATCATCAAAAGTCGGAACGCTGGACATATTTATTGGCTGGCGTGATGCAGGTTTAACATTTTTATTATCTAAAAGAAAAATAAAAAAACTTTTGCAACGGTGGTTCATTATCGGTATTGCAAGATTTTCTTGCTCATTAATGACGACCTTCATTGACGATCGACACAAGGATCAAAGTTTTATGGATTCAGTGAAGCAAAAAGATCGACGGCTGTGCATTGGCCGGCAATTCCAATCTTCAAAAGGCGTGTGCAACGTGAGAAAACCATGAATTGACCGATCTACATCAGGTTAAATGGACGATTGGGATAAATATGGACGATTGGGATAAATATGTATTACATGGTCTGATTACCTAATACCATACCAAACATCTATTTGAACCTGAAATGGTAGTTTGCTGTGCAACATGGTATCTGGCAATTTTCAAGATACTCAACTAAGCCCTACTACCTTTTTTCTCGATTTGGGGGGGGGGGTCACATGGGTTGCCAAGCCCCAAAAAGAAGTTTTATTAATATTAATATTAAAAGAGTAACAATTAAAGTATCCACATTAAGTCACAGGGTTAAGGGAAGGGGAATTGAGATAAGTTTGAATGAGACTCGGGAATAGCCTTATAAATAAACGAAGGAATGTGGGGCACTACCAACGTCAACTCTAACTGACTCGTTACACGAGAGAATGGCATTAATATAGATGAGGTGGAGAGCTCTCAGTAAAGGACAGAGAGAGTTCCAAAAGGTGGCTCCACACAACTAAAAAAAGGGAAGCTTCCTTGCAGAGATTACTAATGATGAGTGATGTTGGAATGCACGGGTCTTTCCCAAAGCTGCAAGAGATGAACTAACTAATGACTATCCATATTGAACTTGGATGCTTGAGATGTGAGTTGGAAATGAATGAGGCGAAAGATTTGCAACTTCTCAAACCTAGTAAGTAAACATTTGTTAGAATAATTTGTCCTCTAAAAACTAACATTGCATCTGCACTTCCAAATATAATATAAAATAATAGGCCTAATAACTTTCCATAGAAAATTGAAATTAGCAAAAGTAATAGTCGAAAGGTCGAATATGGCATCATCTTGAGATAGCTTACGTGATGGAAAAACTTTGGAAGCCCACTCCCACACATGCTGAGAAAAGGGACAGTGCCAAAACACATGGACAAAGTCATCTTGTCCACCACAGAGAGGGCAATTGGGATTGGGAATCCCCAGATATTCTAAACGTTTACCAATTGGTAGACCATGGTGGAGGAGACACTAGAGGAACTGCTTAATTTTGGGGAGGGTTGGTAGTTTCCAAATATGTTGGCAGAGGGGGATCTAGAAATTTTCTGACTCTTGTTTGTGCCAAGACTTATTACAATGTTGAATGACCTCAGATGGGTCTTGCATAAGGTGAAAGGGGATTGATGGTTGGTAAGACAGGAGTTTGACCCCATTAATCCATTGAAGGCCATGAAAAGGGCTTTGCACCATGACATCTAGTTGCCAATGACCATGGAGAAAGGAGTAAATCTTGAGAAGGCAATGGCTCATTACTTCTGACTCCTCATACAAATTATTAAACTTGACCCCCGAAATCCAATGACTAGCCAGCCTAAGACAATTCAAAGAAATAACCCCTTCATATACCAAGAGGTAGCAACCTTAGCATTTGTGATGGCAAGGGGAGTAAGCGACAAAGGTAACCACCACAGACACAATTTAGATAGGAAAATAGGATTGATCTTTATGTGAGTCCAGTCAATGTAACTGTGTAGAATTTTCCAAGCCCTCCAAATGCTTTTGAAAACATGAGATCCAAGAAGAATGATAGTGAGGGGGGAAAGGACCAATTGACAAAATGGATACCTTTCCAGAAGGGCTTGTTTTTAGGAAATGCTTGATGAAGCCATAATTGGAGGAGGGTCCAGATAATATCTGAGGCATCTAAATGTTGTACTAACCACTTAGCAACCAAGGTAATTCCTTTCTTGTAGGAATTCAAAAGACCTAAGCCACTGTTATTCTTGGGGAGAGTAACAATATTCCAAGCAACTCGATCGAATCCTTTCTGAAAATCTTTGGAGGACCACATGAAGTTACGAAATAATTGTTCAAGCTTCTGGTAGGCAGCTTGGGAGGGGGCCCAACACAAAGGGTAATACACATGGGTTGATGCACATATGGACTTACATATGAGGTATTTACCTATGAGTGTGAGGGGTTTAGTTTTCCATTTGGCAACTTTCTTTTGAATTCAATAAATAACCTGCTCCTAGAGCATAGAGGTTGAACCTCTAAAACAGAAAGGGATTCCTAGAATCTTAATGATGTCTTGATCCTGAAGCCACTTCGAAGTATAGTTGGTCACATGTTTGTAATTGCCAGTAAAGCTATAAACAAAGGATTTATTCCAATTTATAGTGGAGCCTGAGAGTGTGCAATATTGCTCCACCCTTGATAAGAGGCGGTGCAAATTGACGACTATGTTTTGAACTAGAAACAAGGAGTCATCGGCGAAGTGCATATTGAGAAGCTATTGTTGAGAGGAAGAAAGGCAAACCCTAGTGAGAACTTTTATTTGAATGTCTTGGTTTATCTAATAACAAAGTAAGTCAGCTATTGATGAGTGGCGAGGTACCCCTACACTCAACCATACGAATATGAGCATTACACGCACGATCCTGTCGAACTCCGCAGACTAAGTGCTTACATGCCTTATGGAACACTTAAGGTTAATCATTCATTATCTTCCCATACTTGTATTTGTCACAGTTGTATGGTTAAGTTTGAGGTATATGATTTTTATGTCTTTTATGTTTTATCTCCTATGATGATAAGGTGAAGGGTGAAGAGGCTAATTAACTAACTTTAACTAACTAACTAAGCCTTACTTAACCTAGCATCAGTATCCGTTCCCACTTACTGTTCACACCCTGAACCGATGCAACCTTGGTTACCAAATTCTATTCATTGCTGGGATCACCAAGTGTAACGCACGTGCTCGAAGCGGTCGTACTGAATAAACTTAACTAGGAGAGAAGGGTTGAGAGAGATTTAATGACTAATAAAGCGTTTAAATGATAAATAGTAAATAACAATAAATAAAGGCCTATTTAGCCTATTCCATGCACTGCAAGGTTTATCCAAGAAGTTTGTCTTTATTGCCATACACAAACTTATGTTCAGGTACAATATTTGCTCGAATAAAGATTCGTTCACTTTGGAGCTCCTATTGCAGGCACATGGAAATTATTCTATCTCTAGAAAGGTAAAACTATCAGAGTTTCACTACGGTCTAGGCCTAGAATGAGAAATAAGGGAGAGCTGCCTCTTATTTATAGATTTGACGACACATTGCGATATCGCGTACGCGATATCGTAGGGGAAGACGCGATATCGCTTACGTGATATCGCGAGGGATGCGATATCACGTCCCATTAGTTGTGAGGATAAAGAGATAGGGGGCGAGAGGATAGCCTTGCCTCACTAACCTATGTATAGGAAAGGGAGAGATAATGTCGAAGGTAGTGGCTATTCTTGCTGTAGCATATGAGAATAAGCATTTCACCATATGCAAGAACTTAGGGCAAAAATCAAGTTTGGTCATGATCTGTAAGATAAAGTCCCACTTTATGTTGTCATAAGCCTTGGCGTAATCAAGTTTCGCTAAGAGAATATCTTACCCATCATCCTTTGCCCACTTGAGACCTTCCCATGCTGCAACCACATTATTTAAAATATATCAACTAGGAACAATTCCTATTTTCTAGGGAGATATGATTTGGCCAAGAATTTTTTTCAGCTGTAAGGCTAAGCACTTGGCCCAAATTTTATACACCACATTGAGAAGAGTTATGCAACACCAATTGGAGATATTGGTAAGATCCCCTGACTTAGGGAGGAGACAAATAACCCCTTGATTTAGATTGGGCCCAAGGGAACCAGTTAGGATAGCCTCATTAATGACCTGTAGAAGATCATTTCCACCAAATCCCAATGAGTTTGAAAAAATTTTGTAGGGAAACCATCATATCTAGGAGCCTTCCCATGACTTAACTTGGAATAGGCCACCTATAGCTCCACCAAAGTGATATCAGCATCAAGGCTTTGTAGCACAATGGAATTGATAAGGCAAGGATAATTAGGGGTGGCAACCTCGAACGAAGAGATGTCCATTGGGGTGGCTGCAAAAAGGGTTTCATAGTGGTGCTTAAGAAAGGAATCATTGCTTTATATCGATCTTCGTACATATTTTAGTGGCCCCACTAAACATTGCATACAGAAATGTAAAAATGTTCAGATGGGTCCACAATAGTACTACAATAAAAACATGGTGTTCTCTTTATCAGTGCAAGAGACAAGTGGATGAATAATGGGCATCCACCTCTAGGAATCAAAAGCCTGGAAAGTAGCGCAAAGCAGACAACATCAGAGCAACCCACTCTGGATCATGGGGGCTAACAGGTAGCTAACAATCTAGTAGGTCAAGGAAAATGTATAAACAAACATCGTGATAAAACAAAGAAAAGCAATTTAAAAAACTAAAGAATACGATATTAGACTCCTAATCAAGAAAAATTTATTTACTTTGGCTATCATTGATTTTGAAGCTCTTTATTATATCCCTTTTGGATACATTGGGTATGACAATATGAGTATGATTTATATATTGTGTGTGGTCTCGATACATTATTAGGGATGAGATAATTTGTTATGATTATACTTTATATGCTACGATGCTTTGACTTTTATGTTATGATTATAATGTCTTTATATAGTTCACTACACTAATCCTATGCAATGTGTTAGGCAGGTGATGTGGTTGACAAGGATGATGGATTGGAGTATAAAAACAACTATTTGATATGTATTTATGCTTTACCTGTAGCTTCAATATTTATCCATTTGAACTATAGCACTATGTTGTGTATAGCTTGGATGTGATTTTAGCACGTGAATATGTAGAGTGTATAGATTTAAATAGATTTAATTTTGAGTCTTAATGTGCTTTTTATGCATGGTTAAAGTGCAAGACATTAGTTGAAAAGAAAAATAAAAAAAATGAACTTATGAAAATATTTCTTTAAAAAAAATTCAAAAAGTAAAGATGGAATTGAGTTTTGCATGTGAGGTGCAATGTGAAAAAAAAAGGGAAAATGTCTTTATACATAAATTATATGCTTTAAACATAGTTCAACTATTTTCCACTACCTTGCACCACTTACCTTGAGAATTTGGGTTTTCATTTTTTATTTTTTTTTACTATTTGTACAACCAAAAACCAAGTTTAAGTTTATTCTTTCTTATTTTTCCACTTTTTTTCTAAATTTTTTACTTTGTGGAAGGATTTTGCTTACTTTGAACTTGAATTTGAATTTGCTATAGTCATATCTACATAGGTATGAGATTTGTTTGAAGTGAAATGGAATTTTGTTTGATTTCTGAGGATTGTATGCTTGTTTTGGAATTTTTGGTTTAACAATTTTAATTAGTAGGTTGTATTTATCTTTCCTTTGTATTTTTGTGTTAGATTACTATATATGATCATGCGATGTGGGCATGTAGGGTAGATAGTGAAAACTAAAAATTGAAAATTGATGAGTTGTCGTGGGTTGATCGCGTCGATGCGTGGTTTGCTACATCAATGCATATGCATCGACATAGTGTTTTTTTTTTTTTTTTGCATATAAATACATCTACTCTCATCATGTATTAGCATTCTTTTAGTTAATAGAGTAGATGAAGCCCTATAGTTTTATTTCGTAGTCGTAGAGAATAGTTAGTGAGTGCTTGTAGTGTGGTTGTGAGTCAGTTGTATGTTGTCTTGTTCAAGTGGAAATGTACCTGGTCACATTCCATAAATGACAATAAGATTGAGATTGATTATTATTCATTACAACACTTTGACTTAGATTAAATTTACTTTTAATGCATATTATATTCCATGTACTTAGTTAATATTTACATTTCGATGCATATTAATGAATTGGCGGAATGAGTGCGACCAGTTTTAGGCATAAACATGTATTCGCTTAGTAACCCCAGTAGTGTCATTGCTTGGTTCACATAGTAACGTAACGCTTGGTAATCCTAGTAGTGGATACATGAATTCAAGATGTGTATGACAAGCTGGAAATGGAAACTCATTGCCCATAGGCTAGTTTAGTATTTATCTTCCTGTTGTTTATTAGATTAAATAATTAATTTCTCTATTATCATTAAGATTAGCATAAGGCCAAAACAACATCAACCATCATATGCCTCACTTTGGACTAAACCATACATGACAAAGCTACCACTAGTCCAAGTGGGAAGACAACAAACTACAATCAATACTTAACAGTTTAGATGCCAAACTAGTCTCATCCATGAAATTCAATCAAGTTGTGCATGAACACTCATAATTTGTATGGTTGGGTGTAGGAGGTACCTGTTGCTCATCAGAAATTTTTATTATGTCTAAGAAATCACAAAGGATTTTTTGGACAATTACAATGCCCCAACATTGTGTTGAAGAAAGTTGAAAACATCATTAATATAATGCCCTAAGTAGATGGAGTCAATTTGAGAGAAAGAAATTAGCAGATTACAATTAATAGTATAATTTAATCAAATGTGAGCTAAAGATGGGCAAAATATGTTCTTCATCTTCTATGTTTTGTTTGCACAATCTGCAAATACACTCTTCTCTTGGTAAATTAATCTAACCACCTATCTCAATAAGGAGATGATGAGAGCTCAGTATTGCTCTAGTAATTTGATTTCTTAAATGAAAAAGAATAGCTGAGAAAAGATACCATTGAATACTAGATAACAAACCTCTACTAATGAAATGTAAATAAGAATGTTTTTTCCCCTAATGTGTTCAACTAAACTTTAGCCCAAAAATTTTCTTTTATAGTTTTCCAAAAGAGCCTTTTGTTTAAAGCAATATCCTCTATAGCAGTATTCCATGATTAAAGCCATAATTTTCCTTGATTCAACTATCCATTTTTTGGGTGTAGCATTCATTATCTCCTTAACATTATTAACTTCCTCCATGTGACTTAACTTCTAAGTATAAGTAATAAATTGATAGAGGGCTTCAACTTCAAGACGAAGCATATCTACTTCTAAAAGTAAGATATCATAAGAAGTCTACATTTTTACTTGAAATTCGTATATAAGAAGTTGGTTTTGGATATGCTCTAATTTTTTCCAATTATGTATAGAAAGATAAGGTTCCTAAGAAACACACCCATATAATAATACATGTTAGACAATGTTGCGAAAAAGTTTTCTTCTAAACTCCCATGCCAAAATTTGTTACCTGCTATAATTATTTCTTAGAGCAAAGAGAGCTCACATGCCACTTGAAACCCTTTGAGTAATAAGGGTATTCCAACTATAATTACTGGCAAATTCAACTCCCAAATATTAATAAGATTCACATATATCAAGTCTTTTTTCTCTAAGGAAAAACTTGTAATTTCTATTTTAAGTATCATAAACTAAAATTTTAATGTTATCAATATTAACATTCATACCTGAATGGTTGCAGTAGTCATGGGTAATTTGAAGCATATAATTTAATCTTGTAGCTGATTTTGCAATAAGGCCACATCATATACAAAGAGAAGCATGTTTTAAAATAATCTATAAACTAACATACCATGATTAGAGGCATTTTGCATCCATTCCTCCAATTCATCTATAAATATGCCAAAAAGGGTAGGGAACAAAGGAAAACCTTGTTTAACTCCAATTGAGCTATTGATAATTGTTCCTTCTTCAGTAAGATGATCTTCACTAAGAATGTTAACCATCTCATAGATTCTTTTTAGTAGCAGAAAGAAGATTTGGTGGAATGTTAATGTTATCAAATCTCTTTGAAAGTTTATCTTGAGCAATAGAATCATAAGCCTTAGAGAAATCAACAAAACAAATAAAAGTTATATGGTTGGGCCATTCTACTTTCTCTACATAATAACATAAAGTTATTATATGGTCTATAATAGAATGATTCCTCCTAAAGCCTTCTTGTGACTTAAGCATGAAAACCTTCCATTTCTATTCATGAACTAATTTTATTCTCCATAATAGTACTCGAAAGCTTAATGAAAACTAAATTGATCGCAATCAATCGATAATTATTAAGATTTTTCCTATCTCCTTTTTGAAAAGCAAAAATGCTCGACTAGAACTCTAAAAGTGATCCAAACCATGCTTAAGCCTTTTATTAAGAAGATTGCAAGCTGCTTTCCACACCAATGGACCACCCCATTTAAGAAACTCTGCATATAATTCATTAACATCAGCATCTTTCCTAGAAGATAATCTTTGAATTTCTACAAAATGTCATTAACAAATAACTCAAGAACATTAGAGTTATTTTGCACAGTTGGGGAAGACTCTTAATTAAAAAGATCATTGAAGAAAGCTTGAATAGTAGATAACAAAAGATTCTAACCATATTGTTGTTTGTCTCAGAATAAATTTCAAAAGCTCTTTGGATTTGAGTGTAGCTTACAAATCATTCTTTCATGCTCTTCTTTAATGAACTTCCTTCTTTTATAATGAACAAACTTTCTATACTTCTTTAGCATTGAAACATCAAAAGTTGAAGCTATAAAATCTTTATGAGCTATCAAAGGATATACATCAAACCAAGGTTTTCTACAAGAAATCTTCTTCTTAATTTGCACTTGAGTAGTTGTAGATAAAATAACATTAGTCAAATCTACCTCATTGTCATTATTGACCAACATATTAACTACTCTTATTTGAAAATCCTAACAAATGTCTTTTATGAGATGATGAGGTATGCATTTCTTGGAATGAATGTGACAAATTGAAGTAAGAATAGTGAATTTAAGGTAAAAATAAGGAGACTCTAGATAGTTAAAAGATTGAATTTGGATGTATTATTTTGTAGATTTCCTAAAATTTTGTGGTTTTGGTTGCAGATTGTTTATGAATAAATATGCAATTTATGAAATGATGTGCACTTGTGAAATATTAGATGTGATGTTGATGAGACTACCATGGTTGGAATATTATATTTTATGGGCATGTTTGTGCACATGAGTTTTTGGGAATTTCAATTATCACTGATTGTAATTAAATATTACTAATTTTTATTTTATTAATTAAACTTTAAACACACATAACTTTGTTTCTAGGAGTCTGATTGAGGTAAAATTAGTGTCATTGGAATCTTTTTTGATGTAATTTTTAATCATTTAATTTAATTTCTCTTTTGGCATCTATCATCTTGGAGGTTATAATAGTGCTCATTTTTACAAAATTATATATAGTTCGAGTATGGTTGTTGTGACAACCTAACTCAGCTTGACTTCTAATTTACTCAAGTCATATCCTTAATAATGTATTTGTGAAAGTAAACAAGATATTTTAACACATACAATAAAATCTAAAACTAAAGCTGAAAGCTAAATGCACTAACAATTTTTCTAACATAATACAAGGGAAAGCTATGACTAAAAGTAATGTAATTATAGAATTTATATAACAGAGATGTAACTAAGAAAATTGATTATAAAGCATTTCAACAATCATCAATGTCCCTACACTAGTTTACTATTAACATGATAATTAGAATAGCTTTCTAAGAATAACTAATTCAATTAGCTTTTCAATCATAAATCCTTTTCACAAGCAAAAGCAATTAGGATCATATAACACTAATATTAAGGTTTAGAAGATATATACAAAATTATTCTTAATTCAAAAATTAGCATACAACACAACCTTTACATGCACACATATGTTACATAATTTGAACACTCCTTTTTCCTTTTCAACCACTCTTCTTTCTTCTCTAACCATTCCTTTCTTTTCCAACCACTCATTTTCTTTCTTTTTAAGCCACCTCTTTTCTTTCTTCTTTAATAACTCTTCTTTTCCAACCACTCCTCCATTGGAAGCTTTTAGGAGCATCTTCTCTACCCTACCTACCAGTTATTTTATATTTTATATTTACTTTACCATAATACTATTTCCCTTATTTAGACTACTATTTATTTGCTGTATTTTACCATGATATCTGCACTTCTTTCTAAGTTCATATTATCTTAGCTCTGAGAGCCATGTATTATCATAAAATAAAATAATTGCTTTTGCTCCATAAAAGATTCAAAATGACTTATTTATTAAGCATTCCAAGTACATCCAAGATACATTACATATTCAAATTACTACTTAGCCAAGATACATTCTATTACATTCATATTATAAGTTGATGTAAAAGTAGGATGTTATAGTTGTGACATGAAATTTTGCTATGATATGTTGTGGTATTGTCCTCATGGAGTGAGTGTGACTATTATGTGTAGATATTTGGGGTTATGTTATATTTGCTTTGAATATGTTATGTTTGTGAGATATGATAACTTAACCTAGCATGGATTTGTACATGTCTTAGCAACAATGCTTGTAGTAGTCATTGATGGATGGTGCTAGCATAAGTGTGTGGATTAGTTAGTGATGAGGCACCCTAGAGGTAGTTATGGATTGACCCCCACCATGATGTATCAATGAGGCTTCTATCTTAGACTTCATCCAGAGAATGGGAGAGTGTAGTTGTGTTTGTCCCTATGATCCATAGGTGGCATAGGTGTGTACGTCTCTATAGCCAATCCTCTAGAAGACCAGTCTCTAAGTTTTCCTAATTTATTTTTAGCAAAGATTTTTTTCAAATTTTTAATCATTGATATAAAGGTTGATTTTGCTAGAAAGACTCTTCTGCTTTTGGATTCTGCGTAACTTGGTATTTTCAAAAATTATACTTCTTTTGTGAAGGAGGAAAATTATATATAAAGTCCATTGAAAACGTCTCGCCCCAGCGTTGCAAAATTTCATGCTTAAGAAACGCAGTAGCTTGGCAGGATTTTAAGCTTAAGAAAGGAAACGTACCCTGAAAACCCAAATTTTTTTTTTTGGTTGTTCCTTGCTCCGTTTTTAATGTTTCATACCCAGTTTTGCCGTGCGCAGTTTACTGCCGTCTCTGAAAAAGGCACATTTGCATCCGGTGTGGGGCCAGACCAGGAATGTAGAATTTTCTGAAGTTGCTAAAGAATTGGAATTGTTTTTACTTAAATCCGAAGCTTTCCTATCTTAGCTGCAGAATGAAAATATGGAGCCTGTGAGGAGTCCAAGTTTGTCGTTGAGCACATGAATGGTAATAATGATAACGGCCATGTTCAGTGCTTCGGGACAGACCACAGATATTCAAGGGACATAACACAGATGAGGAATAGTAACCATAGCATGAGTTGATAACATGCGTTTTGCTACATTAAATGCTATCAAAGATGCTTATCACAGATGTGATATTGCAATTGAAATTTTGATTGATTTGTTTTAAATTAAGAATACGTTTAATTTTTTAATAGATCAAATAGCTCTTTGGAAGTCATAAAGCTTTATTTTATTTGATTTGTTTTAAATTTATAGCATAGTTTTTTGACTCTGCCATAAATGGACTAGTTGCAGAGTTAGAAATTGTGCGGACCTGAGTTGAGTTGAGTTGAGTGGACACAACTTTTATCGTAATCCTTATTTTTAGAAAGAAATCATTACATTTAGGTATAATTTTTGTGACTCATAAATATAATTGGGCCAGAGGACTTACGGATCCAACATATTTTATGATTATTTAAACACTGATTTATAGCATTAATATTTCTACTGTTCAATAGAGGGAGTTTACTAAGATAATAAAATTTCAATTTTGTTAGACAGGACTATAAGCATAGCTGCTAAAAAAGATGTTAGGGTTTTGCTCATCTGCCAACATCTTAAGATCATTAAGCTTGATTTGTGCATATTGGATAATTTGGAGTAGGGCTATGATATTACAATTGCAACTTTGATTGATTTGTTCTTATTGAGAATACTTTTATTTTTCTTAATGATATTTTAAAATTTCATAGTATATATTTCTAATATCCAATAATTAGTCTACCCAGGTAATAAAATTTCAGTGTCATCCTCAACCTCTTGTAAGACCATTGAGCCTAGTTTGTTCCTATGGGCAGCAAGCAGCAAGTCTCTGGTACATGGAAATGGAGAAACCCAACAATATGTATATGATGGTACATGGAAACTATGTTGCCAGAAACGCAACGGATTCATAACGTTTCGTGTTTTTCGTTGCGGAAACGGGATCCCGTTTCAAAGCGCCGTTTCTCATGAACAGTAACCGTCATTTGTTAGGCGAAACGTTTCTGGGCAGACTGAAACGTTTCTTTCACGTTTCGTTGCGTTTTTGACAGGTTTCATTTCCTTTGATTTTATTTTTTGATTTTATTCTCAACAACTTCACGAACTAAATTTAGGACACGTGTAAATACACTTAGACTATATATTGGGACCTTATCTAATTATTTCAAGGTTCCACACCTCAATATAATTAATGTTTTTGTTATTTTTGGCAGCTCTTCCTTAAACAGGATTACAAAGAAATGTTTGATTAGAAGAATATGTTCGGCCTCAGTGACGTGAGTCATTTAATTTTGAAATTGATGTTTTTAATTATGTTCATTGAAACCTTTGAGACCTTTTAGATTTAGCAGACCAGTTTAAAATTCCTTCAATTTTTCTTTTAATAAGTCGGTCCTGGCTCAATTTTAACATCCAGATTGACCTTTTCCTGACCCTGTTTTTCGTCCTGCAACACGGGAAACTTCCCTTACAATTTTGCAAACTCGGAACTGCGCCCCAAGTATATTTTAATCCTGAGTGCTTAAAACAGAAGTTCTTACTTAGGAAATTAACATCTAAAACAAATCATATGATATTATGATGGACAATTTTTTTTAAAAGTAAAGCCCTCATCTGTATATGACTGAAATATGAAATTATAAATGATTAAAGTTCCTAAAAGAAAGGAATTAGGATTTCCTTCCCTGGGTATCACGGCAACCGAAGAAGTGGTTAAGACGCAAAATTATGACGTTTCGCCTGTGTTTTGTTTACAATAAACCACGTAGTTGGGTTTTGTATTACACGACTGAATATTTTACAGTGCCTTTCTGAATTTTATCAATTTCTGAATATGAAGTTTTTGTGCTTCCAGATCGACACCATCAACTGATAAAGATTAAAACATCAAATCAGCGTAACGAATGCAGAAAATTTCACACAAAAGGAAACTTCCGAGGGCAATCAAATTACGAAAGTCCACGCCTAAATTGAGCAAAATTGTTCTTAATATATATTTTTGTTTTTTTATTAATTTGTTTTTAAAAATATTTATTTTTTAAATAAATTATTTTACAATCTATGGGTAATTGTTCTTAGATACCAATAAATACAAATATTGTAAATTTATATATATAAAAATCATTATATTGTATTGCATTTTAAATTGTTGTTCTATGAACAAAGAAATATACACATAATTTTATTAAAGTTACTAAGGTTCTATATTTAAAGCTCGTTTCTTTTTCGCAACGTGATTTTTTGCCGTTTCCGTTGAGTTGCCGTTGCCGTCACGTTGCGCCGTTCCCGTTTCCGGCCACTATGCATGGAAATGGAAATGGAGAAACCCAACAATATGTATATGATGGTACATGGAAATGGAGAAACCCAAAAATATGTATATGATGGTGTAAGCACTTGAAGGTAGTATGGGTGCATTATGCGGTTTTGTGCGATTTTGTAGAATAAACAGTGTAACAATGTGTTGCACATGAAAAATTTCAAAGGGTACAATAGAG
>MNCI01005969.1:42990-63762 GCA_015680685.1 Gnetum montanum
ATATTTAAATTATAACATTAAATCTCATGGATTTACCATTAATATAAATATTTTTTCCATTAGAAAATTTCATGCTCATTGTCTTTAATCAGTTGCAGATTGTTCGGCTGTTCACTGAGCTCGCGGTTTCTTTCCTTCCTTGGGCCACCCACTCTGTAAAGATATTGGCAGGAACTAATTTAATAGAAATTTTTATGACGCTTGTACTATCCTCATAAAAGGTGATTAATCTTATAGATATTTAGATAAAAAAGTGTTAAATACTTGCCAGTCAATTCACAACTTGAATTCAAACTACCGGCACCCTTTTTCCGAGTCACCATCCTTTCATCCAAAGCACCTTTAGCTCCAAACAGTAGATAAGTTTTAGCACACAAATGATTGAAACCTCTGTGCACTTGACTTCAAGTCAATTCCGTAAAGGGCCAGGAATGTGTCTTGCTTGCTTACAGTAATGTCAGGTTGAATAACGATATGTGATGGGGAACCCTTTTCAATAAGGAAGACAGCGGGTAAGGGTCCTTCTCCAATAATGAAGATGTGTGACCAGTGCAAATTGTAGAGTCGTAGTATGGAGATAGGGTGTGAGGGTCCTTCGCCAATAATTAAGATTTGTGACCAGTGCATATTGTAGAGTCGTCGTAGCACTAATTTAAGAGTTATCTCCTCTTCTCTGTCATCGAAACGTCTACGGTTTTTGTACTCAAATATCTCTATATTCCGTAACTTTGTCAAGTTGACGCAAATTTTATCCATTAGAAAATTTGATTGTTACGTTTGTAATTGACGGTGATAATAGATAATAATTAATAATTACACAAAAAATAAGTGTAAAAAGATATTAAGTAGATTTTTTGTATTTTTAACATATATAAAGTTAATGCATAATCTTGTTATGGATAGAGAACAGCTTCTAAGTTACTTTTGCATTTTTAGTATTTTACCTAGTTAAAGCATGCAATTTATGGTTCTAAAGATATTGTAAAACATAAATAGGTAAAAATGAAATTACAATTAAAATTTTATTATTTTTGTAAATATTCTAGATCTACTAAATGATGGAAATATATATGTTATCAGTTTTAAAAACATAATTAAGAAAATTATTAAGTATTCTTGGTCACATTTGGAATAATTCAACCAAATTTACAACTATAATATTTCATCTATGTTTAATATGCTCCAATGAAAAACATTGAAAGGAAATGTAGCATTTATCTTCAATGCTGTATTATTTTGTGTCATCTAAGTGTTTCAACTCTCAAATAATGAGCACATAAATAATGAGCAAAGTGTGTATAGTAACTAATAAGGAATAGGAGCACATAAATAATTTTGGCCGAGAGGCCAACTCGTCTCATAGGATAGGGGGGGAGAGGGGAGTGGATTTGTCGCCCTCCATGTTCTCATAGGATAAGGGGGAGGGGGGAGTGGATTTGTTACCCTCCATGTAACGCACCACGTGCAGGAGAGCCAAAGAGTCATTGCAGGGGAGCCGAATTTGAAAAGTCAAAAAGCCAAAGAGTTATTGCAAGGGAGCTAAATCTCTATTCGATTGATGCCCCTCGACCCTTGGGCTTCCCATTCGTCTCTTCGTATTTCCTCATGTGCATGCACCATGTGCAGGGGAGCCAAAGAGTCACTACAAGGGAGCCGAATCTCTATTCAATTGAGGCCCTTGACCCCCGGACTCCCCATTCATCTTTTCATATTCTCTCATGTGCATGCACCATGTGTAGGGAAGCCAAAGAGTCATTGCAGGGGAGTTGAATCTTTATTCGATTGCAGGGGAGCCGAATATGAAAAGTTCAAAAAGCCAAAGACTCATTGCAAGGGAGCTAGATCTCTATTTGATTGACGCCCCCTGACCCTTGGGCTCCCCATTCATCTCTTCGTATTTCCTCACACACATGCACCACATGCAGGGGAGCCAAAGAGTCACTGCAAGGGAGCCGAATCAGAAAAGTCAAAAAACCAAAGAGTCATTGTAAGGGAGCTAAATATCTATTCGATTGACACCCCTTGACCCTTGGGCTCCCCATTCGTCTCTTCGTATTTCCTCATGCTCATGCACCATGTGCAGGGGAGCCAAAGAGTCACTGCAGGGGAGTTGAATCTGTATTCAATTGATGCCCTCGACCCCTAGGCTCCCCATTCATCTTTTCGTATTCTCTCATGTGTATGCACCATGTTCAGGGAAGCCAAAGAGTCATTGCAGGGGAGCTAAATCTTTATTGAATTGATGCCCTTGACCCCTAGGCTTCCCATTTATTTCTTTGTATTCCCTCACATGTAGGCCTCGATGTGGGTAACCAATGAATATTTATTATTATAAATGATGGGTAATATTGAATAGTTATTATTATTATAAACAGTGACGGTTACGATTACAGTAATAATGAATATTTTTTATTATAAATAGTGGGCAATAATGAATATTTATTATTAATAAAAATGGTGACGGTTATGATCATGGTGATGATTAGGGTGATGATGGTTTTGGTGTGGTATAATATTTATAAATATTGAACTTGGACATTGTCTTACAAGATTAAGAGGTGTAATATTGGAATTTGTGCATTTTTAGAAACATGGATCCTGGTGCTATTCATCCCAATAGAGAAGGCGAAGAACACTCTCTTCAAGATTAGCAACAACAATCATCTACTACAACAAATAATACAATTCATGGAGGTCATGGCAGTGGGCATGTGTGTGGGCATGGCCGAAGAAGAGGACGACCATGGATTATAGAAACTAAAAATCCAGAATCAATGACTGCAGAGGACAAAAGAATATTTCCAAAATGAGAAGCAAAATGACGTGAACGAGAACGAGAACTAATTCTACGAAATTCAGGAGTATGTAATTTATTCATTTTTTAATATTTCAAAACAAATATTTATCATAGAAAAATATTTTCATTTTATTTACATACTTACATTGCATATATTTTTTTAGGTTATGCTAAATTCAAATCCCCTCTCATCACTTGGAAATTTATCCAATGCAATGATCCACATTATTGATACCAATAATGTAAATAATCAAGAAGAAATGCAGGTTGGTGTTTGCCCATACTCAAGTTGGTAAATAGTTTAATTCAATTTTTAGTTTAAATTTTGAAACATTTTTTGCAAGACATTTGAAATGCATCTGTGCCTGTTAATTAAGCAACATCTGTTCCAGAAATCACACATGAAGAAGAACAACAATTGCAAGAAGATCAAGAACAACTACATTATAGTGAGAGTGAGCATCGAAAGAGGCAATGTCGACAAGAAGAAAATTCATTTCATTGAATAAATGAAGCTACAGATGTTGCCAATGCACCAACAATGGAAATGCCTTCTTCAGAACCTATTCAGTCTTTCCCAAGATTTCAAAAGGCAAGTATAGAAATTGCTCAAGCAATACATAATTTTAATACTGTAGTTAGAAGTTTTGCAAATCCACATTCTTGCAATGTATGCAACAAAATGTTTTTTAGCATATTATTGGATTCAACCAGAAGTAGAGGACCCACATGCAATAGGTGCATTAAAGAAAAGAAATATAATATTCTTAACAATTTTGGCTGTGAAATCAAATGATTTTCTATTGAAAATAACATGGATCCTAGTATTTAACCACCTATCCTAAGCTGTTTAACTGAGGTTGAAGAAATGTTAATTGCAAAAATCAATCCCATTTTACAAGTTACACATGCAGTTGGTGGACAGTTCAAGTATAAAGGTCACACAATTAGCTTTGCTCAGGATGTCACACAGATTACTAAAAGACTTCCTCTTAGAATTAAAGACTTCCCTTTTTTGATATTGAGAAGAGTAGATCAAATGGGCACCGAGTATAATTTCATTGTCAACAAGAGACGGGTTTATGAAGCTTTGATTTTTAAGAAGGCAAATGATCCATACTATTGAGATGTCGAGATCGATATGCATGCATTAGATGATGTTGCTGATACCGATGATGTTAACATCTTCCATAACATTCCTTATATTCCATTGTCAGAAAAGGATGGAGAAATGAGATTGCAATTTCAAGGTCCTTTGCTTCAGACAGATGATGAAAACATTATCGATCACACATCATCAGTTGCACAACGTGTTGGAATTGTAAGAAAGGAAATTGATTGGATAAAAGTATGGATGCATAATCCATCATTGCATGATTCAAATGTTGCTCAGTGGCCTTCCATGTTTGATTCTCCTATTAATGAGTTTAACATGATGGGGTTGTTTACAATGGCATTTCCAAGTCTTTTTCCTAAAGGAAAATGCCATTTTCTTGAGCGTAGAGCTAAAGAGGTAAAATTGCATGAATATGCAAAACATCTTATTCACTACAAAGATGGTAGATTTGGACATAACAAGTGATTCAGGTAAATATTAATTCTCTATTTTTTTGTTATTATCATTATTCATAATGTTTTTTATGACATTTAAGCAACGATGTGTCATTTATTTGTAGGTTTTATATCTATAATATCATTAGGAGGAGACAAGCAGTGGAATCTACTGTGGTATTTTTTTTTAAATATTGTTGATACACTCGTAACTATTGAAGAACTACGAGAACAATTGAATAATGCTCTATCACATGTCATTGTTGATAATTTAATGCGATATGGTACATCCATTTATGGTACATCGTCTTATTGGAGAAAATGTAAAGCAAAGCTAACTAACATGGTGAATTAATTGGGAACACCTACTATCTCTTTTTAGTGCAGCAAATCTCTATTGGCCTAAGTTGCATAATATGATGTAAGGAGATCCACCTGAGAACTCATCTGAACATAAACGTTGGAGGCAAAGTAATATCATAGAAAATCTACATATAGTTGCAGAGTTTGTGCATCATCGTCACATTGTCTTTCTTAAAAAAATTTTGATGAATGAGTTCCATGTTGTTGACTATTGGACATAATATGAGTGGCAACATTGCGGATCTCCACATGTGCATGGTTTCCTATGGATACAGGGTTCTCCAAAGGTAGATGAGCTCAAACATAATGATCCTCACGTCATGTGTAGGGCAAAGGAATTTTTTGATTCAATTACAAATGCATGGAATCCAAGATTTACAGTAAATGGACATCCAAATAATGTAAGTTCTCATTTATCTTTTCTATTC
This sequence comes from Gnetum montanum, assembly GCA_015680685.1. NCBI lineage: Eukaryota > Viridiplantae > Streptophyta > Gnetopsida > Gnetales > Gnetaceae > Gnetum > Gnetum montanum. Next base: position 48,130 of record MNCI01005969.1, read on the forward strand.
TTTACACAAAGTTTTTTTGGTGATATTTCTTAGAATAAAGAGATATTAATTTCTCCATTGTTACTTCTTTCAATTTGTCTTCTCACTTAGGCTTTACGTGTAAATATGTTACGTCATCCATGTGAGTTGATTGCTGAACAACTACAATGTATGGATTTGGAAACTGATTATGCTGATTTGCTTAATGTTGTTCAAAGACATACTATATGCAAACCCAGTGCATGCTTACGAAAACGTAATGACAAAAAAGTTTGCAGGTGCCACCTTATAATCAAAATGTTGTATCATTACTATTTCCTCACCATTGCATTCATTTTTATTAGCAAGTAAAATTTAATTTATCATGGGAAAAAATATATAGACATTTAAATTTTGTATTTTTCAATTAGGTACAATGTTCCTGGGTTGTTATCTTTAGAATCAACTCTTCATAGAGATCTAGAAAATAATAATGAGATTACTTATGTTTCTCAAAGAAATGATTCAAGGCTTAATGTTCATAACAGAATGATGCTTCAGACATGGAGGGCAAATACAGATTTTCAGCTAGTAATGTCATGATATGTTGTCATAAAATATATTGCAAAATATGCAGCTAAAATAGAGAAGAAATCACAATCTTTTCATGACATGTTATTGCAAATTTCTGAGTCAAGGGATCCTCATGAAGATGCTCTATCAATCTATAGAAGGCTCATGATGGATGCTGCTGTAGATAGAGACATTGGTTCTATGGAGGTTTGTCACATGTTGTATGAGCTTCCTTTGGTAAAATATAGTCATGTTTTCCACACACTTAATGTTTCTCAACAAGTGTACAAAACAGTTCAAATTAATTTAGATGAAACTGATAAAGCTAAAAACTACACAGCTCTTATTAATATGTATTAGAAACGTCCGCTTTCAATGGAGGGTGTCTCATTGCTGCAAGCTTTGAAAGAGTTTAATTGCAACATAAACAATAAGTCCAATCCAAATTGGAATCTATGTCACCCAGAGCCAGATGCTGTTGTTAAATATTATCCCAAATTTCTGATCCCACCAAAGCAAGGAGAACAAAAATGGATTGAATATTGTTGGGCTATGTTGTTGTTACATTATCCATTTAGAGATGTGAAGCAAGATCTTGGTTCTAATGATGAGGATATTGAAATGAAGTGGTTGTCTTTTCAACATCTATATGTAGCATCGGAGATTAATACTGAAGAAGAATTCCAACAAGCTTTGGAGGAAGAAAGACAATTTGTAGACGTAACTCCCCAAGTGCAAGATCATGAGGAATATGATTTTGAAATCCTCAACCATCATCTCTTATCAACAGGTCATTTTCAGAGAACAGAAGTGGAGATGCTTGGGCTACGAGATGTTGATAGAATGCATAACTAAACATTATAATATCCAGAAGAGGATGTTGCAAAATTTGCTACAATTTTTATTGCTAGCAATAAATCATCTTGGTCGATGATTGTTATTGATTGTGACTATAGTGCCTACGATTCTGATAAGCTGGGTGTAAAGCAAAAGAAGTGCTACAATAAAATTATAGGCCACATGATGTTTTCACAGTTAATAGATGAAGTTGTTTCCCCTTTAAGAATGATTATCCAAGGAATAGCTGGTATGGGAAAGTCATTTCTCATAAGCGTCCTTTGTAATGTTCTCATGAAATACTGCAATGAAAAACATAATGTTTTACTTGTAATGGCACCCATAGGAGTTGCAACATTTAACTTTAATGCAACAACCATTCATTCTAGTTTGAACATTGGAATAGGTGCCTACAAAGAACTCTCTTCATCTGCAAAGATAAGTATGCAACATCGACTATCACAGGTAAGATATATAGTAATTGATGAAATGAGTTTTGTGGGAGGAAGATTATTACAAGACATTGATAGATGACTAAGAGAAATTTTTCTAGAACATCACAATGAATTTTTTGAAGAAAGATTAGTTATATTGATAGGTGATTTGGGTCAGCTTCCTCCTGTGCTTGATGTTGTGCCTTATGCATCCAAAAATCCAAATATTATAGGGGTTTGGGAATCATTTGATACATTTGTTGTTTTAGATGCAATTTTTCGTTAGTCTAGAAATGATCCTCAACAACAAAGATTCAAGGAAGTATTAATGCATATCAGAGAAGGAAAAAGCCATGATAAAGATTATAATTTATTGGCTACTTGAATGAATCTTCCATCCACTTCGAGTGGATTAGATGATTTTGAAGAATCAATGTACTTATATGATAGAAAGGATAAAGTCCATTCACACAATAAGAAGATGTTGCAAACAATGCAGAGACTTGTTGCATTGTGTGTAGCAGATAGAGATCCCCGTGGATTCAAAATCTCAGATGATGATAGTAATGATATAGAGTGATCTTTGCTTATATGTGAAGGTGCAAGGGTAATGCTCACCATTAACCTTTGGCCAGAAGCTGGATTGGTGAATGGTGCACTTGGAAAAATTCATAGTATTATGTATCCTCAAGGTAAACAGCCACCTGCATTACCATTGTATGTTATTGTTGATTTTGACTCCTATATTGGATGTGCATTTGATAATGGTAATCCTCATCATGTGCCAATTATACATGTGGTATGAGGACCATCTCGTTAGATATCGTTACAGTTGGCATGGGCCATGACTATTCATAAATCTCAAGGAATGACACTAGATAAAGCTACTATTGACATTGGTTTAAGAGAAGTTATGGGTCTAACATTTGTTGCATTATCTAGAGTCAAGACCATTGATTCTTTGTAGGTTCATCCTTCTTTCTCTATGCAAAGATACAGAAAGATTTCAAATGCTAAACATCTCCAAAGTAGAATTGCATAGGAAGTTTGTTTTGCGTAATTGGAGGATTAGGCATATTGAGTTCATAGTTATCGTTGTATTTTTCCTTTTGCTCAATGCTATTATATAGCTCTGTAATGTTTGTTGCAATAATTGTGCAATGTATTCCTTCATCAACATATACAAAATATATAAACTTTTATTTTAACCAATTTATGTTTACTAGTATATATTATTTGAAATGCAAATAGTGATGATAACTTAAAAAATAAAAAAAATAATTAAATTCTACTCATAGCCCATGAAATCACTCCATAAGAGAACTTACAGGTCTAACGTGTGTTGCATTATTTGGAGTCAAGACTATTGATTCTTTAAAGATTCATCCTTCTTTCTCTGTGCAAAGATAAAGATAGATTTCAAATGCTAAACATTTCCAAAGTAGAATTGTATAGGAAATTTGTTTTGCACAATTGGAGGATTAGGCATATTGAGTTCACAGTTATCATTGTATTTTGCCTTTTGCTCAATGCTATTATACAACTCTGTAATGTTTGTTGTAGTAATTGCGCAATGTATTCCTTCATCAACATATACGAAATATATAAAATTTTATTTTAACCAATTTATGTTTACCAGTATATATTATTTGAAATGCAAATAGTAATGATAACTTAAAAAATAAAAAATAAATAAATTCTAATCATAGCCCACGAAATTGCTACATAAGAGAACTTATGGGTCTAACGTTTGTTGCATTATCTGGAGTTAAGACCATTGATTCTTTAAAAATTCATCCTGTTCTCTTTGTGCAAAAATATAGAAAGATTTTAGATGCTAAACATCTACAAAGTAGAATTGCATAGGAAGTTTATTTTGCCCAATTGAAGGATTAGACATATTGAGTTCATAGTTATCATTGTATTTTGCCTTTTGCTCAATGCTATTATACAACTCTGTAATGTTTGTTGTAATAATTGTGCAATGTATTCCTTCATCAACATATACAAAATATATAAACCTTTATTTTAACCAATTTATGTTTACCAGTATATATTATTTGGAATGCAATAGTGATGATAACTTAAAAAAAATAATTAAATTCTACTCATAGCCCACGAAACCGCTCCAGTATCTTAGATATATATATCTATAAATTGGCTAAGATGATTTTTTTTTTAAAAAATGATGTTAACAAAGCCTGACTACTAGGCGAGGTAACAAGATAAATAAAAAAGGAATCACTCATCTCTCCTCTATTTCTCTACCACTTACCCAATTTAGTTTTACCCTCTTGGTCAAGTTTGCTCTTTCTTTGTTTGTTTATGGTGTTTTTGAGAAATAAATCTCTTGCATAAATAATGCTCAAAAATACCATGAACAAACAAAGAAATAGCAAACTTGACCGAGAGGGTAAAACTAAATTGGGTAAGTGGTTGAGAAATAGAGGAGGGATGAGTGATTTTGTTTTTAGTTATCTTGTTACCTCGTCCAGTAGTCGGGCTTTGTTAATATCATTTTTTTTAAAAAATCATCTCAACCAATTTATATATATATCTAAGCTAGTTTGTATTTGAATTAAGCCCTCCTTACTACTATTCAAATAGAAATATTTTTTTCCTTCTACATTTTTCCAAAGTTTTTGATATATTGCTTGTTTTACCAAATTACAAACTTGGTTAGGATTAAGAATGTCCTTTTGAATATTCCATTTATTGAGCCATAGAACTCCTTTTTGAAGTCATCATCACCTTTTTTTTTTTTTTGGAATATTTATCCAATGAAGATGTAGAAATATTATGAGTGAAGGCTATAAATTGACAAATAGCTGTAACCTCTAATGACATCATCTTTGATTCAAGAAGCATAATATCATATTGTATCTATCTTTTTTCTTTAAATTCATCAAAGCACAAAAAGCTTTTGAATTTCTTCTATTTACTTTTGATATTTATTTGATAAAGCATAATCCTATACAACACACCCCTATAAAGAATATTAAGTTGAACAATGACATCATAAAGTTGTTTTCAGATATTCCAAACTAGAATAGATTCCTCTTTAAATTTCTTTTAAAGCAAATAAGACTTTCATACCACTTGCAGATAATGCATTAATCCATTTTATAAATACAAGGGCATTCCAAGCTAGATATTTGTAAGAGGGAATCATGTCAACATGTTCATATCCTATAGTAAAATTATACATCTTATTTTGTGAGCCACAAATTATCATTTTTATTTTTTGAACATTAACTTTATCTTTGAATGCCAATAAGAATTATCAAGAGTATTAAACATTTGCTGCAATCCTTTGAATTTGAAATTAAGACAACATCATTATCATAGAGTAAGAGTTTGATATGACTACTTCCAATTGTGATTGCAAAATGATTTGGTATTTTATACATCCACTCTTCAAGTTCATAAATAAAAAGTTCAAATAAAGTAGGAGAAAGAGAACATCCATGTTTAACACCCAAAAAAATTATTAAATAAGATTCTTTCTTGCCCATTTATAAAATTACACACATACCTTTTTGTAAAGTTTTTGAATAGTTGATAACAATGTGCTAAAAACTTCTAAATTTTCTAGGTGTCTCTAAAACTTGCTTCGAATGACAGAATCATAAGCCTTATAAAAGTCTACAAAGCCAATAAAAGTTTTCTTATATGGGCCTTTTGCTCTATTTATAAGATATTTTAAAGTGATGAGATGATCTATAGCAGAATGCTCTTGTCTGAATCTTACCTAGGAAATTACATGTATCTAATTTTCTTTAGCCCATCTTCCAAGCATACATTCTAGAATAATGCCTAGAAGCTTAACAAAAATATTGCTAATTACAATCATAGGCCTTAGAAAAATCTACAAAGTAGATAACATTTTTTTATTTAGACCTTTTTCTTTATCAATAAGATATTATTAAGTGATGAGATGATCTATAGTAGAATTTTGTTGCCTAAATTATGCCTAGAAAATTACACATATCTAATTTTCTTTAGCTCATTTTACAAGCATAGATTCTAGAATAATTCCAAGAAACTTAGCAAAAATATTTCTAATTTAGATCTTTATTATCTTCTTTTTAAAAAGTATGATGAATCGTGTTTTACATGAGCCTTGATATTGGGCATCTGATATCAGGGTGGCTGTGATATTGGGTACGTGATATTGTGGCCTAAGATGCAATATTACGGGGTATTCCTAGGATTATAAATACAGCCCTTAGGCACACAATTCAGGACGATTTTTTTAGTCAAGTAGCGAAATTCATGTAGTTTGTTCGTTCAAGAGTTAGAATATTTTCCCAGTGCCCACAATAGGAGGTCTAAGTGTAATTGGATCTTTATTCAAGCATTAATGTACCTGAACACACCATTGTGTTAGCAATAAAGACAAGCTCTTTGATTCATCCTTGCAGCACTTGAGACTTTATTTCTTTATGCATTTATACGTTGTGATTTCATGCAGTTCACATTTAACGTTATTCATTCAGCAATTAATTTTAGTTAATTAAGCAATTAATTAAAATACACAAGCACGACTCCTTTGAACATACTTGTGACACTTGGTAGCTTAGAAACGATTAGTGTTTGACAACCCAACAATGTTTACATGAAGTTCAAGATGTGTCTCGGAAGTGGGGATGCTTACTTGTGTTAGGCTAGATTAGACAATAATTCACTTAGCATTTAATTACTCTCACTTTCATTATTGTTTTAGGCAATCAAATTGATAAAACATAAAATGATAAAAATCTTATGCCTCAGTTACACTTAACCATATACTTGCATTTCATAAGTGAGACTAGGAAGATAATGAATGGACAACATGAATTGACCATTTAGCTCTAGTGTACTTGGTAATTAAAGTCTACAAAATTTGATTGGATCACATGTGAATGCTTGTGATTCGTATAGTTGGGTGTAGGGGTACCTCGTTGCTCATCATTGGCGCTATCACTAGGGACTTTAGTTCTACGTGTGCTATCTAAACTTAGTAACCTCATTGTTTAAATCCTAAGGTCAAATCTTACAAAAACAAAATTATTATTATAACTAAATTAAATCTTAACCGCACACTGCATATAGATTCACTAATATAAAATGGCTTCTTCTTACAGGAGCCTATCTCCACCCAGAACAGACCAAGTGCCTCAATAATATCAGGTGGTATATGCTCATCCTGATGAGTATGTGCCAAACTTCACCTTCATCTTACATCAAGATGAAATGTTATGGTGGTGCGACATGAAAGGCAACATTGTGTTGCCACCAGATTGATCTGTTCTAGCTATGCTCCAACTAATGCTTACATGACATGGACTTCAACATCTTCATGGGGAGTATGAGATGTGAGATCTTAATTCAAGGGATTACCATCCTATTGAGGCACAAAGGTTAAGGGATCATCAGCTAGAGCAACAACATGAGCTTTCGAAGGGCAAGGGGTCAAACACTTTTTCACCTTAGCTTGGCCCATTGGATGGAGGCAAACACTTCTTTAGGAACTTTTCCTTTGGTGACACTCCTCTCTTTAACTTTGGTCAAGGGGACCTCAACAAGAACATGCAATCTATAATTCATAATCCTAGTTCTGGTTAGAATGGATCTAATGACAAAAATGGATCTGGAGGAGCAAGTCATGACAAGGGGACAAGTGGAATTCATGATCGTGATCATGGTCATGATCATCAAAGAGAAGGTAGTAGGTGCTAGCACAATGCAAGCCCTCCTTCCTCTTCCCCTTTGTTGTTTTCTTCTTTTTCATCTAGCTTAGATCATGGCCATAGAGGACATGACCATGATGGTGGTGACCGATGGGACCGAAACAACAAAAGGGACTATTGGGATAGTTGCGATTGGAGGCATGGGTAATCTAGAGAGATCCACCACCATGAAAGAAGAGTTAGTAGAGCACATTATAGGAACCATCACTATGGCCTTGATGAACCTCTACTTGCCACTCGAAGCATGTTAAACATTGTAGAGGCCATGAGGATTCCAACAAGGTATGTAAAGGATAGTAGAATAAAGAGGCTAGACACAAACAACATCCCTTAGTTTTTGAGGGAGGTTATGACATTGATTTGCAAAATCATCTCCAAGCCTTCCAGGTGCATGTGCCTTGTAAAATATTGAGAATGATTGACAGAAGTTAAAATTATTTCCAAGGATGCTCATTAAGAAAGCAGAAAATTGGTACCAGTCCTTGGAACCAGAATCAATCATGTGGTGGAGTATGATGTTAGAATTGTTTAATGAAAAATATCAAACGTACTCCTGAGTGTCCAACTTGAGGAAGCAGATCCCAGAGTGGAAACAAGGAAACCATGAGCCCTTAGATGTTGTTATTTGTTGATACTACTCTCTATTGCATAAGTGTCCCAACCATGGATATTCTTAGCTTGATCAACTCCACCATATTATAAATGGGCTATGATCTGAAAGAAGGAAAACCCTTGGTGTCTATGCTCAAGCGAGATTGATAGAGTTAAGAACTTGTCAGATCCAAAAGTTAATTGAGCAGGTAGCAAGGGAGGAGGGAGAATTGAGAAAGCAAGAAAGTGCAGAAGAAGATAACAAGGACCCTTCCATTCACAAACCGGGGGTTTGATTTTGTGATAGTGAGGATTAGTCAACAAGAGATGAGGTGGCTAATTAGAAAACCTTGCCATTCCAAAAATTTCAATCCAAAATAATGGCTAAGGTTGACCAATTATGGGACTCCATAGACAATAAGTTTTAAGATGTCTTAAAAATTGTTGAAGAGTTCAAGGAACAAAGTGGTGAGCGTGAGTGCTGAAGATGTAAGGAAGCTGAACGTGCCATATCCAAGGGTAAGGTAAGATGGCTATGATAGAGATGGTTGTAGATAGAAAATTAGATGATGATGGCGGGTGTGATGTCTGCCAATATGAACATCCTAAGGGATGTTGTACAATTGTGTCACACTTATAGGAATCTGGGGTGTATGCCTTATATCCACGACTTACACAAAGGAAAACTCCCAAAAGATTGCCTTATCCACAAGGAAACTCTTGATAGTTCCACCAACGACAATAGTATTATCCAGGTGGAACTCCAATGCAACCTTATGAATTGTACCAGTAGTGGCAGTAACCACAATCATGGGCATTGGCACCTCCAAGACAGTAATACCCCTAATGGCAACCAGATCATTATTATGTTCAACAACCTTCATCTCCACGGGACTTTTTTGATCATGTTGCTGCTTGCCAACCTCACCACTATCCTCTTGAAGTTTACCAACCATCATATGTAAGGAGGGATGCCACCTACTATCCTCATGCTCCTCCTATTTCTGCACCTACTCCTCTACCTCCTACACAGTTACCACTTGCTCCATCCATGCAAGGTGAATTTCCTACCCAACCATAGCAAAGAAATACTACGAGGGTAGTCAATCTACAACCGATTAGCCAACCAAGTGGGTCAAAATCACGATCAAAGAAAAGATCCTTCTTTCGACCTCACAATCCACCAAAGCCCTCAAACACACCAATGGTTGGTGGCCCTGCTCCTCCACCGTCCTCTGCATCACCTTTATCTGAATCCCCTTCAAACCAAAATCCCTCTCGAATCCATACCGTGATATTGACCCATGTTGTATCTGATTGGATTCGAGCTGGTAACCTACCTAAGAAGTTAACGAATCTCAGGAGGTCCTTAGTATATTTTCAAATTGTTGGGAATGAGCCTTGTAAAGCTCTTCTTGACTCTAGTTCTAGTGTTAATCTGATCTCGCATGAGATGTACACTATGTGGAACCATCCTCCCTTGAAGAAGAGCAACATCAAGCTGGAGCTGGTAGACCAGTCCATCATTGTTCCATTGTAACTGGTAGAAGACATCGTGACCACTATTTGTGGGTGGTTATATCCTACTGACTTCCTAGTAACCAAGGTGGAAAACTACAAGGGGGACTTTCCAATTATTATGGGAAGGGCATGGTTAACCACTATTGATGCTAAAATGGGCATTAGAGATATTTCTTTTGAGATATCCAAAGAAAATAAATTTGGGAGGATCAAGAAGAAGAGGGTTCCATGTATTGCATATAACAATTCAGGATGCCATTTTGTACAGAAGCCATGGCCAGTGAAGTGAACATCTATCTTTGCATGCAAGCAATGTGCATCAGAAGCTGAAATCCAAAGATGTCTGTATGTGATAGCCACAAAACAAGAAGGCACCCAATGGCTGATAGCTGATTCTAGTAGCAGTACATTATGCGTGGAACCTACTGAGGGCCTAACTTGTGATAATGTTACAAGTATGGATGAACTTGAGCAAGTTCATCACTAGCTCTTTAAGGGAGTAAATGATGATATCAATTGGGAAGTGTTGGAGATTCCTAACAATTTCAAACAAGAACCCCTTGAATTAAAGACACTATCGATTGAAATGAAATATTTTTTCTTAAAAAATGGAAAGTTGGTCATTATTAATGCTAAAATTGCTATAGGACAAAAGAAGTTGATGAATGTTATGGAAAAATGGTCAGTAGCCTTTGCCTAGTCATATTCTAAGCTCACAGGAACAGATCCAAGAATATGCTAGCACCAAATATACACTGACCCTACCGTTAAGCTGAAATGACATCCACAGTGGTGATTAAATCCCAAATTAAAGTAGATTGTCAAAGAGGAGATCGAGCAACTCCTCAAGGTAGGATTCATCTACCTTGTTGCAGATAGTGTGTGGGTTAGCCCACTCATCATCATGCCCAAGAAAGGAGGAAAATGGTGGGTGTGCATCGACTTCCAACTACTTAATATGGCAACTTTCAAAGATCATTTTTTGTTGCTCTTTATTGACCAAGTGCTAGACACCATTTCTAGGCATAGCTACTACAACTTTCTAGATGGTTATAATGGCTATAACCAAATCCAAATCGCACTAGAGGACCAGGGGAAGATGACTTTCACAAGTCCTTGGGGGACTTTCACTTATTGTCAAATGCCATTTAGTCTATGTAATGCCCCAGCTACATTTCAATGATTAGTTCTTAGCATTTTCCAACAAAAAATTGGTAGCAGGGTAGAAGTCTTTATGGATGACTTTTCTACCTATGGAGTTATGTTCGAGCAAGCCCTAGACTGTCTTGAGTGGGTATTGAGGAGATGTGTCGAATCAAACCTCCAACTCAATTGGCAAAAGAGCCATCTTATGGTCTAGAAAGGCATAGTCTTGGGGCATCGTATCTCAAAAGTAAGAATCAAGGTGAACCCTAAAAAGATATGGGTCATTCAAGGAATAGCCCGTTAACCAGAAACTGTTAAAGAAGTGTAGTCATTCCTTGGTCATACTGGCCACTACCGATGCTTCATTGAGAACTTTTCCAAAATTGCTAAGTCGTTGGTTGAATTAAAAAAGAAAGATGCACCATTTGTTTGGACCCCTACATGTGAAATAACATTTCAACAACTGAAGAAGAAGCTTGTTGAGACCCTAATTCTACAAGCATATGATTGATCCATGCCATCTCATGTGATGATTGATGCATTAAATTATGCTTTGGGGGTAGTGCTTACATAGATAGATGATCAAAGGCATCCATATTACATTCACTGCACAAGCTAGAGTATCGTAGGTGCATAGTTAAAGTACAACACTACAAAAAAAGAGTTGATGGTGGTGGTGTTTGCCTTAGAAAAGTTCAGGCACTATGTGCTTGGTTATAAAGTGTTTGTGCACACAGATCATAGCACCATCCAGTTTTTAATGAATAAACCAATGGTGAGCCCCCATGTCATATGGTGGCTTGTGATTTTGAAAGAGTTTGATCTCACAATGGTAGATCAAAAGGATGTGAAAAATGTGGTTGCTAACCACTTATCATGGCTAAGATGGGATGACAAGGAGAAAGAGAGCCCCTTATTTGATCAATTTCTTGATGAATATCTCTTTGTGGGGGCTATTAATGCACAAATGTCCAATGAACCAAGATGGTATGATGCCATTCTTACTTATCTGCTTAAGCAAGAATTGCAACAAGGGTTGAACACCCAGAAGAAACAATAGTTTCTTTACTAGGTTAAGCATTTCATGGAAATCAATGGAAACCTTTACAAAGTATGTCTTGATGGCTTGGTATGCTAGTGTATCCTTGATACAAATCAACTATGCATTCTCCAGTATGCTCACAAAGGCCCTTGTAAGGGCCATTATGCTGGGAGATGCATGGCCATAAAAATCCTCATGGCAGGATATTATTGGCCAACAATCTTCAGAGATGCACACCAGTTCATCCACGCTTGTGATTGTTGTCAAAGAGATAGTGGAATGATAGCTCGAATGGAGGGGCCACAGCAATGGATTCAACCTCTCGAGCCTTTTGATATTTGGAGCACTAACTTTATGGGTCCCATTGCACCTATGTCAAATGGAAAGGTGTATATAATAGTCGCGGTTGACTATTATACTAAGTGGGTAGAAGTAGAAGCAGCAGCCATCACTGACTGCACATCCACTACTGCTACTTGATTTGTACAATAGAACATCATAAATAGGTTTGGTATGCCTCGTGCATTAATTTCTAATAATGGACCACATTTCAAAAGTGCCACTTTCTGAAAACTTATGTAGTTCTTGGGGGTTGAGCACAAACTCACAACACCTTATCACCCTCAAGCTAATGGTCAAACTGAAGTCACTAATTAGGAGATTATGAAAATTCTAACATGCACTATTAGCAAGTACTGAAGGGACTGGAACACCAAACTAAACGATGTCCTTTGGGCCTATCACTCCACATGGAAGCTTCCCATAGGTTATTCTCCCTATGACCTCATGTATTAAAAATTACCGACACTACCCATTCAATCCAAGCTCCGTACACTCTCTACAGCCTATGCCCTTGACATGGATCTAAGGCTAGCACAAAAGGAAAGATTAATGAACCTCAACTTGCTAGATGAAAATCAATTAATGGCCCTATCATCTAATGAAGTGCATAAGACATTCAACAAGAAATTCCATGACCTCAAAATAAGAAAAGTCAAGTTTCAACCAGGAGACAAGGTTCTCTACTAAAATCCCGCACATGTACTTTAATGAACCAAGTTTCAAATGTTGTGGGAAGGATCTTACATGATCAAAGAGACTTTTCCACCTAGGGCCATGATCATATATAAACCTAATAGCCCAAAAAAAAGTAATTAGTCAACAGCCAACAACTGAAACCTTTCCGTGAGCCCAGGCCAACCAGCTCAACAGACACCTTGCAAGATGGACAACCATGCTTAATCTTTCAGATCTCCTCTTTCCAACTTAGTTGTGGGGGAGATGGCCATCCATAATAACACTTTAAGTTGCTTCTTAATCTTTCAACTTTTTGTTTTACACATTTTTGGTTTTACAACTTTTTGTTTTTCATATTCTTTGTTTTACATCTTTTTGTTTTTCAGGTTATTGATCTTTTCTAAGTTTTTGTTTTACACCATTGTTAGCATATTTAATATTTCTTGAATATCTTTTACTTTTATATTTTCTCATGTTTGGTGTAATTTTGTTAATACTTTTTGTTAATAAGGTGCTAGGTACAATGGTAATGTGCTACTCGATGGTGGTTTGTATCATTTGTGATTTGATTGTTGATGTTTAGTTTCTAACATTGAATGTCGTTATTGACAACTAAGAAATGGTTTCTTTTCATTTAATAGGCAGTGAGTCCACATCATCCACCCATCCACACACTTTATGATTTTCCTTGTTTTGGAAACGTGTAGTCCCTTTCTCATTAATACAACTTTAATAAATTTGTGATTTGTGTAGTTTTTAGAATTGGGAAGCATTCAAAGGTTTGGACAGGGTGTGGCTTCAATGGGATGCATTATTCTTCATGCTTTTCCATTTTCCTGTATGCGGGGGTGTTCTTGTAAACTTCTCACCATTCCATGTCATTCCACAATAGGAAGTCAAATAATTTGTTGCATGGTATGGTCATAAAAAAAAAGGATTCAAAGGACATCCCTTGGACAAAATAAATGCAAAAATGCATGGGTCTTTACATNGGATTCAAAGGACATCCCTTGGACAAAATAAATGAAAAAATGCATGGGTCTTTACATGGTGTGGTTTCCTTTCAAAAAAAATGACAATTGAAAGCACACCCCTCAGACCAAATAAAAGGGCTACAAGCACTGTTATGGGACTTGTCTTGTCTCCTCTAACTAAGGCCCTTTCTCACTTCCTACTTCTTCTCCAATTTGGAATGGTGGTTGTTTTGTGGGAGCATTCTTATGTAGCAGGGGATGGACTAGTCTTAGAATGTCGATGCAGACTCACTAAAATTAGTTGGTTTTGGTCTGGAGTAAAGATGGATCCTACCAAGTCATTTAATCACAAAATCCACAAGGGACTTCATGTGACCATAAGTAGGAACTCCATTCCATTCTCTCTCTCATCCATCTATGCTTTTCATGTCTCACCTCACTACCAATTTCATGTTTTGATTCGATGTTCTAGTTTTATGTGTCAAGATTCTTAGTTAGTTACTTTTGGATTTTTTTACTTAACCTTCCATAACCACTAATCATCCACGGAGCCCACAAACTCTTGGGTTTGAAGTTATACAAGGGCATAAAAGGCCTGTGCCTACTTTGGGAAGGACCCACTTGCATATTCTTTGGTTTGGTTAAGTTAAGTTCTTTAACCTTAGACATTTTTACAATCGAATTCTTTTTATTGACCCCATCAATGCCATCCAATTGTGTGCATCTTCACAACTATTTTTAGTGAATTCTTTCTTTTTATTGTTGTGAACATTTATACCCTCTTTTTAGTATTCCTTGTGTTAAGGTTTTTTTGAATTTTATGGACCGCTTCTCTTACCTAACCTATTTGTCTATCTTACCACTAACATTATTAAGTAACCAATTTACCACAATCACAATTTAGGTAGGTATAACCACTGACAAGACAAGGTATTCATCCAGTATGTGTTACACTTTATATACTAATCCTTGATTTTGTTGTGATTACAGTGGGAAGCATGGACTAGAAGCAGGACTATCTTCACCAAGGATGATGCAGCAATATCACTCATAGGAGATTGTTCATGAATGCTGGATCTCTTCTAACTCTCTCTCATTCTTCTATTACTAAGACAGGTTGGATGTCCATTGGATTCGAGGGTGTTCTTTTCTATTGTCGTGAACACCCAATTTTGTACACAATTGTAATGATGTATGCTTGGGCACTTCTATATTTGTCTATTTTCTTTGTGTCACTCTACATGTCAGTCAAACATTCCATACCTCCTAATATATTTTGTAAGGGACTCATTCCTCTTCTTCTGTACTCGAGGACAAGTTTTCATTTAGTTGTGGGGCTATGATGAATCATGTTTTACATGAGCCCCGATATCAGGTATTCGAAATTAAGGTGGCCACGATATTGGATACATGATATCAGGTACACAATATCGTGGCCCAAGATGTGATATCATAGGGTATTCTTGGGCCTATAAATACAACCCTTGGGCACACAATTTAGGAGGAATTTTTTAGTCAAGTAGCGAAATTCTTGCAATTTGTTCATTTGAGAGTTAGAATATTTTCCAAGTGTTTGCAATAGGAGGTTTAAGTGTAATTAGATCTTTATTCAAGCATTGATGTACTTGAACACACGATTGTATTGGCAATAAAGATGAGCTCTTTGATTCATCCTTGCAGCACTTGAGACTTTCTTTCTATATGCATTTATACATTGTGATTTCATGTAGTTCATATTAACGTTATTCATTCAAAAATTAATTTTTATTAATTAAGTAATTAATTAAAATACACAAGCACGACCCCTT
>MNCI01005969.1:63887-78185 GCA_015680685.1 Gnetum montanum
GCCTCGTTGATGCATCCTTCCATGTGTTGACGTGGCCCCGTTTACGCTACCCTATTTCAGCCTATAAATAAGAGGGCCTTTTGCCTCATTGAGGCATCTTTTAGTCAGTTGTAGCAAACCTCTTGCAGTTTGTTCCCGCATGAGATAGAATATTTTTCAAGTGCCCACAGTAGGTGTAAGAAAAGTGACCAACTCTTTATTCGAGTGTTGATGTGTTTGAGCCCATTGGTATGACGGCAATAAAGACGAACTCTTCAAGCATTCCTTGCAGCATTTGGAGTTAGTCATTTAATGCATTTAATAGCTTAACATTTATATGCTTTGATAATTACTTAAGTTTCTTTTATTATCAGTTTAATCACTATCGTTCATTCATAGTTCATAGAAACCATGAGTACGACCATCTCGAACGCAAACCCAACACTTGGTAACCCAGTGACACTTAACGTCTGGTAGCCCAGTAGTGTTTAGGGGATGCTTAGAATGTGCCCAGAAGATGGGATCAGATACTTATGCTAGGAATATTTAAAATACAAATTAGGATAATTATAGATTAGATAATAGTTCATTTCTTACCTTTCATACCTTAATTAGATGCCAAAAGATAAAGTAAAAAGCTATAAAAATAATTAGCCTTAATCTCACTTAACCATCGCAAATAGAACATCACAAATGAGATTAGGAAGGCAACGACCGTTCTAACCCAAGGTTTTACTGGTTAGGATCTGGTGTATGCTAAGTGCTTACAGTCTACAAAATTCGACTTAGTCGCTTGTGAATGCCTGTGATTCATATGGTTGGACATAGGGGTACCTAGCTGCTCATCATTGGCGCCATTTTCAGGGATTGTTAGTCTTACATGCATCATCTAACCTTAGTAAAATTATCATACACGTCGTTGGAATGGACCCAGGATAGCAAAATTTACGCATGCTAGGTGGATTAAGGTAAACATAAGGTATACTGATTAAATGGATCATCTAACATCCAATTTGACTTCTTCTCACAGGTGAGATGTATCCAACCCACGGGTGCCACAGGAATGTTGGGTGGTATACATGCATCCTGATAAATTTGTCCCTAACTTCACATTCATCCTACATTAGGATGAGCATCTATGATGGCAGGACATGGAGGGCAACATCATACTACCACCCAACTGATCGACTCCTGCAATGCTATTCCACAATCTTGGTAGACTAGACATCCAGAACCATGGAGTGGAGTACGTCACGGAAGACCATGACTACTGGGACTATTGTTCCTCTGAGGCTCAATGAGCATGAGACCAGTAGCAGGCAGAAAGATATGAACACCTGAAGGGGAAAAAATTTAGTAACCCCTTATTCTCACAATGGCTACAGGATGATGGGGATCCCATCTTTCATGATTCCCATTCGGCCGAACTTCCCCTGGGGCAGCAGATCCTTTAGTCCATCATTCAGAACAAGCCTCCAAGTGACCAAGATCCTCAAGGGGATGGAGGGTCTCATAGCAAGAATGGGCAGGATGATCGAGGCTATCATCAAGGTAGAGGAGGAGATCGACATCGGAGCAGTGATGACTCTCCTCCCTCTTCTCCATCCTCTCGCTCTCCTATACCTTCATCCAGTTCAGGCTCTGATCGTAATTAGGGTAGAAAGGAGCAAAAGGACGATGGTCGAAAGGATCGAAAGGAACAACGTGAGGAAACACACGATCAATCATGCGATGCTGGCTGACATGAAAGGAGGGGTAGCTAGAATCATCACAAACATCATGGTCCTCAACAGGACTATGACTCGGATGAGCCATTTTTGGCTACTCGAAGCATGCTCCAGATCGTCGAGGTAGTTCAGATCCCTAGTAGGCATGTGAAGGATAGCCAAATCAAGCACGTTGATATGAACAGCATCCCAAGATTTCAAGGGGGATACAACTGTGATTCGCAAACTCACCTATAGGCATTTGCCTGCACCCTGCAAAACATTGAAAATGATTGGCAGAAGTTGATGATGTTCCCTCACACACTCATCAAGGAAGAAGAAAACTGGTACTAGTCCTTGGAATTGGAATCAATCAAAAGATGGAGTACGATGCTTGAGATTTTCAATAACAAATATCAAACATACTCCAGAGTGGCAAACTTGAGATGTCAGATCCAAGGGTGGAAGCAAGGTAATCATGAACCCTTGGATACAGCCATGAGCAGATACTATTCAGTGCTACATCGGTGCCCTAGTCATGGCTACTCTTAGCAGGCATAGCTTTGCCATATCATTGATGGGCTTCATTTTGAAACATGAAAGACCCTTGGCATGTACGCCCAGGGGTGACTGTCGGAACTAAGAGCCCATCAGTTGCAGTGCCTCATTGATCAGGTGGCCAAGGAGGAAGGGGAACTTAGAAATAATGAGAGTGTAGAAGAATTCAATCGGGATCCTTCCCTTAGAAAAAGGGAAGTCCAATTTTGCGAAGATGAGGAGGAATCACCACTAGAAGTAGCGGTGAACCAAAAAACCTTGCCACTGCAAAAGTTTGCATTTGAAATTTCGGCAAAGGTTGATAAGATGTGGGACTCTTTGGACGAAAAATTCCAAAGTGTGCTAAAAATTGCAAAAGAGTCTAGAGAACAAGGTAATGATCACGATCGACATAGGAAGAAGGAAGCTAAACGTGCCCAGTATAGGGGTAAGGGCAAAGTTGCTGTAGCAGAGCATGTTGCAGACTCTGACACCGAGGAGGATGATAAATGTGGCATATGCCAATATGAACATCCTAAGGGATGTTGCCCTGTGGTGTCACATCTTCAAGAGTTTGGGAGTGTATGCATTGAATCCTCGCTTGGCAAAGAGGCAAACACCCNTAGGAGTGTATGCATTGAATCCTCGCTTGGCAAAGAGGCAAACACCCCAAAGGTTGCCTTACCCACAAGGCAACCCAAGGCAGTTCCACCAACAGCAAGGATACTATCTAGGTGGAGCACCACTGCAACCATATGAATACTTCCAGCAGTGGCAGCACCCACAAGCATGGGGGATGCCACCCCCAAGGTAGCAGTACCCTTATAAATAGCTAAATCCCTATGGGTACTACGTTCAACAATCGGTTTCTCCATGGGACTCTTCCAGTCATGCGACCTTTCAAAGTTATTACCACCCCAGAATATTTTTGACCTCAATCTCCATCACCCAGGGGGAAAACCCACATCTCTTCTATCCTCCATCACCTTCTCCTGCCACTTATTCTCCACAACATCCCACTTAGCTGCCACCTTCTCCACCTATGCAGGAAGAGATACTGCCACAACCATAGCAACGAAATGCTACGAGGGTTGTTAACCTACAACCGGCACCTCAGCCGAGTGGACCGGAACCCAAGACATGAAAACATCCTTTTTTTGACCCAATAATTTGAACATACCCTCACATTCACCTATGGCCAGTGCCTCCGAACCTCCAAGCACCTCCACTATTCCATCACTAGAGCAACCTTCAAGCAAACCACACTCCAACATTTAGACGGTCATGCTCACATATGTTGTGACCGATTGGATCAAGGTAGATCATCTTCCTTAAAAATTGATTGATCCGGGAAGCCCCCTCATCTATCTTCAGGTGGCAGGGAATGAGCCATGCAAAGCTCTTCTGGACTCGGGGTTAGGAGTCAATTTGATCTCTCATGACATGTACAAGAACTAGAACTTGCCCCCACTAAAGAAGAGTAACATTCGGCTTGAGTTAGCAGACCAGTCCATCACTGTTCCCTTGGGATTGGTGGAGGACATTGTGACCATCGTTTGTGGGTGGTCCTATCCTGCTGATTTCCTGGTCATCCGTGTGGAGAATTGTAAGGGGAACTTCTCAATCATCATGGGAAGAGCCTGGCTAAGCATGGTGGATGCACAACTAGGACTCCAAGATCTTTCCCTTGAAATTTCAAAGGAAAATCCTTTCGGGAAGATCGAGAAGAAGCGCATTCCATGCATTGCGTACAGTGACTCAGGGTCCAACTGTGTGCAGTAGTTATGGTCTGCTAAGCATATATCCATTCAAGCATGTAGTCGGTGTACCAAGGAATCACCTATTCAACAGTGTTTGTATGCAGCAGCCACCAACCAAGAGGGCACCCAATGGCTAATAGTTGATCCTACTAGCAGCGCATTATGCATGGAACTATCTAAGGGGCTTGTACAAGCCTACATTGAAAGCATGGAAGAGGTTCATTAATAGGTCTCCACTGTTGATAACCATGATGACTGGGGGAAGCTGCAAATCCCTGAAAGCTTAAAAAAACCCCCTGGAGCTCAAGTCTTTACTGTCTCACTTGGAATATGCATTTTTATGAAATGGAAAGCTAGTAATTATCAATGCCACCCTTGCTCCTAAACAGAAGAAGAAATTACTGAAGGTGGTGAACAATTGGGATGCTACGTTTGCATGGTCATATCCTGAGTTAACTGGAGTTGATCCTAGGGTCTGCCAACATTGGATCTATATTGACTCCTCCATGAAGCCATAATAACAGCCACAAAGACGATTGAACCCCAAATTGAAGCAAGTCGTCAAAGATAAAATTGAACAATTGCTAAAGGCAAGGTTCATCTATTCTATTGTCGATAGCGAATGGGTTAGCCCACTCGTTATTGTGCCAAAGAAAGGTGTCAAATGGAGGGTCTATATTGATTTTCGATTGCTCAACATGGCCACCTTCAAGGATCACTTTCCACTCCCATTTGTGGACCCGATGTTGGACACCATTGCAGGGCATCGCTATTACAACTTTTTGGATGGTTATAGTGGCTATAACCAAATCCAAATAGCACTAGAGGACCAGGCCAAAACAAATTTCACAAGTCCATGGGGGACTTTCGCATATAAGAAGATGCCTTTTGGCCTGTGCAATGCGCCTGCCACGTTCCAACACCTTGTCCTCAACATCTTCCAACAATAGAGTAGCAATGGGTTAGAAGTCTTCATGGATGACTTCTCTACCTATGAGGCCACGTTCGAGCAAGCCTTAGACTATCTTGAGCAGGTTCTGAAATGGTGTGTAGACACCAATCTACAACTCAATTGGCAGAAAAACCATTTGATGGTCCAAGAAGGCATTGTGTTGGGGCATCGCATCTCACAGATAGGGATTAGCGTGGATCCTGAAAAGATCAAGGTCATCCAAGGAATCACCCGAAAACCAAGCACTGTAAAAGATGTGCGGTCATTCCTTGGCAATACTGGTTACTACCAACGCTTCATTGAAAAATTCTCAAAGATCGCCAAGCTGTTGGTAGAACTCACAAAGAAAGATGCTCCGTTCATATGGACTAGGAATGTGAATTGACATTCTAATTGCTTAAATAGAAACTCATAGAAACTTTAGTTCTATAGGCACTTGTTTGGTCTAGGCCCTTCCACATCATGATGGATGCATCTAATTACGCATTGGAAGTTGTGCTTACATAGTGTGATGATCAGAAAAGTCCATACTATATCCACTATGCAAGTTGTAGCATTGTGGGTGCTCAGCTTAACTACACCACCGCCGAAAAGGAGTTGATGGAGGTGGTGTTCGCCTTGGAAAAATTCTAACACTATGTGCTCGAGTACAAGGTGTTCGTGCATACTGACCATAGTGCTATTCGGTTCCTGATGAACAAACCAACGATGAGCCCCCACATCATTTGGTGGTTGGTGATTCTTCAGGAGTTTGATCTCACCATGGTAGATTAGAAGGGGACTGAGAATGTGGTTGCTAACCACTTGTCTTAGTTACGATGGGATGACATAGAAGAGGAGGAGCCCCTCTCTGACCAATTTCTAGATGAACTCCTCTTCGCAGGTGTAGTTGATTCGCAAGTGTTCAAGGAATCCCCTTGGTTCAACCACATCCTCACCTACCTCATGACCCAAGAGTTGCCAAAGGAGTGGAACCATCGGCAGAAACAAATAAGGCCAAGCGTTTCATGGAAATCAATGACCACCTTTATAAGGTATGCGTAGATGGCTTGGTTTGATGGTATGTCCCTGATGACAATACACTACGCATCCTCCAAGATGCTTACTAGGGCTCTTGTGGGGGCCACTATGCTAGATGTCGCATAGCCATTAAGATCCTGCTTGCAGGGTATTACTGGCCCATAATTTTTAGGGATGCACAATGGTTGGCCCACTCCTACGAATAATGCCAAAAAGATGGTGGGATGAAGGCATGGTTGGAGGGACCTCAACAATGGATCTAGCCACTGGAGCCCTTCGACATCGACTTCATGGGGCCCATCACTCCCCTATTAAACAGAAAGGCCTACATCATCGTAGCTGTGGACTACTGTACAAAGTGGGCAAAAGCCATCGTCGACTGTTCTTCCAACACCGTCGCACGATTTGTCCAACAACAAATCGTCAACAGGTTTGAAGTGCCACGTGCACTCATTTCAGATAATGGGACTCATTTCACAGGTGTCACTTTTCGAAAACTCATGCAACACTTGGGGGTCACCCATAAATTTACAACACCCTATCACCCGTAAGCCAATGGGTAGGCTGAAGACACCAATAGGGAGATCACCAAGATCCTTACCCGAACCATCAAGAAATACAGGAGGGATTGGAGTACCAAACTTAACGATGCCCTATGGGCCTATTGATCCACTTGGAAACTCCATATAGGGTACTCTCCCTATGAGTTAGTGTACAAAAAGTTGCCAACACTTCCAATTCAGGCTGAACTTCACACACTATCCACTGCTAGTGACTTAGGCCTTGACCTCCCACTAGCACAACGCCAACGACTTATCAATTTAAGTGTGCTAGATGAAAACCGATTAGTGGCCCTGTCTTCAAATGAGATCCACAAGGCCTACAACAAAAACTGACATGATCTTAGGATTTGGAAGGTCACATTTAGATGTGGAGACAAGGTGTTGTATTGGAACCCCTCACATGTATCTCAACCAACCAAGTTTCAAACACTGTGGGAGGGACCTTACATTGTCTCTAAAACCTTCCCATCTGGGGCCTTGCTTATCCACAAACCTGAGGACCCCACTAGAATGTAGTTGGTCAACTGCCAACAACTGAAACTTTTCTGTGAACTCTACTCAACTAGTGATACCACCTCATCATCACCAGGACAGCCTTGCTCCATTTTTCACGTCTCCTCCTTTCCACCCAGTTGTGGGGGAGATCGTCATCCCTGCTAATCCATTCCACTACACCCCTCATTGTTTTGTAATTTTTTGTTTTACTCTTTTTTTTTCAACATTATTCATACGTTTGCCAATTCTTGCTAATTTTTTCTTTCTTTAGGTATTTTTCCATTTCTTTGTTGTTGTTTATATATAAGTATATGTGTGTTTAATTTTCAATTGTTTGCTAATAAAATGTCTTATTGTCATCTGGTTTTCGTTGTGATGGGTCATGTAAAATAGTCCACCTCGTTATCTCGCTTCTATCCTCGCATTGTTGTTCTTGGATTTTGCATCTATTTTCCTCTCATAAAATTGGCAGTGAGTCCACGTCATCCACCCATCCACCCATTCTATGGTTTACCTTCCTTTGGGAACATGCAACCCCTTCAATTAAAAACATTGTAATTAATGTGTTTCTTTTGTAGTTCCCAGACTCAGGGATGATCCAATGGTTTGAATCGAGTGTGACTTCAAGGGGAATGCAACATTCGTCACTCTCTCCTATCCCTTGGGTTGCTGCTGTGTCCTTACGGATTTCCTACCACTCCATGTTCTTCTCTCCAAGGAAGCTCCTGGGCAATTCAACCTTGCATGGTGTGGTCCTCACTAAAAAATTCAAAAAAAATGAGGATTCAAAGCACACCCCTTGGTCGAATGCATGCAAACAAGTATGGTCCTTTGCATGGTGTGGTTCCCATGAAATAACAAGACAATGAAGAAAATAAAAGCATCACTATGTGGGAATTCAAATCACACCCCTTCGACTGCCTCTCATGGGCCACAAGCACTAGTTATGGGACTCCCTTCATCCCCTCTAGCTTTGTCCTATTTCACTTCCTTATTCTCACATTGTTGGAGTGATGGTTCTCTGTGGGTGTATTCCTACTTCCTTGGGGGATGGCTGGGGCTTCGTCTGTTGCTACGATGTCACTGTATGTAGACGGTTTTGGGTCTAAACTCAGGAAAGGTTCTATCAGGTCACTTAACCACAACTGTACACAGGGTTTCATGTGACTGACGATCAGAATTCCCATTCTCTCGTCTCTCTCTTCATCCATTTCTCTCCATAACTCACCTCACTGCCTGTTTTATGTTGTGAAAGTTCGTCGTGGTTTCCATGGGCTTCTCATGCCTTGGCGAGATCTCTTAGGTAGGAGTATTAACTGGCGAATACCATTTCTTGGCCCCAGGGCCCATGGACCCCAGTGGTGAGAATATGCAGGGGCTACTAAGGCTATTGCCTACTATGGGGAGGACCCACTTGCATCTTCTTGGTCCCGCTTGTTAAGTCTTCCATCCTTTGGATTTCGTGGTTGATTATTTTCAGGGTCCCATCGCTCAATTTCTTCCCCGTGGAGTTCTTTTGCATCATGTTCTCCTATTTTTGACTCTTTTTTGAGCCCCGATTACCTTCCTCCTATCCTCAGCCATGACTGGGCCTCTCACGCATTTCAACTACCCCAATTTGGTGTTTCAAATTCATCATTTTGGGTTTTTTTTGGGTTGGTCAACACTGGTCAATGAGTGCACACCCTTGCATATACAGGGCCCCATTGATGTAGCACCCAATCCCTATATATATGCTCACTGCACTTTGAAATTTCACCATTTTGAATCCAATTTGGGGGGAGATTTTGCCAATTTTCTGCCTAACTCTTCCCTAAGCACCTATGTTCTATTGTGCATCTGCATCAACCGATCCTTGCCCTTTTAAGAGATCAAAGGTATGCTCTCAGTCGTGGGGGGGGGGGGGGGGGTAAAGCCTATGTGTAGTTAATTAATTAATTAATTAATTAGTTAATTAAGACTTCGTAGCTCTAAGGGAAGAAATGAAAACAACCGTTTAAACTTCAACTCATCCCTTGTTTTTTTTTGTTTTAATCCATGAATTAACACTCCAGGGGACTTAATGGATTGTNCCCCTTGTTGTTTTTTGTTTTAATCCATGAATTAACACTCCAGGGGACTTAATGGATTGTCTGTGCCAACAACATAACCTAGTCAAACTAAGAAGGTGTATAAGGACCATTTTGAGCTACTTATGCACAATCTAATAGATGGTTATGTTTGATTGTAGATGGCACCCAAACTGAGGCATCCAAGGGGCGAAGGACCATCATAACCAAGCGACAAGCACCCACACACAGGAAGGGGACAAGGCATGCAACAGCCAGAGCATGCAGAGGGCTCTCATGCAACTGGCCCCCTCTGCAAAGGACCTGATGTGGAATCTATTCATTAGATTCCCGAAGAGGAGATTCCTAGTGAGCAATCACAAGGGGATGAGACTCTAGGGATAGCACCATGGCTTGAGGTCACCCTAACCCAGGCTTGTCTTGATGCTAACAAGCCATGCGAAGTGCAACGGATGGTCCTCCAAGAGCTAAAGTTTGGACCATTCCTCAAGAATGCTCCAGAAGATGTGAGGCTTCAATTGCAAAGCTCTCCAATGTGGCCAATCATCACAACCAGTGGTGAATGGTACTTAGGAGAGACCTATCTCTTCTGGACGAATCGAAAACCAGGGTCCAAAGTAATAATCAAAGACATTTATGTCTCTTACTCTTCGGAGGCAATAGTGCAGGCTCTAGGGTTGCTCGAGACTGGAGCAGATGTGGTGGAGATTCCAAAACAAGCCGACCTGGAGGTAAAAGTGGAATGGACCAAACGGTGCTATGGGGTAGAGTGCAAGGAATTTGGCTCTTTGACCATGGTAGAGAGGGTGTACTCAAAGATCGCGTCTTACCACTTGAACCCAATGGTAAGACCCAGCAAGATCATAGCCTTCTCGGCTTGTGCATGTGTTTCCTTGATTGGGAAATTCCCAATGAGTGGAAAAGAGGTTTGCTGAAAGCGAACGTGGAAGACGAGCTCTCCCCTTTCCCTACCTAATCTGTAAGTTGTGCAAATGGGAAGGGATAGCATAGTACTCCAATGATATAATCTGGCATGCCCTGATTACCTCTTGGTGGGAAATGATGAAGGATAAAACTCATGCCATCACACAGATAGAGGAGGAGTGGCAACCACCTCCACCACCTGCTCAAAAAACAAGGTTGGGTTTACAAACCATAGTAGAACACATCCGTGAAATCCGACAAACGCTCTTAAGCTAGCAAGAGCAATCTGGCAGGATTGGTGGAGAAGAAGACCCTTCGGTCTATCGCCCTGCAATGAGCCACCTAGAGTAAGTGGATCGATCAGTTAGCTTACTTGAAAGACCAGGGTCAATGTTCTTCGCAGCTCGAATGCAAGTGCCTGCACGAATAGATCCTAGTGTCTGTGAGGTGACAGTATCAACCCAACAGTTATTTCCCAAAATCTCTGGGAATACTGCTACCTTCTTGGTATACTTGGAAGATGGTGAAGGGGCAATAGTCTTGGTGATGTAGTAGCAAGGATAGGAGATTGCAATCGAAGTGGTTGTTGATACAATTGCTATAGCTCTCAACACACCAGCGGCACCTATACTAGATATTCATGGACTTCAAGATGTACAGGCATCTGCTGGAACCTCACGTAGCAAGATCAATGCAGCGCAACTTGAGGAATTGTTGGACTAACTAGTGGGAACCGGGCAACCGCTTCTAGATGTCTTTGACCTTCTAGACAAAATCACTGCAACCTAGTCGGAGCTACTCTCGACAAGGGGTAAGAGCCTCATTTTGAAAGGGCAACTTGAAATTGCTCAAGCCACCTATCAATGCTTAGCAACAGAACTGGCCCAACTAAGAATCTAACTTGTCAATCCAACTCTTCTTAATCATGAAATCACTAGAGATGAAGCTTTTCAATAGGTTCAGCTCAAACTTCAGATAGTTGAGGATGAGCAAGAGTCAGTGATCTTTGATAAGTCCTTGGTAGACATTCAAGCATATACTTTAAACAAGGACTTGATGGAGGTTTGCCAAGAGAATGTTAGGTTGACCATAGAGGGTTATCGCCTACATAATGTTGGTGCAGAAAATGAGCACATGAAAAACTTTATCCACCAACAGCAGGAAGAGCTAGTCATGGTGAATGCTGATGTGAGAAGGTTGGCAGCTAAGAACTAAAATCTGTCCATGGAGGAGGTTCAGGATTTGTGATAAAAATCTGCTGATGAGCGGCGAGGTATCCCTACGCCCAACCATACGAATACGAGCGTTCACGCACGATCCGGTCTAACTCTGTGGACAGGCTAGTTGTGGTATCTAGATAGTTACATGTTGATCGCAGTTCGTTGTCTTCCCACCTAGACTAGTATTTGCTTTGTCACGTATGGTTTAGTCCTGAGTGAGGCGTATGATGTGATCCTAAACTAATGCTACTCCTAGAGACAATGGAAGATAATATTGATTAAACTAGTGAGTAATAGGAAATGAAGTCTAAGCTAACCTAAGTGCGATGAGCATCCATTCCTTACTCAACCGTACACATCTTGGACCTTGTGCACGACTACTACTAGGATTGCCAAGCATAGATCCTAGGTACGCTGCTAGGTTACCAAGTAGTCACACTTAAATGCTTGTGATTAAGTTGTACTCATTCTGCATTTAACAACAAGAATAGTAAATGATGATAAATAAATATTAACTAAGAAATAAATAAATAAATAAATAATTAATAATTAAATTAAATAATTAAACTAAGTGAATGCTGCAATGATGAAGTAATCTCGATCTTTATTTCCGGTCATGTGCGCATCCAAGTACGTCACACTCGAATAAAGGTGTCGTACAATTACAAGCATCACATTGCAGGCATGCTCTTGGGAAAATAATCTAACTCCTACGGAAACAAACTAAAAGAGTCTAGCTACAAATGACAAAAGGATTCCTAAATGAGGCGGAGGGCCCTCTTATTTATAGGCTGGGATAGGTGGCTGCGTAAATGGGGCCTCGTCGATGCAGGAAAGCTACGTCGATGGGCCCACGTCGATGCAGAAGGCATGTCGACAGGCCTACATCGATGCGGCTATGTATACGTGACCCCATATATGCGGCCCAGTCGACGTAGGACTTAATGACACTTCATCATACCCCCATGATTGAGTAAAAACTTGTCCTCGAGTCAAAGTGAGGAACAAGCTCAATTGAATACACAGTGGATAGGTATGGTATTATTAACTAACTAGAAATTTATTCATGCCGCAGTGGAGAATTAAACAAAATTTGGACACAGACACAAAAGACCAAACTGGTGAAACTCATGGGGTTCCTGATAGTGGTGTTTCCTCCATGGGTGCCTTTCCTTTGTCTTGTGCATCAGGCTTCTGAGATAGATACCATTGAAGAAGCACCTGATGTTTCTCCTCTTCTATTTGAGGATTATGAGTCGTCCATGCTAATGTTCCAATGTTTGATGGAGTCGGCACGTTTCATGGACACAGTAGCTATAGGAACACTTGAATGGCCTTAACATGCCATGCAACAAATAGTTGTCGTTCCTCTTCATAGGCTTGGGCCTTGACCTCTCCTCCCTTTGCTTGGATAGATTATGCAGTAACAAGAGTTTCATGAAGGATGCTGAATGATTGCCTTCTACCCTGCATGTTCTGCATGAGGTCCTTGGCCTCTGCCTCCCCCAAGTCATTTGATCGCACCTTGAGAAGGTCCTCCTTGTTGTCTCCTTTTAGGGCCATCTATAATCACACAAAGATCAATTGTTAGTAAGGTTATTTGAAAAGAGTTCAATGATTTCATACCTTACGCATTGCTTTTAATAAATGTTGAATTCCTTACTTAGTGTGATTTTAGAGTTAGAGATTTTTCAAGGAAGTTGCCCTAAAAGTTTAATGTCAGACCTGGTTTTGAGGAAAGTTTAATAAAATAATGACAAAGGAAAGAATAGATTTGACAATGAAATACTCGGAGGGTATAAGATGATGTTGTGGTGTGCAACAAGTACAAATTAAAAAAGTCACACAAGTGGGTCCTCCCTAAAGCAGGTTCCAACCTATATGCCCTTGCGTAACCACACCTTAAGATGTCCGTAGGCATTAGAAGGGTTAAATGTAATCTATACCGATGCAACAAAACACACACATGTTGATACCATCGTGATGAGGTATGAATTCAATACCACACAAGACACGAGCCACAAATACATGAACAGCGAGATGGGATGAATCAGAGAAGGGATTGCAGAGATTGGAATGTGAGGTAACTAAGTTAGGGCACAATGAATCCTACGTGTAAAGCATGATTAAGGTGTCATTAACCCGTCATTCCAAGATCAGGACCAAGTCCATTCCTCTAATCAGTGACATCGCATTGTTTCATCCCATGATGAGCAACTATGAGAGTACCATAACAACAAGGCGTACGATCATTTGACATTTTGTTCAAGGGAGGAGTAATTTTTGTTTTGTGGTACTTTTCTTGTTCTTTTCTTTTTCTCTTTCTTCTTTTTTTTTCTTTTTAGAATACTGAATCCAGAAAAGCTACCAACCATCAGGCATGGGTGCATGTCTTTCTAGTGGAACCCCCTAGAATAACATTGGATTTTTGAGTGCCCTTTTGATTACTCTTACTCCCATTTTTCATTAGATCTACAAGGATCTTAGTACAACCAGGTTCCATGATAACTCCCACAAATTCCACCAAAGAGAATCCACAAGTCCCCTTAACGTCACACCCTAATCATTCCCTCTTGGTCCATCCATCTTCATTCCGGGCACAATGAACACAGAATTAATTTTAAGTTTCAAGAATGTCAAGAATATCATCGTACCTAGAGTAGAACCTCTTATTAATAGAATGGTTAGGTGGATGTAATGGGCTCACTGTCCAAATAATTGATCGCATGAAACTTGATAACATAGAACACACCTCAACCAATGAGCCACATGAGTGTTTTATTCATGGAGGAGATTACTCATAAAAAGATAACAAGATAAAAATATAAAACAATAAATTAAAAGGTGAAAAACTAGAAAAAAAGGTGAAAAATTAAAGAAACAAAAAAACATTTATTAATTCTGTGTTGTTAGAATGGAGGATACCCCCCATAACTAAATGGTTGAGCATGGCTAGAATTAATAAATGGAAGGTGGGAATCCTTGCATGTTGAAAATATTGGGGTTGGTCATACTTACCCCATTGGGATTCACACACTTGATTAGAGTTGACATAGTGGGGCAAGTTATAAGA
>MNCI01005969.1:88310-101538 GCA_015680685.1 Gnetum montanum
ATCAAGGTCAAGGTTGAGGTCACATGGCATGGATAGTGTACGAAGCTCAGTTTGAATGAGAAGTGTTGGTAATTTATTGTACACTAACTCACAGGGAGAGTAGCTTGTAGGGAGTTTCCATGTGGAGCACTATGCCCAAAGAGCATCGCTCAGTTTAGTGCTCCAATCTCGCCTAAACTTGCTAATGGTTCTTGTCAATATCTTTGTAATCTCCCTGTTAGTGACTTCTGCTTGATCGTTCACTTGGGGGTGGTATGGTGTAGTCAATTTATGCTCAACCCCTAAGCATTGCATTAATTTTTAAAAAGTTGCACTTGTGAAGTGTGTACCATTGTCTAAAATAAGTGCATGTGGCACACCAAACCTGTTTATGATTTGTTGTTGAACAAATCGTGCAGCTGTAGATGATGTACAATCTTTAACAACAGCTGCTTCAGCCCATTTTGTTAGGTAATCAATGGCAACAATAATATAAGCTTTTCCATTGGACATTGGTGTAATCGTCCCCATAAAATCAATTCCCCAAATGTCAAAGTGTTCTAATGATTGAATCCATTATTGTGAACCCTCCATTCTAGCAGTCATTCCCCTATCACGTTGACAGTGCTCACAAGATTGGACCAAACAATGGGTGTCCTAAGATAATGTAGGTCAATAATATCCTACAAGCAGGATCTTGATGGCCATTCGCCTCTCAATGTAATGACCCCCACAAGGACCCTCATGAGCATCTTGGAGAACTCGCAGTTGATCTATATTAAGAACAAACCATTGAACCAAGCCATCAGGACACACTTTGTAAAGTTGCCCATTGATCTCCATAAAGTACTTGGCTTAATGAAGAAACTATTGTTTCTTCTTAAGGTTTAACTCTTGTGGTGTTTGTTGGGTAAGGAGATAGGTAAGAATGCTATTGTACCAGTTTCTCTCCATGGGTAATTGATTATTCACTACACCAACAAAGAGGAATTCATCAGGGAAATGATCAGAAATTGGATACTCATCCTCTTTATTGTCCCATTTTAACCGAGATAAATGATCAGCAACTATATTCTCGGTGCCTTTGCAATCGATCATCGTTACTCTTGTAAGATTTTAAGNGAGATAAATGATCAGCAACTATATTCTCGGTGCCTTTGCAATCGATCATCGTTACTCTTGTAAGATTTTAAGCCATCATATGATACAAGGGCTTACCATTGGCTTATTCATGACGAACTAGATTGCACTATGATCTATCTGTATATATACTTTATATCACAATACATAGTGTCTAAACTTTTCTAGTGCAAACACTACAGCCATCAATTCTTTCTCTGTGGTAGTGTAGTTAAGTTGTGCACCAACGATACTTCTACTTACATAGTGGATGTAATAAGGATGCTTCTGGTCATCTAACTATGTAAGTATAACTTCTAAAGCATAGTTGGACACATCAGTCATGATATGGAATGGTTTGGACCAGTTAGGAGCTTGTAGAATGGGTGTTTTTACTAGCTTTTGTTTTAGAGTTTGGAAAGCTAATTTGCATTCCTTAGTCCACTCAAAAGGTATGTCCTTTTTGGTTAATTCTATCAATCATTTGGCAACCTTTGAAAAGTTCTCAATAAATCTCCTATAGTAGCTAGTATGTCCAAGGAATGACCAAATATCTTTGATAGTTTCCAGTTGACTAGTAATTCCTTGGATAATTTTGATTTTCTCAGGGTCTACCTCTATCCTTGTGTGTGAAATTTTGTGCCCTAGTACTACGCCCTCTTGGACCATCAAATGGCTTTTCTACCAATTGAGCCTCAAATTGGTTTCTACACATCTTTTTAACACTTGCTCTAACTGGTCCAA
The DNA here is from genome assembly GCA_015680685.1 of Gnetum montanum. Taxonomy (NCBI): domain Eukaryota; kingdom Viridiplantae; phylum Streptophyta; class Gnetopsida; order Gnetales; family Gnetaceae; genus Gnetum; species Gnetum montanum. Next base: position 90,153 of record MNCI01005969.1, read on the forward strand.
GGCTTAATCAAAGTTTGCTCTATGGGTGGAGAAATTGTCCATACAGACTTCTACACCATTTCCTATCTACTATTAGAAGATGCTTAGCACTAGTCATTGAAATGTTGCAGGGGCATTGCACAATCCAAACGACATCTGTTTGTATGCAAACATTCCCCAAGGACTAGTGAACATAGTCTTAGCTTGGTCTTTTGAGGCTATCTGTATTTGATTATATCCATTGTATCCATCTAGAAAACTGTAGTAGCGATGCCCTACAATGGTGTCTAAGACTTGGTCAACAAATGGCAACAAAAAGTGATCTTTAAATGTTGCCATATTCAGTAGCCTGAAATCTATGCACACCCTCCATTTGCCTCCCTTTTTAGGCACAATAACTAAGGGGCTAACCCATTCGCTATCAGCAATGGGTTATATGAACCCAGACTTGATAAGTTGTTCGATTTCTTCCCTAACTACTTGCTTTAGCTTAGGGTTCAATCGCCTCTATAGTTGTCCTCGAGGCTTCATGGAGGGGTTAGTGTAAATTCTATGTTGGCATATCCTAGCATCTATTCCAGTTAATTCAGGATATGACCAAGTGAAGGCTTCTAACCATTTATTTATTACCTTAAGCAGTTCTTCTTTTTATTGAGAAGCAAGCTTAGTGTTGATAATTGTTGGTTTTCCATTTTTAAGGAACGTGTATTCCATACTGGTAGATAATGGTTTCAGCTTGAGGGGCTCCTGCTTAAATTTCTCAGGGATTTCCAACTTCCCCCAGTTGATATTTTCGAGGTTAAGGTTTGGAAGTTGGTGGTAGACTTGCTCTAATGCATCTATGCTATCGATGTAAGCACAAATCAAATCCTTAGTTGGTTCCATGCATATGAGTGAACTGCTTTCTTGATCAACTATTAGCCACTGGGTGTCTTCCTATTGTGTGGCTGCTGCATATAGGCATCTTTGTGTATTAATCACTTGTGCATACTAATTGCATGCAGGAAATGCTAAACTTTGATAAACCATGACCTATGCACGCAATTACATCCTATGTCATTGTATGTGATGCATGGAACTTTCTTCTTCTTGATCTTTCCAAATGTATTTTTCTTGATATTTCTAGGGAAAGATCATGGATTCCTAAGTGTGCATCGATGGTGCTTAGCCATGCTCTTCCCATTATGATTGTGAAGTTCCCCTTACCGTTGTTTACTTGAATCACTAGGAAGTCAGCTGGGTATGACCACCCACAAATAGTGGTAACAATGTCTTCCACCAGTCCCAATGGGACAGTGATGGACTCGTCAGCCAACTCTAGATGGATGTTGCTCTTTTTCAATGGAGGTAGGTTCTAGGCCTTGTACATTTCTTGAGAAATAAAGTTGACACCAAAACCTAAATCCAAAAGAGCCTTACACAGTGCATTTCCGGTGATTTGTAAGTATATCAGAGGACTCCTAGGATCAGAGAATTTCCTGGGAAGGTGTCCAGCTTTGATCCAATTGATGATAGCATGTGTGAGCATGACCTTATGCGTTGAGTGTAGTCATTAGGTTGAAGGGGGCTCCAAAGATTTGATTAATACTGAGGCATCTAAAGAATTAGTTGCTTGTGATTGCAAAGGCTTGGTTGGACTATTGGTTCTAAGGAAAGGTCTTTTCTTCATGTGGTTGTTGGAACCAACAGTAGGTTGAGAGTTAACAGCCCTCATGGCATTACATTGTTGTAGCTAGGTAGGGATTTCACCTCACATTGTAAGAGTAGGTGGTAGTGGAGCTATTGGTGGAAGAGATGCGACCAGATGAGAAGGATGATATGCTTGCAGAATATCACCCCTTGAAGAGGGAGTCCCATTATACTCGTGGCTTTAGTAGTGAGGTTGAGGAGTAATATGACCAGTAGAGTCACATGGGAAGATTTTCTACTACACATAATATCCATATGGGTCAGGTTGCCGGTAAGGATACTTTTTCCTTGGTGGTGGCATTCCCCATGATTGTGGGTGCCGCCACTATTGATATTGCTCAATCGATTGTGGTGGAGTTCCACTGGGATAATATGTTAAGGGTTGGTGGGATTGCCTTGGGTCACCTTGAGAATAAGGTAACCTTTGGGATGTTTGCCTATTGTTTAATCATGGGTTGAGTGCATACACCCCAGACTCCTGTAGATGTGAGATTACAGGGCAAAAAATGGTCATATTAACATATCTCACATCCACTATCATTTTCTANAATGGTCATATTAACATATCTCACATCCACTATCATTTTCTATTTTCGAATCCACAACCTCTTCAATGATGGCAACTTTGCCCTTACCCTTGCTATGCACATGTTTTGCCTCTTTCTTTTTTATTTTCTCACTACCTTGCTCTCTAGACTCCTCTACTATTTTAAGAATAGTTTGAAATCTATTATCTAGGGAATCCCACATTTGATCTACCTTTGTCGAAACTTCTGATGTCATCTTTTGGATAGATAAAGTTTTCCTATTCACCATCTTTTCGAGTGGTGACTCTTCTTCATCCTTAGAAAATTTTACTCCTCTCTTCCGAAGGGAAGGATCTCAGTTATACTCTTATGCACTTTCTCTCTTCCGTAGCTCACCTTCTTCCTTAGCAACTTGCTCTAATAGTCTTTGAGTTTGATGGGACCTAAGTCTTTGAATTTGATGGGACGTAAGCTCGGATAGTCTCCCTTGGGCATAAGTCCCAAGGGTTCTTCTTGTTTCATGCCTAAGCCCATCCACGAGATGGCACAATTGATCCCTTGACAAATAACCATGGCCAGGACAATGATGTAACAGTGCATAGTATCAGCCCACGGTAGCATCCAAGGGTTCATGTCCTCCTTGTTTCTAGCCTTGGATTTGCTTTCGCAAGTTAGACACTCGAGAGTACGTTTGGTACTTATCATTAAATAGTTCTAACATAGTACTCCACCTACAAATGGATTTCAATTCTAAAGACCAGTACCAGCTTTCCACTTCTTTAGCTAATGTCCATGGGAACAACTTAAGTTTTTGCCATTCGTTCTCTATGTTCTGTAAGGCACATACATCATGGAATGTTTGTAAATGATTCTGAGGATCAGTGTTGTATCCCCATTCAAATTGTGGGATGTTGTTCATATCTAATCTCTTGGTCCTACTATCTTTCTGGTGCCTTGTTGGAATTCTGACAGCCTCAGTTATGTCTAACATACTTCGAGTAGCGAGTAGGGGTTCATTATGATCATCTCATCCATGGCATCTATGATGCCTACGTTGTTCCCTACTCTCCCTTCTTCTATGTCATAACTCTCTAGAGTGCCATCATCCCCTTTCCTAGTTGTTTCATCTATGACTTCCACATTGCCTACCTTTATCCCCATGGTCTTTTTCTTTATGACCACATCCGGATATTGAAGGAGAGGGTGAAGGAGATGATAAAGGTGAAGAAGAAGGAGAACCATCATCATGATAATGTCTGCTACCTTCTCTTCTATGGTCTTGGCCCCAATCACGATTGCGATCAGAATGTCCATCTTTAGCATGATTTTGTATCCCTTTTTCAGTTCCTTTGTGCCTATAGCTATCAGAACCTAGGTTATGAATAGTGGAATGAAGGTTCTGATACACAACCCTTTGGCCGAAGTCAAGGGGAGGAACATTGTTGTGTGGTTGACTACCTGAGGTAGGTTCACCACCCTCATTTTCACTTGAGACATGTGGGGCATCTTGGGACCACTTACCCTTCAAAGACTTATGATGTCTCCCCTATTGCAAGTTCCTTTGACATTGTGCCTCTGTGGGATGGTATTCTCTTGAGTCATAGTCTTGCACAACGTATTCTACGTGTAAGTGTGGCATGCCAATTCGTGTGAGAGCATGAAGAAGCATGCTCAAGACTGAACGATCGAGAGGTAACACTATGTTACCTTCTAAGTCTCGCCAATGCAGTTGTTCATCTTGATGGAGGATAAAGATGAAGTCTGGTATATAATCATCGGGAAGAATATATACCACTCGAATTTGTTGAGGGATTGGTAGATCAACGTCATGTGTATTACGCACCAATTGTTTCCTTTTTCAGACCTAGGCAGTGAGGTGCTTTCATACGAAGAAGGAGACATACTTTTCTGTTCAATGTGCAATGTATTCTTATTTATTATTTTCTCAACCAACCCTAAGGGTTCGTTCCAACGATGTGAATAATTTCCTATGTTCTAGTTAGTGCACAAACAACTAAGTCCTCGGAAATGGTACCCCTAGGCTCAACCATACAANGCACTTGTCATACACATCCTGAACCAATGCAACATTGCTGGGATTACCAAACGCTAATCGTTACTAAGTTACCAAGTGTTACACGAATGCTTGAAGTGGTCGTGCTTGTGTAATTTAACAATTTGCATAATTGATCAAAATGAATTGTTATGCTAATAATAGAAATGTAAAGTGCATAAAATAAAATAAAATAAATGTGTAAGAAAACAAATCTCAAGTGCTGCAAGGATGAATCGAAAAGCTCATCTTTATTGTTGTACACAAGGTGTGCTCAGGTACACAATGCTCAAATAAAGATCTATCCACACTTAGACCTCCTACTGCAGGCACTTGGAAAATACTCTAACTTTCAAACAGACTACAAGAGTTTCGCTACTTGACTGCTAAAAGACTTCTTCTCAATTGTGCTCCTGGGCACTGTATTTATAAGCTTGGGAGCAACTACTCTAATAATTAGAGTAACTGCTCTAATTATTAGAATAACTACTAAAGTAACTGCTAGAGTAACCACTGTAATAATTAGAATAACTACTTGAGCAACTACTAGAGTAACCACTCTAATAATTAGAGTAACTACTCTCATCAAGGTCCTATCTCTTTTGAAAATAAAGTCAGAAGGTAATGTGTACAACAAAATAACATTAAAAAATGAAAGAATAATTTAAAAGACCTGGTCATGGAAAAATCGTGGAAAATCTCAAGTAAAATTATTTAATAAATTAGAGAAAATCAATTAATTAATAAATCAAAGAAAATATGAAATAAAACCCATTAGAAACTAAGGATTAAAAAAATTAGAGAGAATCTAAAGAGATGGGAAAATATGAAAACTTGAAAAATGAGAAAAAAATCCATAGAAAACATCAACCAAAATAAAAATCCAAGAGATCGAAAGAGAACCACAAGAAAACCTGAAAAGGTGAGGTAAAAAACAAAAGAAGGGAAAGGAAAATAAAGAAAATAACAACACTAAAAAGATGAAAAAAATAAAAACTATAAGAACACTCAAAGGTCTATAACAAACTAAAAAAGCAAAAACAAGTGCAAAACATTGAAGAACCTAAAATGCAAATTTGAACTTGTGTCCTATCTTCTTTTAGATGATTATTTTACCATTGATGAATAAATTGTGCAAGAAAAATAAACCTTTTTATAAAATTTACCATTTACATTTTTGGAGATGAGACTTTTAACTAACCAAAGGAAATGAAACCAATTTAGACATGTCCATTGGACTTACCCATCCTTTAGTACCAACAATTGGAACTCCAGACCTTGGGTATGGAAGTGCATGATTTCTTGAAAACTATGCACTATAAATTGAAATTTACAACATGGTTGAAAGGTTGTTTACTTAACTCAAGAAAAGTTAGTGAGGGCCCAGGAATGTGTCAAGTCTATTGTTGTTTGCAACGTTGGTAGGTTCCACATTGTTTAGCTTGCTAACAATAATGGAGACTTGTGAGTTGTGATGCACTAGTAGTTTCAGATTTGTCTGCTCTCCACTTTCAATGAATTGTCTGCATGTGTCTTCTTGTAGCACCATGTTTGTTAAATGTGTTTAATTATTAAGCATGCTTTTTTTGTTTGTCCTAGTCTTTAGCAATTGTCCTTAGGGATTCGGTTGCTATTTTCTTTCTTTAGAAGTTGCTTCATATTAGGATTGAGTTGCTATTTTCCGTTGATGTATTTGCCTATTTAAAGGCCATTATTAGTTGGATATAAATGTTAAATTTAGTTACCTCTATTTGGCCCTATTTTTTTTTTAGTCTAAGGCTAGTAGTGAACAGCCTCAGAGGTTGATAGTGGTATCAGAGCTTGGTTCAGGAGGCTAGATAGAAAGCCTAGTTTAGGAGGCTAGAGGGAAAAGCACAGTAGTACACTTGGTTTCAAAGCCTAGAGAGAAGAGCACAGTAGTGCATAAATGACCTCTAAAAAGTTTGTACAGCCTTTCATCTCACGTTTTGATGGTCACTATGACCATTGGAGCATGTTGATGGAAAATTTCTTGATGTCTAAGGAGTACTGGCAAGTTGTTCAAGATGGTGTAGTAGCACCTGTAGCTAAAGCTGCACTCACAAATGAACAAAGAAAGGAGCTAGAGGGACTGAGGCTAAAAGACTTGAAGGTAAATAATTATTTATTTCAAGCAATTAATCATTCTATCCTAGAAACTATTCTTAGCAAAGAAACTTCCAAGGATATTTTTTATTCTATGAAGAAGAAATATTAGGGGTCTTCAAGAGTAAAGCATGCACAGCTTCAAGCCTTGAGAAGGGATTTTGAGACTTTGCAGATGAAATATGGGGAGTCTATTACTAGATATTATGCAAGGATAATGGGGATAGCCAATAACATGCAATTTCATCATGAGAGTATGGAGGATGTGATTATTGTTGAGAAGATATTGCATTCCCTATCCCCCCAAGTTTGATTATGTTGTTTGCTCAATTGAAGAATCCAAAGATGTTGATGCACTTTCCCTTAATGAACTTCAAAGTTCTTTGTTAATCCATGAATAGAAGATGAATTGAAATTCAACTTCTGAAGATCAAGCTTTGAAGGCTTCTACTTTTACTTATTCCTTAAGAGAAAGTGGTAGAGGTAGAGGTAGAGGAGATCAAGGCAATAGAGATGACAACAAACATTTCAAACGGGATGGTGATAAATTTCAAGGGAAAGGCAAGGGACAAGTTGAAAAATCTAAGGTGGAATGCTTTAGATGTTATAAATATGAACACTATCATTCCGAATGCTACACTAAACTATCCAATGATAAAGGAGAGAAATCAAATTTTGTAGAAGAGTTTGAGACTTTGTTGGTGGTGGTTTAAGCCAACCAAGAGTCTTATTCAAATGTATGGTATGTGGATACTAGTTGCAACAACCATATGTGTGGATGTAAGTCTTCTTTTTCTTACTTAGATGAAATTTTTCATTATACAATAAGTTTTGGTGATTATTCTAGTGTAAATGTAATGGGAAAGGGGGATATTAACATTAGAACCAAGAATTATTTTGTAGAAAAAATTTCCAATGTTTTTTATGTTCCTAATTTGACAAGCAATTTCTTAAGTGCTAGTCAATTGCAAGAGAAGGATTATGTAATAACCATTCAGAAGGGTGCTTGTGAAATATAAGATCCTTCAATAGGAGCTATTGTAGTTGTTCAAATGAGCTCGAATAGATTATTTCCATTGAGAATTGGAAGTGCTCAATCTTGTCTAAAGGCTAAAGTAAAAGACCCAACATGGCTTTGGCATTTTCGCTAAGGCCACTTGAATTTTGGAGGATTAAAGACTCTGCAATAGACAAATATGGTTACTGCTCTTCCTCAAATTACAATTCCTTTTGGAGTTTGTAAAGAATGTGGTGTTAGTAAAAAACATCATTCTCAATTCTTTCAAGGAAAATAATGGAGAGCAAACAATGTCCTTCAACTGGATCACTCCAACATTTGTGAGCCAATAAAACCATCTTCAAATGGAGGGAAGGGGTACCTAATCACTTTCATTGATGATTATACTTGAAAAATTTTGGTTTATTTTTGGCAAGAGAAGTTTAAAGCTTTTGATTCATTTAAAAGCTTCAAGGTGCATGTTTAGAATAAGTCTATAAAGATCATTAAGACTCTTCGTACAGATTGTGGAGGAGAATATTTTTCAAAAGAGTTTGATGTTTTTTGTGAGAATCATGGCATTTAGAGAGAGCTCACAACACCCTATACACCACAAAAAAATGGTGTATCAGAGAGGAAAAATAAAACCATCCTCAATATGGTGAGAAGCCTCTTGGCAACAGGAAGTATTCCAAAGAGTTTCTGGCCAAAGGCTATGAATTGGAGCATCCATGTTTTGAACAGAAGTCCCACCTTTGTTGTTCAAAACATGAAACCAAAAGAGGCTTGGAGTGAGAGGAAACTAGCAATGGATCACTTCAAAATCTTTGGTTGCATTGCCTATGCACATATCCTTGATGGGAAGAGGAAGAAGTTGGAGGATAAGAGTGAAAAATGTGTCTTTCTTTGCGTAAGTGAAGCATCCAAAGCATATAAATTGTATAATCCTTTGACAAAGAAGATTGTGACTAGTAGAGATGTCATCTTTGATGAAGAGAGCACTTGGAATTGGAATGGGCAGCAGCCTACTTCAATTATTTTTGATAGTGAAACTGCAGACTCTGTAGCACCTGAAACTACAGAACCTAGAATTATAGACTTCAAAGCACCAAGAACTATGGAGGAAAAAATCATAAAAGTCATGAAGGCTGAAGCACCAAGAATTATGGAGGCTAAGACTTCACCAATAGCAGTAGCAGCTGAATCTCATCATATTCAGAAAAGACCCTTATGGATGATGGATTATGAGGTAACTGGGATTGACCAATTTGATGACCCAATCATCCACTTTGCTTGGTTTACAGATTGTAATCCCACAACTTTTGAAAGGCTATTAAAGAATCACAATGGAGAAAGGCAATGGAGGGTGAAATTGAATCCATTGAGAGAAATGGTACTTGGGAGTTGGTTGATCTTCTAAAAGGGCATAAAACCATTGGTGTGAAGTGGGTCTTCAAAACAAAACTAAAGGAGACTGGTGAAATTGACAAGTATAAGGTGTGATTGGTGGTTAAGGGATACAAGCAAGAATATGGGATTTACTATAAAAAAGTATTTGCTCCTATTGCAAGGCATGATATAATTGGATTATTGATTGCATTGGCAGCACAAAACTCATGGCATATCTTCCAAATGGATATCAAGTCTACATTCTTTCATGGAGTCCTAGAGGAACATGTATTTATTGATCAGCCCCCTTGGTTTTGTAAAGCTTGGTAGTGAGCACAAGGTCTATAAATTAAACAAGGCTTTGTATGAACTAAAACAAGCTCCAAGAGCTTGGTATAGCTATATAAATACCTAGTTTTCTAAGGAAGGATTTCAAAAATGTCCATATGAGCATACACCTTTTACAAAGATTGATGGAGAAAAAGTGTTCATTGTATGTTTATATGTTGATGATATTATTTTCACTAGGTACAACAGTGATTCTTTTGAAAAATCTAAGAAGTTGATGATGGATGAGTTTGAAATGACTTATCTTGGAAAAATGCATTACTATCTTGGCATGGAAGTAGTGCAATTCCTTGTTGGAATCTTTATTTATCAAAAAAAGTATGCCAAAGAAATTTTGAAGAGGTTTAAGATGAAAGATTGCAATCTTGTAAGCAACTGAGATTGGCTTAAGGCTAAACAAAGATCCTAAAGGAAGCAAGGTGGAGGCTACACTTTATAAGCAAATTATTGGGAGTCTAATGTATTTCACTGCAACCAGACTTGATATAATGCATCCTATGAGTCTTATCAATAGATACATGGAGTCTCCAAAGAAGATGCATTTGTTGGCTACTAAAAGAATATTTCATTACTTGTAAGGGACTAAAGACTTTGGGTTGTTTTACAAGAAAGGTGAGAAATATGATTTTGTGAGATTTACTGATAGTCATTATGCAGGAGATCAAGATGATAGGAAGAGCACTTCGAGATATGTTTTTATGATGGGCATAAGGACTATTTCATGGTCATCCAAGAAGCAATCAATTGTCACATTGTCAACCATAGAGGCTAAATTTGTTGTTGCAACATATTGTGCTTGCCAAGCTATTTAGCTAAGAAAAATTCTTAATGAGCTACAATTTTCTATGATAACAATTCCACCATAAAGTTATCCAAAAATCCTATGCTACATGGAAGAAGCAAGCATATTGATGTGAGATTTCACTTCTTGTGTGATTTATGCAATGATGGTGTTATTAATTTGGTGTTTTGTATCAACTCATTGATATTCTAACCAAACTCCTCAAGTTATCAACATTCCAGAGGCTAAGAAAGAAACTTGGAGTCTACACATTAAATGATTCTTGTTAAACTAATAGTTTGCAAACTTTTAGTTTACGGGAGGGTGTTAAATGTGTTTAATTATTAAACATGCTTTTTTTATTTATCCTAGTCTTTAGCAACTATCCTTAGGGATTCAGTGGCTATTTTCTTTCTTTAGAAGTTGCTTCATATTAGGATTCATTTGCTATTTTTTGTTGAGGTATTTGCCTATTTAAAGGCCATTATCAGTTGAATAAAAATGTGAAATTCAATTGCCTTTGGTTGCCCCTGTTTTGTTATGTTTTTTTTTTTCTTTATTTGAGGTTAGTAGTGCATAGCCTTAGAGGCTTACAATGTTTATGTTTACTATACTCAAATATCTCTATATTCAATACTTGTGTCAAATTGATGCATATTTTGTTTGGTGAAAGATAATAGTTAACAATTGCATAAAAAATAAGCATAAAAAGTTTATAAGTTCTGAGTTCATTTTTGTAGCTTAGGTATTTCAAAGGCAAAGCATGTGCCTTATGGTTGTGTGTGGATGTATTAACACCCAGGCACAGTAAATATGTCAGACAACCATTGAAAATAATCATCATGCCTTTATGCAAAAGTTTGGGGACACATGATACAACTAAAAGTATAAGACACTAAAAACTTAGTAAAAAGCTTGGAACATATATAAAAGAAAATTTTTCCTAGAAGAAAATCTTGAACTTTGTGATCAAAAAAAAAGTATTTGTGGTATGATTTGGCACTTTATAGGAGGAACTTTAATGGTTAAACAATAGTTAACATAGTACAAAATATAGAAGAGTAGTGTATGAGTTGGGTTTGTACTTAGTAAATGTATATTAATTTAATTAAGATAGATGAATTATGTCTTGTCTTGTGAGGTGCTTTTGATAGAGTAAATCATAATCCTTTTCTTGCTCTAAAGGGAGGTTTTTAAGGATTGGTTAAAAGAAAGAAAGGATCTTCCTCATTATGTTGTTTTGAGGTTTTATGCAACTAGAAACTAGAAATTGAAAATTTTTATTACGTCCAAGAAATCACAAAGGATTTGTTGGATGCTTACAATGCTTCAACATATTTTTTAAGAAAGTTGAAAATATCATTTGATGTAATAACCCAAGTGGATAGGGTCAATTTGAAAGAAAAAAATTAGCAAATTATAATTAATATTATAATTCATTAGAATGTGAGCAAAATATGGGCAAAATAAAAGGATATGTTTTTCATCTTCTATGCTTT
>MNCI01005969.1:102022-154991 GCA_015680685.1 Gnetum montanum
AAGCTAGCCATAATAGAACTATGATTTTTCATTTATTAAAAAAATAATATTTTTTTGACTGATCCAAATTCATAATAGTCATTTGCATATTTAATCTCACTTTATAGGTAATTTTCATAACACAAAATTTTCTCCATGTCACTACACTTTTATATGTTATATAGATAATGCATAATGTTTTGCTCTATATGACCTTAGGTTCATATATTGTGAAGTCTCAATCCAATAGATCATTATGTTTTTTCAACCTCTCAAATAAAGGTTATCATATTAATATTTAGACAACTCAATAGAAGGAAGATCAAGATAGATATAGAACAAACTATTAAAATATATACAAAAACATTGCAAACACACTAAGTTTTAGCTTTGAATAGAGGCAAATGACCAAAGGGAACTCAGGGAACCAACCTTATGTTGTTGGGATAAGCCTAAGATGATGATCACATGTCTAAGGTAATATTTATAATAAATGTTACCTTGGTGATAATAGTCTTGAGATAGAAACCTAGATCACAGGTTCAATTTAGAAAGCAATATTGATTCATGGGCAAATTATGCAAATGGATTTATGAAATTTAGTTTAATAATCAATGAGCAATTCAATGAACATAATTAAATATGTTCATTTTAAAATTCAATATAAAAGAAGAGGATCAGATTAGTAATGTTAGAAGTTGTGTGTACATTGCATGAAAAAAATGTTAAGATATTTTATATTATTACATTGCTTTTTATATGAAGTACATTTCAAAAGTTACTTTTTAAATTTTAAATAAAGATATTTATTATTATTATTATATTTTTAAATATCATTAGTAAATTAGATTTAATATATCATTTAGTAAGCGATGATAAGACATTTGTTTCTCAAGTCAAAAGATATGGATTCCTAAGTGCAAGCACTAAAAAAACTTTTAGGTAATAATTTCAATTCTTACCTTGTGGTGCTTGAATTATAAAGTTTTTTGTTTTTTGTTTTCTCTTCATTAACATTAAATTATAAGTTTAACATACGTCCAGAAGAAATTTACGGTAATAGTACTGCAGTACATGCACTTTAATAATATACATATTAATTATTTGATGGGAAACCGAAAATTTTGCCTTTGAAATGACCAGGGGCAAGTGCCCCGTAAATTCAAGTCTTTAGGACTGCCGTCTCGTAGCAGACAAGTTAATCCATTTCAGTGAAACCGTATGGCTAGTCAAGGTCGTAATAAATTGGGAAAGAAGTTTTATACATAATGGAAAAATTGAGCAGTAACTACTATTATTACAGCTTCTAAGGAGAGCTGTGATAGCCATTGTTCATGGCTGGACAAAGAAGAGGATTAAGCCATAGATCAAGCTAAGCTGCAGTAATTATTAGGTAACTGTACATTATTTTACTTAATGCAGTCAATACTTTGATTCTCCCGAAATCATGTAAAAAAAAAAATTTGAAATGATATTTTTGAAAATATTTACTATTCAAGACTGCAACCATCAACCATCCACTTGTAAAACTATTACATGGTTTAGCTCATACACTGTTTAGTGTAATAAGCTGTAAATGAACGGAGTTTCAAAAGCAGCTATCCATATCAAGCTACAGAATGAGGCATGACGAAGAAAATTTGAGCTGAACAAACAGCAACAGCAAAGGGCGGCTTTGCAATTGCATCTCGTAACGGACACGTTATCCTGTTACAGTGAAACAGTATTATAAGTAGTCAAGGTCAAGGCCAAGCAGATTAAAGTTTTGAAATGTAAAAGACACGTGTTTATGCATTCCTCTTGTAGCGCTATGGTGATGCGGGATTTATGCAGCACAATATGGAATGTTCTGGTGTTATTCCTTGATAGCCTTTCTTAAGGAATTTACAGATTATCTTTTGGGAAAGGTGTTGATGTTGATGGACTATATGTAGAGCTTTTTAAAAGGGGTGGTCCACTGGTGTAGAAAGCAACTTGCAGTCTTCTTAATAATGGTCTTCATAATGGCATAATGGTTTGGACCGCTTTTGGTGTTTTAGTTGAGCAGTCATGCTCGTCGAGAACGGAGATAGGACAAATCTTAATAATTACGGATGGATTACAATCAATTCATTTTTCACTAAGCTTTTATGCACTATTTTTGAGAATAAAATTAGTTCAAGGGCAGAAATGCAAGGTCTTGGTGCTCAGTCACAAGTAGGCTTCAAGAGAAATCATTTCACTGCAGACCATTTAATAACTTTGTGTTATTGTGTAGAGAAAGCAAAAAGGCCCAACCATACAATTTTTATTTGTTTTATTGATTTCTTAAAGCTTATGATTTTGTTGCTCAAGATGGACTTTAGAAGAAATTGTATAACATTAACATTCCATCAAATCTCCTTTCTGCTGCTAAAAGAATTTCTCAGACGGTTAATATTCTTATTATTCTTATTGAAGATAATTTTACCGGAGAAGGAACAATTATCAACAACTCAATTGAAGTTAAATAAGGTTATCCTTTGTCCCCTACTCTTTTTGGCATATTTATAAATGAATTATAGGAATGGGTGCAAAATGCCTCTAATTATGGTATGTCATGATTGGAATATTTTTTAATGTACTTCTCTTTGCATATGATGTTGCCTTGATTGCAAAATCAGGATTACATTATATGCTTCAAATTCTTCATAACTATTGCAACCATTTGGGTATGAAAGTTAATATTGATTAGACTAAAATTCTAGTTTATGGTACTAGAAATAGAAATTACAACTTTTTCCTTGAAGAAAAAAGACTTGATATATGTGAATCTTATTAATATTTGGAAGTTGAATTTGCTAGTAATTATAGTTGGAATACCCTTATTGCTTAAAGGGTTTCAAGTGGCATGTGAGCTCTATTTATTCTAAGAAATAATTGTAGTAAGAAACAAATTTTGACATGGGAGATAAAAAAAAAAATCATAGTCTTATTTAATTTGTATTATCATAAGGGTGTGTTTCTTGGGAACCTTCTCTTTGCACACATAATTGATAAAAATTAGAGCATGTTCAAAAATAGTTTTTTGTATGTGAATTTCAAGTGAAAATTCAAACTTCTTATGATATCTTACTTTTAGAAGCAAATTTACATCCTCTTGAAGTTGAAGCCCTTTGTCAATTTATTGCTTATATTACAAAATTAAGTCACATGGAGAAAGTTAATTATACTACGGAGATAATGAATGCTACACAAGAAAATGGATGGTTGCATCAAGGAAAATTATAGTTTTAGTCATGGAATATTGCTATAGAGGATCTTCCTTTAAAAAAAAGGCTCTTTTGGAAAACTATAAAAGAAAAAGTTTTGATTAAAGTTTAGTTGAACACATTAGGGAAAAAACATTTTTATTTACATTTTGTTAGAGGAAGTATGGTATCTAGTACTCAACAATATCTATTCTTAGCTATTTCTATTCATTTAAGAAATCAAATTGCTAGAGTAAAAAATGAGCTCTTATCATCTCCTTACTAAGACAAGTTGTTAGATTAATTTACCAAGAGAAGAGCATATTTGCAGACTATGCAAACAAAGCATAGAAGATGAAGAACATATTTTTTTTGTTTTGATCATCTTTGGTTCACATTCGATTGAATTATATTATTAATTATAATATGTTGATTGCTTTCTTTAAATTGACCCTATCTGCTTGGGGCATTACATCAATAATGTTTTCAACTTTATCCAACACTATGTTGAGGCATTGTAACTGTCCAACAAATCATTTGTGATTTTTTGGATATAATAAAAATTTCTAATTTCCAATTTCCAAGTTTCAGTTTCCATAGGCTACTTCACACTAACCCAAAAGGATGAGCATTTACATTCCAATTTTGTCCTTAGAAGTTGTGTCATTGAAATTTTCCTCCTAGGGTTGTTGAGGTCAGTCAAAATATCTTGAAATCAATTTATTAAAAAAAATAAGAAACAAGGTTATATTAGGGACATCATATAAACCAAAATTACAATTTTTAAAGATATGTTATAGGTGGAATAAGGTTTTCCATTAAGTCTTCACATATACAAGTGTCATTCACAAATTAGAGTATATCATAGGTGGCCAAATAGCAACATGAAAAATAAAAGCAACTCATTGTGCAATACTTAAGCTAGGATGTGCATGCTAATAGCAATAAATTGTTCCCAAAAACATGAGGCTCAATTGTGCTACAGTGATGCCAGCCTCGATTAAGTGAGGTTAGCTGGTTTTAAGTGTGTCATGAGCAAGGGTTCAGTATGGCATGAGTTAGAATTAACAAGTTATCATATCGAGATTAGTGAAGTTTCGGCATGGCATGAGTAGCTTGCTAGATGATATGTTGTAGTGAAGCCAATGTCGATTAATGCCTCCCACACATAAACAGCTCACATAAGCTGAGTTCTATACCTCATGAACCTTAACTTAGTGGTCATCTAAAGCTAATGTCTTCTCTTTTCACAAATGAATAATTCATGTAGGATGAGTTTAGTTGACTCTGTGCACTTTCTAATAACTCAAAATGTTTTAGAACCACAAATTTTAAAACTTTCGATAAACTTGATGTAAAACAACTTTACGTCAAGAACAATGATAAATAAACTCATACCCATGAATTGTTGTGTTAATTGTAATGATGAGTATGATTAGCTCTTCGTACAAGCTCATTGGGTAGTTAATAGTGTGTTAACTCTCCATGTGCAAGGATCATGAGCAAGGTTAGCATATGTTTTGCTTGTTGCTAAAAGTACAAAATGTCTCAACTCAACAAGAAAATCATAACATACAAGTGTTAACTACTCTTTTCACTCACACTAGGAGAAGAAGGTTGAATTACTGAGAAAGTGTGAAGCATCGTACACAACCAGCATTACTTATAGCCTTGGGAGAAAATCAATATTAGATTGATGAGTAAGGACAAAACATAGGTACATATCTATAGAGTAGCCCAAACTTGTAGATTTGCTTGTTTCATCTTTGAATATGGGAATGTGGAGGTTGAATATGAAGATTTCGAATAGATTAGTAGGTTTTCAATATGGAGTGAGTAGGGATTAATAGGTTTTCATACTAGGATGAGCAAGGTTAGATAGCTAGGATGCTTGGTAGAGGTTATAGCTTACAATGTTATTTGTTACAGTCTCAATTCTCAAATAGATTACGATGTAGGAGGACTCTCTGGATTGTCAAATAGGTAGGATGAGATTGATCTAGGGAGGAGGTGTATCCACTAATGCTTAGTGCTTTTATTTTCTATTATTATTTTTCTAATAATAAAACCACTCTTTATCAATGTTAAGAGATAAAGTAAAATAGATCAATAGTATTTTTAACTAATTGCAGTTTTTACTAGCTTGTAATAAAGTGAGAGGTTAAGAGTGCACTTATTGTAGGTGAGTTTAGTTGCTTGACGCCTAGGTGATTCTATGAGGTTTTGCCACCATGGTCATAATTGATGTATCCTATTTTGGAATAAAGTCATCAATTTCCTCTCTAACAAGAGTGATGCTCTTATTTGCTTACAATGATGGAAATCTCTATCTTTGGTGTGCTTTGATAATTTGAACTTATTGCGTGAGATCACGACAATGATGAAAAATAATGTAGAATTATTCTTTACCATTGGAGATCACTCCAACTAACTGGAATCAATCAATGTCAAATGAATGATATTGCTAGAAGTTGTGCTAGGGAATGTAGATTGATATTTGAAACCTTGATTTTTATAAATGGTTGATCTTCTTTAATTCTCAGTCATTTTGCTTTAAACATGAATGAATTGAGCTATAACTGATGCACAAACAACATATTTAATAATATTTATGTGAAAAGAGTTAAGGATCTAAGATGTAAGCTACAAAATGCATAAGCGATTTGTTCACAACTAAAGATGCATAAAATGGAACTTTAAATTTTGAAATCATAATGAAATTTGAAGCTTTCAACATTGTAAATATTAAATAACTAAAATTTTACTTATATTTGAGATCTTTGATGATAGATCAATGAAATGAAATGATACTGATGATCTTTAATGAAATATGAATGTGAAATGAGAGAAATTATGATGAATTGTAAGATGAAATAATGTGATTATGAGAGTAGTGAGAGATTATGAGAAATTAAAAAGAAAAAAAATGAAAAAAACTGAAATTCCTTCTTCTTGATTCTTTAAACTCTTGATGATGAAATGAATAATACAAAATGAGAAAAGGGTACCTCTTTCAATGAGGTATGATGGGTACCTTAATTTATAGCTTTGATTGGCCCAAATGTGCCATTTTAAGCATGTTTTAGTATCATTATATATCATGTCCAAAATTTTCTATTTATGAAAAATTTTACAATAATAGGTCTAACTAGGTGATTACAACATGAGAAAACATGAATAAGAAAATAAGAGAGACATCCCATCCACACTATACTTGATAGTCCCTCCATTAGGATGGAATGGAAGAAAGTTATAATGCTTTTGTTTTCGTCTTCATCTTGATGATTCCAATATTTTGCATGTGTTATTGAAGCTTACTTGATGGAATGAACTTTGTAAACATATTAGCTAATTGATACTTGATTTCTAAATAAGAGGATTTTATAGTTCCTTCTTTGACTTCATCTTTGATATAATAATACTTGAGATTTATATGTTTTGATTTTTTGTGTAATGCATGTTCTTTAGAGAGATCTATGATTGTTGTATTATCAAACAAATCAAAGGAAGTATCAACTTTAATTTTAATATGAAAGAATAGCTTCTTAATTCAAAGAACATGTTGAAGATATTTAGCCATACAGATAAATTTTTCTTTATAAGAAGAAAGACTAATTGAAGTTTGTTTTTTTACTTTCCAATTTATGGACTTTGTTCCATCCTAAATGAGAGAGCTTGAAGTGGACTTTGTATCATTCTAATCTTTTCCATAATCAACATCTAAAAATGCTTGGAATTTTCCATCTCCTTTAAAAAAAACTAGTCCTTAATCATAAGCTCTTTTGATGTACTTAAAAACATGTTTGAGTAAACTTGATAAGTGATGAGTGTCCCTTACGTCCACCTCTACAAATCATAAGTGTTCATGTGTGACCTAATCATATTTCGTAGACTGGACTAGTGATACACTTAGATTATTAATTATGATAGCATGTTACTATCTTTCTAGTTATACTAGTGTGGACCTTAGTGTTTATGGTTATGTATAATTGAGACATATGATTGATGTTGATTTGGTCATAATTAAAATATTATTAAAATATAAAAATTACTAATTAATCTATTAACAAGAAATTAAAACCTAATCTAGTCTAAGTAATGAAGAGTGATTACCAACTTTCTATACACATCTTAAACTCATGTTATCATTGATGGATTACCAAGTGTACATTGCTAGACATATTAAGTGAAAGCATTGTTGGGATTACCAAATGGTAACATGTTTATGCTCAAAGCTAGTCATACTCATTTTGCATGATTAACATGAATGTGAAATTAAAGTATTAATTAAATGTAAGAGAAGTAATAAATAAGAAAATTAAGTTGCAATCAAAATAATAATAATCTAAATCAAAGTGCTACAATGAAGATTAATCAATCTCAATATTATTGTTATCATAAAACTATGTCTAGGTACAATTTTTACTTGAATACAATTTCGTATAATTAATTCAAGTTTATATTGTAGGTATTTGTTGACTGTTCTAACTCTAAGAATTCAAAATGCAAGTGTTTCCCTACAAGTAATGACTAAATCGTACCATAAATATGGTAGCTTGTGTATTTATATAGGAAAAATTGGCTAATACATCAATGTTGATGCATTGACGAAGCTTACCCTATGTTAATATTGATACATTGATATAACTGCAATGTAATCAACTTAACTATTATTTATCAAGACTCATATGGAAGGCTCTTTATTTTTGCATAAATCTTGAGAGATAAGAAGTAGCAAATTCTTATCAAACTTATAACATAAGAAAGTTAGTAAGCCAACAATTTCTCTCTAATGTGAGATGTTAACAAGTAAATCGCATCTTTTAAGTTAAGCGTACAATCTTATCATAATGGTGTGAAAGTAATCCTTTCTTCTTGCATACTATATGTTACATTTCAAAATTAAACCATAGATAAATTTATAAAATCACTTAAGAAACATGATTAAATTCCATATACTCCATATGCAAATCTTTAAAATCCAAAATTAAATCATTGGATAACCTTAAATCACCAACTATGAAACTTACAACCTAATAACCATACTTGAACAAACATAAAAAATAAATCACCTAATAAAATCCATGAAATGTTATTTTAACATCTTGACTACAAATCCTTATAATACAAGATACATGAGATACACAAGTAAAACATAGGATTATTTTACAAATCTATGACATGGCTGTTAAAATACAATAATGCTTGAATCCATTGGATGAGTTGTTGCTAGTTGGCTATGTTGATGAGGCCTTGTTGACATAGCCACATCAATGAGGCCCTGTCGATGCATCTTATACTGCATCAACGGGACCCCATTGACACAATGTCTATCTATCACCTCTAAATATGTGCATACTAGCCGCATTTATGGCAATCTAGGTTTTAGTGGCAATGAAGCTCTTACATTTTTTCCATTCGAAAGTTAGAATTTTTCCCCCAAGTGCCCATAGTAGAAATCATTGAGTGTATGAATCTTTATTCGAGCATTTTTGTACCTAAGAACAATAGTGTGCGACAATAAAGATGAGCATTCTGATAAACCTTGCGACACTTTGGATAGATTAGCTATTTTATTGATGCATTTACTGTTTCCAATTATTTCTTAAATGCTTTCAATTAGTTATTAAATATTTTCTAGTTGTTGCATTAATGAGTGATGAAGCGCTATATAGTCGATGCGTCGACGCGGCCCGGTCAACGCATCCCTCCATGCGTCAATGTGGCCTTGTTTACGCAGGGCCTGTTTTAGCCTATAAATAAGAGGGCCTTCCACCTCATTTAGGCATCCTTTTAGTAGTTGTAGTGAAGCCCTTGCATTTTTTTCCGTAGGAGTTAGAATATTTTCCCAGTGCATGCTCGTAGTGTGATGCTTGTAATTGTACGGCACCTTTATTCGAGTGTGACGTACTTGGACGTGCACATGACCGAAAATAAAGATCAAGATTACTTCATCATTACAGCATTCACTTAGATTTAATTGTTTAATTATTATTGTTAATTGTTATTGTTATTTATTATTTTCTTAGTTAATATTTATTTATCATCATTTACTATTCCTGTTGTTAAATGCGGAATGAGTACGACTTAATCATGAGCATTTAAGTGTGACTACTTGGTAACCCAATAGCATACCTAGGACCTATGCTTGGTAACCCCAGTAGTAGTCGTGCACGAGGTCTAAGATGTGTACGGATGATTAAGGAACGGATGCTCATCGCACTTAGGTTAGCTTAGACTTCATTTCCTATTACTCATTAGTTTAATCAAGATTATGTTCCATTGTCTCTAGGAGTAGCACTAGTCTAGGATCGCATCATATGCCTCACTCTGGACTAAACCATACATGACAAAGCATATACTAGTCCAGGTGGGAACACAACGAACTACGATCAACATGTAACTATTTAGATACCACAACTAGCCTGTCCACGAAGTTTGACCTGATTGTGTGTGAACGCTCGTATTCGTATGGTTGAGTGTAGGGGTACCTCACCACTCATCAATGAGGTAATTAACTGAGATAGAATTCCCACATAAGTACAATCACTTCAAGCATAACACGTATTCACTTGGTAATTCTAGTAGCGTTATCACTTGGTATGCACAGTAGCATAGTGCTTGGTTGCTTAGCAGTGGATACACCGATTCAAGACATGTACAGAAAGTGGGAATAGATACTTATGTTAGGATTAGTTAATTAGTTAATTTAGATTAGTTAATCAAATCCCTTTTTATCTATAATTCAAGCACCCAACTATAAAACATAAAAATGATAAAAATCGAATGCCTCAGTTACACTTAATCATACCAATGAATGTCACAAGTGTAATTGGGAAGACAAAAATTGACCTTAAGGCTAGATTCACTTCCTAAAGGGCTAGTGTAATAAAAATAATAAAGTTTATGGAATTTGATCAGATTGCATGTGAAAGCTTTGTGATTCGTATGGTTGGTGTAGGGGTACCTCGCCGCTCATCATTGGCACCGTTGATGGGGACTTTGCTTGTGGAACATGTGCTATTTAGGTCTAAGTGGATATCACTAATATCATTGTACGAACCTAAGGTCAAATATCATTCCCACTATACATAGAATTATAAAAGCACATTGAAAATTTCATTTTTTTTTGCAAAATGTCTTCTTCTTCTCACAAGCACGAAGATACCAAACCACCAATCCCACAAGCATGCAAGGTGGCATACACTCATCCAGATGAGTTTGTGCCAAATTTCACCTTCATCCTACATCAGGATGAATAGATACGATGGTGTGATATGGAGGGCAACACCATTTTTCCCCTCAATAGATCAATGCCCAAGATGCTATTCAAAACCCCTAAGAAGTTGGGCATACCAGATCTTCACGAAGAGTACGTTGTGGATGGATATGACACTCAAAACTACTGTCCCACTAAAACACAACATAAACAAGATCAACATTAGGAGAAACTCCAAAAAGCTATAAAGGGGAAACATTACACCAACTCCTTATTCCTACTAGATCAAGGTGACAATGAGGATTCTCCCTTGGAAGGTTCTCAACATGAAGACTCTCCACCCCTTACTACTGATGGCGAGGGTGTAAACTTGACCTTGCAATTGACTATTCATAAATTGGGTTCAAGAAAGAGTGATAACCAAGGTAGGAACTCAGGTAAACATTGCAACAACAAGGGATCTAAGGATGGTGATTGTAATAAGTGTAAGAGTGGTGACAGACACTGCGGTGGTGAAGGCAGTCAGCCTTCCTCTTCATCCTCTTCATCTGATTCCAAACATTCCTATTCATTTGATAGTTCTAATGGAATTCACTATCGAAACAACTATGATGAAGGTGATCAATGAAATAACAATGACCGTGACAACCACCAAAACTAAAGGGATGTCCAAAACCATCATTGACATCATCAATGCAGCAATGATGATGAACCTTTATTGGTGACTCGAAGTATGCTCAATATTATGGAGGCAGTTAAAATCTTGACCAAGCATATGAAGGATAGTCAGATCAAATGCCTAGATATGAACAATATCCCAAGATTTGAGGGGGAATACAATTCTGATCTGTAGACATATCTACAAGCTTTTCCCAAGGACACTCATTAAGAAAGCTGAAAGTTGGTGTCGGTTCTTAAAGCTGGAATCTATCCACAGATGGAGTACCATGTTAGAACTATTTAATGATAAATACCATATGTAATCTAAAGTGTCTAATTTGAGAAGGAAAATCCAAGGCTAGAAACAAGGAGTACATGAACCCTTGGATGCTACCATGGGTCGCTACTATTCACTCCTACACCAATGCCATAGCCATGGTTACTCTCAGAGGGAACAACTTCACCACATCATAGATGGGCTCAGAGTAGAAAAAAGAAGAACCCTTGGGGTTTATGCCCAAGGAAGGTTAATTAAGTAGGTAGTAAAAGAAGAAGATGAGCTACAAAAAAGGAAAAGTGCTAAAGAATATAATAGGAATCCTTCTATTAGAAAATGAGAGGTCTAATTTCGTGACAAGGAGGAATCACCACTTAATGAAGTGGTGAACAGAAAGACCTTGCCTATCTAAAAATATATTGACATTTTGGCCAAGGTTGATAAGTTATGGGACTCTTTGGATGAAAAATTTCAAACCACTTTGAAGATTGTTGAAGAATCTAAAGAGAAAAATAGTGATCATGATTGTAGGAGACAAAAAGAAGTTGAATGTGCCTATGAAAGAGATAAGGGTAAAGTTGTTGCAGTAGAGGAAGTTGTGGATTCAAACTCTGATGATGAAACTGAATGTGACATATGCCAATATGAGCATCCAAAGGGATGTTGCCATATGGTATCACACTTACAAGAGTCTGGAGTGTACACATTGAATCTTTGCCTAGCACATAGGCAAGCTCTAAGATGATTGCCTTACCCTCAAGGTAGTCCAAGGCAATTCAACCAATAGCAATAAGCTTACTACCCAAGTGGAAATCCTCAACAACCTTATGAATAGTATCAATAGTGGTACCAACCACGATCGTGGGGAATGCCACCGCCAAGGTAGAAATACCCTTATAGGCAACTAAATCCATACGGGTACTATGTTTAGTAGCTCATCTCCCCTAGAAGTTCTGTAAGTCATGCATCATTCCAGCATCACTATTACGCTCCAAAGTACCACCAAACACATTCACCATCACTTGAGGGGAAAACCCATATTCGTATCTTTATCATCCTCCACATCTCTCTACACCTACACCTCCACCTTCAACCTAGTTACCTCCTACTCCATCTATGTAGTTTGAGATTCCTCCATAGTCGCAACAACGAAATGCTACAAGGGTTGTACACTCACATTTAGTTTTTCAACCAAGTGGTTTGGACAATCGATCAAGAAAAAGACCTTTCTTCTAGCCTAGCAGTCCTCTCCACCCCTCACAACCTACTCCAGTTGATCATCTTGCATCTCCATCATCCTCATCCTCCACATCAAATACCTTCGAGTACCCTTCAAGCCAAGTGCCACCTAGGATTTGTACTGTAATGCTAACTCATGTTGTTTCTGATTAGATCAAGGTTGGCAACCTTCCTACAAAAATATCTAATCTAGGATGTCCACTCATCTATTTTTAGATTGTTGGACAAGAGCCATGCAAGGCTCTTCTTGATTCTAGTTCTAGAATTAATCTCATCTCCCATGATATGTACAAATCCTAGAACCTACCACCTCTTAAGAAGAGCAACATTCGTCTAGAGTTAGTAGATCAATTGATTACTGTCCCTTTGGGATTAATAGAGGACATCATGACCATAGTTTGTGGGTGGTCCTATCCTACTAATTTTCTGGTAATCAAGGTGAACAACTGCAAAAGTGACTTCCCCATCATTATGGAAAGGGCTTGGTTAAGCACGATCAACACGCGAATGGGTATAAGGAACTTATCTCTAGAGATATCCAAGGAAAATGAGCTAGGAAAAATTAAGAAGAAGCGTATTCCATGCATCGTGTACAGTGATAATGGGTGAAATTGCATGCAAAAGATTTGGTTAGTCAAGAGCACATACATTAAGGCATGTAATAAGTGTGCATAAGAAATTAACATTTAAAGGTTTATGTACATAGTAGCCACAAAACAAGAGGGCACCCAGTGGTTGATAACTGATTTAGATAGCAGCACAATATGCATGGAGCCAATTGAGAGCCTAACATGTGCATATGTTGAAGGCATGAACAAAATTGAACAATTTCATTCCTAACTCTCTAATAAAGATGATGATACCAATTGGGAAGAGTTAGAAATCCTTGATCACTTCAAGCAGGAGCCCTTAGAACTAAAAAATTTACCAATCGATAAGGAGTATGCATTTTTAAAGAATGGTAAATTGGTCATTATTAATGCCAAACTTGCTCCTGAACAAAAAGAAAATTTGTTGAAAGTGGTGAATAAATGGTCAATAGCCTTTTCTTGGTCATATCTCGAGCTAACTGGAATTGATCCAAGGATATACTAGCATCACATATACACCAACCTAGCCATGAAGCCTAGAAGGCAACCATAGAGGCGATGAAACCCCAAATTAAAGCAAATCATCAAGGAGGAGATAGAGTAACTCCTCCATGTGGGGTTCATCTATCCAATCATGAATAGTAAGTGGGTTAGCCCACTCGTAATAGTGCCAAAAAAGGATGGCAAATAGCAGTTCTACATCAACTTTAGGCTATTAAATATGGTGACGTTTAAGGATTGCTCTCCTTTACCATTTGTAGACCAAGTGTTAGATACCATATCTGGGCACTATTATTATAGCTTTTTAGAAGGTTATAGTGGCTATAACCAAATCCAAATTACACCTGAAGATTAGGCCAAGACAACATTCACGAGTCCTTGGGGAACTTTTGCATATTGTAAAATGCCATTTGGCCTATGTAATGTCCCTACAAAATTTCAACGCTTGGTCCTTAGTATCTTTCAATGGAAAATTGGTAGTGGTGTTGAAGTCTTCATGGATGACTTCTCCACCTATGGAGCTACCTTTGAGAAAGCCTTGGACCGACTTGAGCAAGTACTAAAGAGATGCGTAGAGACAAACCTACGGCTCAACTAGCAAAAGAGTCATTTCATTGTCCAAGAAGGCATTGTGGTAGGGCACCGAATTTCACAAAAAGGGATTGAGGTGGACCCAGAAAAGATAAGGGTCATCCAAGGAATAACATGCCAACCAAAGACTATTAAAGATGTTTGGTCATTCCTTAGACATAATGGTTACTACCAGCAATTTATTGAGAATTTCTCTAAGATTGCAAAGTCTTTGGAAGAGCCTACAAAGAAAGATGCACCTTTCATCTAGACCAAGCAATGTGAACATGCACTCTAACAATTAAAAGAGAAACTCATAGAAACACAAATCCTATGAGCACCAAATTGGTCTAGACCTTTCCACATCATGACAAATGCATCTAACTATGCTTTGGGAGTTGTGCTCACATAGATGGATGATAAGAAATGTCCATACTATATCCACTACATGAGTAAAAGTATTGTGGGGGCATAGCTAAATTACACCACCATGGAGAAAGAATTAATGGTAGTGGTGTACACACTAGAAAAGTTTAGACATTATGTGCTAGGTTACAAAGTATTTATGCATACGAATCATAGTGTAATTCACTTCCTCATGAATAAGCCAACGATGAGCCCTCATGTCATACGGTGGCTTGTGATCTTGCAGGAATTCAATCTCACTATGGTAGATTGAAAAGGAATTGAGAATGTGGTCGTTGACCACCTCTCTCACCTAAGATGGGATAACAAAGAGGAGGAGAGCCCACTCTCTAATCAATTTCTAAACAAGCTCCTCTTTACTAGAGTAATAAATAAAAAAACACTTGAAAAAGTAATATGGTATAATGGAATCCTCACATATCTTCTCACTCAAGAGATGCCATAAGACTTGAATTTTAGGAAGAAGCAACAATTTCTTCATCAAGCCAAATACTTCATGAAAATTAATGGACACCTTTACAAGGTATGTGCTGATGGCCTAATTCGTTGGTGTGTCCCTAACGAATATCAATTGCACATTCTCCAAGATGCTCACGAAGGGCCTTGTGGAGGCCACTATGCAAGGAGATGCATGGCCATAAAAATCCTGATGACAAGATACTATTAGCCTACATCTTTAGGGATTCCCATCAGTTTGTCAAGTCTTGTGAACGTTTTCAACGTGATGGGGAGATGACCACTCGCATGGAGGATCCTCAATAGTGGATTCAACCACTGGAACCTTTCAACATATGGAGCGTTGACTTCATGGGTCCCATCACACCCATGTCTAACAGGAAGGCATATATCATAGTAGCAGTTCACTACTGCACAAAATGGGTAGAAGCAACAACCATTACTGATTGTACATCATCCACTGCTACTAAATTTATACAACCAAACATCGTCAATAGGTTTGGGGTGCCATGTTCACTAATTTCCGATAATGGAACTCACTTTACAAGTGTCACCTTTAGGAAATTAATGCAACACTTGGGGGTAGAACATAAATTAACAACACCTTACCACCCCTAAGCCAATGGTCAAGTAGAGGTAACCAATCAAGAGATTACAAAAATACTAATGTGGACCATTAACAAATATAAGAAGGATTGGAGTACAAAACTTAACAATGCTCTTTGGGCATACCGATCAACTTGGGAACCTCTTGTTGGCTATTCTCCCTATGAGTTAGAGTATGGTAAACTTCCAACGCTTCCAATTCAATCTGAGCTTTGTACACTCTCAACAACTTATGATCTAAACCTTAACCTAATTCTAGCATAGAAGGAAAGATTAATAAATTTGAATGTGCTAGAAGAAAATCACTTAATGGTCCTATCCTTGAATGAGGTGAACAAGGCATTCAGTAAGTAATGTCATGACCTTAGAATTAGGAAAGTAAAACTTCAACCAGGAGATAAGGTTCTTTACTGGAACCTCACACATGTAACCCAAAAGACAAAATTCCAAACATTGTGGGAGGGACCTTATATAATTAACCAAACCTTTCCCTCTAGGGACATGTTGATCTACAAACCTAACAGCCCAAATAAAAAGCAATTGGTCAATATCCAACAAGTCAAACCCTTCCTAGAACTAAGACAGGCTAGTGTAAATACCGCCTCAACAGATGGACAACCATGTTCTATTTTTTGAATCTCCTCAATTTTTCTACCTTTTTGTTTTTCACATTTTTGATTTTACAAATTTTTGATTTTCAAGTTTTTCTAATTTTACACCATCTTTAGTACCTTTAAACTTTATTGATTATTTTACACTTTCTTATATATTTTACTTTATTTTCCTTTCCTTTGTTTAAGTGTGATATTTTCTCATTTTTGCCAATAAATTTGCTTTATTGTCATAGAACATAGTGTCGCTATTGCAATTTACTAATGATGGTTTGTGCTTAATGTATGATTGTTGATGTCTAGTTTCTATTTTTAAATTATAATGTGTGATGACTTTGACTTGGGTTATTTTTCATGGAATAGGTAGTGAGTCCACATCATCTTCCCATTCAATGAACTCTATGATTTTCCTTGTTCTGGGAATTTGAGGTCCCTTTCCATTAAAGAAACTTTTAATCAATCGATGAGCTTGGTAGTTCTAGAATTAGAAAGGATTCAAAGGTTTGTAAAGAGTGTGACTTCAAGGGGTATCAATACTCTTTGTCTTATTCTTCTTGCTTGAGTTCTTGACTATTTTTCATAAACTTCTTACTATTCCATATCACCCAATAATAGGAAGTCAAATAAGTCATTGCATGATGTGGTTCTTATTCAAAAAAAAAAAAAAAGGAATTCAAAGCACATCTCTTCAACAAAAATAAGTTCTCACATGGTGTTGTTCCCATTTCAAAAAAAAAGAAACAAAACAAAAAAAAATAAAACAACAATGGGAATTCAAAGCACATCCCTTGGACAAATAAAAGGGCTACAAGCACTAGTTATGGGACTTGAATAGCATTCACCTACACCTGAAAGTCCCCTCTAACTAAGGCCCTCTCTCTTACTTCCTACTTCTCCTTTCTTCTCTTTATGGAAATGATGGTTGTTTTGTGGAAGCTCTCTTGTGTCTTGTGTGGGTGGATTGATCTTAGAGTGATGATGCAAAGTCATTAAAAGTAGATAATTTTTGTTTGGACTAAGGATGGAATTGCTCCAGTCATTTTAACCACAAATTCCACAACGAACTTCTTATGACCTCAATTTGGAACTGCTGTCCACCTTCTCTATCATCCATCCATGTTGTCGTAACTCACCTCACTGTTGGATTCTATGTTATGCTCTATGTCTTAGTCTAATGTGTTGGGATTCTTGAGTGGATTCTTTCAAGTTGGCCCTTAACTTGTCATGATCATTAAATTGACTATGGGGTCAATAGTCTCCTTAGTTGAGGTTATGCAAGGGCACAAAGGGCATGAGCCTACTATTGGGAGGATCTTCTTACATAGCTTTTGGCTTGATTAGCTAAGGTTCCTTACCTTTGACATCACTACAATCCTATCTTTCGCATTTCCATTGCGTAAACCGCTTAGTACTCCTTAATCTTTTATTTCATTCATTCACTCAATGTTTTTGCATTTTCTCAAATTTATAAACTTCAACACCCTCTTCTCATGATTTCATACTATTCTTAGTCTTCTAAGCTTTCATTTAACCCCAATTTCATTAAAAAATTCCTTGTATTTTGAAAGTTTGAACAAAGTCAATGGAAGTCAATTATGGTCGATAGCTGCATTGACGAGGCACCATCGCATTGATGAGGCCTCATTGATGCAATGCAAAAATACTATATATACCGTCACACATTTAGGAATTTTTTACAATTTGCTCATAACACATAGGGAACTTTTGCAATTTTTCAGAGCCTAAAACCTTCTAGAGCTCATAACTTCCCAATCATTTGTTCAAATCACTCCTTTTTTCGATCTTGCACTTACTAGAGGTAAGATATTTATTGTGGGGGCCACAAACCTTAAGGTTTCTAATGAAAAATTGTTGAAAATTTTTGAAAATTTTCCTAACTCCTCCAAAGGGTTAATAACCTTAATCATATATAAACATCAACTTTGTCCCAAGTTAACCCTTCCAACAACCTCTAGGATGAATTATTCATAATAACACATAAAATAAATAATAATTGGATTAATTAAATCAGCCATAATTAAAACTTAGCCAAGTGTAACTATTCTAAAGAGTTAAGGTATTCCAATTATTTTAAAGTTACATAATGGTTGCTAATCCATGGTCTTATTGTGATTACAGATGGCACCAAAATAGAAATGTTTGTAGGAAGCAAAACCCTCACAACCATGGGAGAAATAACCCAGAGCTAGAAGGGGCTAGCAAGAACAAGGCCAAGAATTACCAGAGGTGACCCATGCAACGGGTCCTCTTCAAGAAGAGCCCGAAGTGGAATTTGTCGAATAGATTCCAAAGGAAAAAGTGCCTACAGAACAATCCCA
Organism: Gnetum montanum; assembly: GCA_015680685.1. NCBI lineage: Eukaryota > Viridiplantae > Streptophyta > Gnetopsida > Gnetales > Gnetaceae > Gnetum > Gnetum montanum. The sequence goes on from MNCI01005969.1 coordinate 120,705, forward strand.
ATGAGGAGAAGCACCTAGACCTATGCTAAGGCTTGAGGTCACTTTAAATCAACTCTACCTAGACATCATCAAGTCTGGAGAAATCCAAAGATCAGTTCTTCAAGAGATAAACTTCAACCAATTTTTGAAGAAAGCTCTAGAGGATGTCAAGACACAATTGCAAGCCTCTCCCATGTTGCCAATCATCACGTCTAGTGGAAAATGGTACATGGGAGAGACCTATCTCTTCTGGAGTAGCTGAAGACCAAGGTCCATTGTAAAAATCAAGGACATTCAAGTATCCTACTTANCGAAGACCAAGGTCCATTGTAAAAATCAAGGACATTCAAGTATCCTACTTAGCAGAAGCTATTGTACAGGAACTAGGGTTGCTAGACATTGGAACATAGTTGAAAGAGATATCAACAAAATGTGATGCTATGAGGTGGACTGTAAGGAGTATGGTGCACTCACACTGGCATAGCAGATTTATTTCAAGATTGCAACCTATCATCTCAATTCAATGGTGAGGCAAAGCAAGGTGACTACTTTCTTCACCTAAGCATGCATCCCTCTAAGAAAAAAATTTCCTGTTAACCTTCCATAACTAATCTATTTAGAGATTGAGAAGCACTTCAAGGAGAATGAACGTGGAAGGAAGACCTTGCCCTTTCCATGTCTCATTAGGAAACTTTGCAAAAGGGTAAGCGTTGATCCCTATTCTAATGATACCCTTAGGCATGCTCCCTTGGCCTCATGGTTAGAACTTATGAAAGATAAGACACCAACAACCATTCAAGAAGAGGAGCTATCGCCACCACCACCCACTCAGGAGATAACACTAGAGGCCTACAAAATCCTTAAGCATCTACATCAAATTTGAGAATAGCTCTTGAGCAAACAAGAGCAACAAATAGGAACAAGTGCAGTGGATCCATCTATGTATCAGCCAATGATGAGTCACCTTAACGAGGTGGCTTGAATAATTAGCTAGATGGAGAGAAGTGGTCCCATCTTCTCTACACAAAGAAAGTAGTTTCCTTCGAGGTCAAATCCTAATGCTTGAGAGGTGATGGTGTCATTAGCAACACATCATCTATTCCTAGAAATCTCTGATAATATCACCACTTTCTCAATGAGATTGGAGGAAGGTCAAGAGGTAATTGTCTTGGTGATGTAGCACTAAGGGCAGGAGACAGCAGCAGAAGTGGTAGTTGACCATGGAGCTAAAGCACTAAATGCACCCACAACATCTGTACCAGACATATCTACACTCAAAGATGTGTATATGGTCATAGGCATGGTCAGCATGAAGTTAGATATAGCTAAACATGAAAATTTGTTAGAACGACTAGTAGGAACTGTGCAATTGACTCTAGACATATTTGATATTCCAAAGAACATCACCGCAACCAAGTTGGAGTTGTTGAATGCAAGGGGTAGATGCATTATTTTGGAGGGGCAACTAGAAATGATCTAAGAGAAAAATCAATGCTTGGGCAGGGAGGTTGCTAAACTTCATGCTTGACTTGTAAAATAAGCAATCCTCAGCCTAGCAGTGATAAGAGATGAAGCTATGAAACAACTTCAAGAAAAATTTTAGAAGGTTGAGGAGGAGGCAATGATGGCCATCTTTAAATAGTATGTAGCAGAAGCTGAAATGTATTCTATCAAAAAGGACCTGAATTAGATGTGCTAAGAGAATGAAGCATTAACTGCACAAAATCATCTCTTGCAAAATGTTGATGCTTAGAGAGATCAAATGCAAGAATTCATTCATCAATAGTAGGAGCAGCTTGTTAGAGTCAACACTAAACTAAGGAAATTGATCACAAAGAACCACAATTTGTCAATGGAGGAGGTATGCACCTTATGTCAAAAGTCTGCCATTGAGATCACCGCCTGGAAAACGAAGCTCTCAAATTTAAGAAAGTAAAAAATCACTACAGGGACCAGGTTGATTTGCAAAAAGAAGTAAATGAAAAACAAATCCAGATGATAAAGGAAAAAATGAATAAAGCCCTCTAGTAAATCCAGTAAGGAAGAGAAATATGGCAACCCATCCTTGATGGCATTGATGCCTACAACAAAGTGGCTTGAAGGATTTGTAAATTGAGGAGATGACAAAGTACATGGAGTTTTCCAATCTCCGTTACACAAACCTAGCAATGTTAACTACCGAACAGCCATGGTCAGAGTTAGAAAAACAAGTGACTAGCTCATATCTACTATACAAGGCCAAGTTCAAACACCACAAGGACACCAAGCAAAGGCTTAAGACTGCTAATGTTGAACTCAAAGTTCTCAAAGGGGGTGATTTAGAGATCAACAATCTATCACTAAGAACCTAGTTAGACAGATGAATGACTACCAAGAGCTAAAGAACACAGTGAGACTATTTGACATTGAATGCAAATAGTTTGCTACCTAGTTTATCAATGCCAAGGAGTTGTTTCTAGCAATCTCATGTCCTTGGGATGTGCCCATTCCAACCCACATTGGGGAAGTTGCATGGATGGTGCATGACCTACGATTCAGGAGGAGAAAATGAAAGCATTGTTGGATGCTTTCTGCCTTCTGCCTGAAGTCATAGTAGCAACAAGACAACTGCAGCTAGCTTAACCACTACCTGTGTGTGAAACTGGTGAAGGTTCCTCAAAGCCTTAGGAACCACCACTGCCTAAGACCATTTGATCTTCCCTAACAAGCTTCACACCATCAAGAAATGTGTTGTTCAATTTGTTCAAGAGTTGAATCATGGTGTTCAATTTTGTATCCTAAACACATTCATTTTTTGTAATGTGTTGATCCGTACACCTGGGCACTCCATTTTTTGTCAAGTTAGTCAATTTGTTTTGTGTGAAGAAAAGTCAATCAATAATCCCATACCTGCCCAATTTTGTAATAAAACTCAAGGACGAGTTTTCATTCAGTCATGGGGGTATGATGAGTTGTTGCTGGTTGGCTGGGTCGAAGAGACCTTGTCGATGTAGTCAACCACATCAACGAGGCCCCATCGACACATCTTATCCTGTGTCGATGAGGTCTCATCGATGTAATGTTTGTTCGTCACCTATAGATATGTGCCTATGAGCTACATTTATGGCAATCTAGATTTTAGTGGCAGCAAAGCTCTTGCATTTTTTCCATTCGAAAGTTAGAATTTTTTCCCCCGAGTGTCCATAGCAAGAGTCATTAAGTGTATAGATCTTTATTCGAGCATTATTGTACCTAAGCATGAAAGTGTGTGTAGTAATTAAGATGAGCTTTCTAATAAACCTTGCAGCACTTTGGATAGATTAGCTATTTTATTCATGCGTTTACTATTTCCAATTATTTATTAAATGCTTTCAATTAGTTATTAAATATTTTTCAATTGTTGCATTAATGAGGCAATTAAGTGAGATAGAATACACACATAAGTATGACTACTTCAAGCATAACATGTATTTGCTTGGTAATTCCAATAGCATTATCGCTTGGTACACCCAGTAGCATAGCACTTGGTCACCCAGCAATGGATACGTGGGTTCAAGACATGTATGGAAAGTGGGAACGGATACTTATGTTAGGATTAGTTAAATGATTATTTAATTAGTTAATTTATATTAGATAATCAAATTCTCTTTTATTTATAATTCAAGTACCCAACTATAAAACATAAAAATGATAAAAATTGAATGCCTCAGTCACACTTAACCATACCAATGAATGTTGCAAGTGTAATTGGGAAGACAACGATTGAACTTAAGGCTAGATTCACTTCCTAAAGGGCTATTACACTAGAAACAATAAAGTTTGTAGAATTTGATCAAATCACACATGAACAATTTGTGATTTGTATGGTTGAGCATAGAGGTACCTCATCACTCATCACCATTATTTTCAAAACATCCTTAATCATCAATGCTCTTGTAGTGCACTATAATCTAAAAATCCACAATGTCATTAGGAACCTCCGTCTGAGTCTCTTAACTAAAATCTATATGAAACACATGCAAGAAGGATTAGAACACCTTCATAGTAGAAGAAATCACCTTGGTGCTATCTAGAATAAGCTAAAAGGTAGGGTCCACTTTGCAAATACACTATTAGAGCAAACAATAATAATCAATGATAAAGTCAAATTTTGTCACAATGGGACATTGTAGCAATGACATCGTATCAATGATGTCGTTGATACGATGTCACTACACATGATACGTAATCATTGATACAATGTCTTAGGATGTGTGCACCCCTATAAATATGAAACTTGGGCACAGAGTCCAACAACTTTTCATTCCACTAGTAACAAAACTCTTGTAGTTTAATGTCTTAGACTAAGACTTAGCGATAGAGAGTGAATGCCTGTAGTGTGATGTGTGATAGTTGAATGGTGTCTTTATTCAAACAAGTTGTACTTGGACACAAGTTGTGAAAGAAATAAAGGTCGATACTATTTCCCATCATTGCAGCATTCCCTTAGTTTCTTTTGTTTACTTAGAATAATTTTCACTATTTCACTAGCTTTACTTTACTTTCTCAAACACTTTATTTCTACTTGTCAATATTAAGCAGTATGGATACAACTAATTTTGAAAGCTAAAGTGTGATTATTTGGTAACCCCGTTAGTATTATTTCTTGGTTCATTCATTAGCATAATACTTGGTAATCCTAGTAATGATATATGAGCCCAAGGCATGTCTGGTAAATTGGGAATAGGTATCCATCACAATAGGCTAAAATAGGTTTATGCTTTCTTAGTTACCTAGACTTGGATATTTTTCGATCATGTTTATAGTTAGACATTATTTGGACCTTTTAACATTAGTTATCATATGTCTCACTAGGAGCTAAGCCATACACATTGTACCTCACTAGCTCAAGGTGGGAAGATAGCAATCACGATCTTAAACTCAATTACTAGCATAACAACATTGTTTATGTATGGATTAAGATTGGGTCACATGTGAACACTTGTGACTTCTATGATTGAGTGTTGGATACTTCATCGCTCATTATTGGTGTCATTGTCAAGGATGTGTCAATGTGTGTTGAGTAATTGATTTTACAAAGTTCGTTGTATTAAGAACTTTAATGTCAACTTTTATATCATTAAAACAAGTTTACTAACACACATTTAAGTAAATGTCACACTAATAGCATGGCTTCAACTAAAGATAAATTATCACCTGACAAAGAGATGAAAAGGAATAATGACAAAATTAATGACAATGAAAACTAGAGTATGCCAATGCCAACAAAAATCTCATAAGCTCACAATGATCCCTACTATCTTGATTTCACTTTCATCTTTCACCAAGATTGGTAGTTAAGGTGGAGAGACCTACAAGGCAACATCATTCTACCTACAAAGAGTTAAACACCTACAATGCTTCAAATATGTTTAAGGAGAACGAATTTGAAACACATGGCAAGATTCTACCAACCCACATAGGCACAAGTACGGAGAGATGTTGCTATGGAGACCAAACATGTTCATAGGAAAGTAGATCAACTCTCCTATTTCCTTAGAAGAACTTAATGAAGATGCATTTGTAGCAAAACAGAACTCCACCAAAGTCATGAAGTCCATTCTTAATCATATGTTAATTGTCTAGAATATCCTGTCAAAATGCAACTACATTGACCTTATTAGAGACTTAGAAGAGAAGCAATAGACTCTAAGTACACATAGGACTCAAGGCCAAGTGCTTTTACTAGATCTCAAAAGGAAGAATATAAGAGTCATAGAAGGAGGACTAGCTGGCATTGTTCTCATATGGCTTCATATTCATCGTTACAATCATCAGTGGAATTTGATCTAAGGGAACATCGGTATAGAGATCATGACAGGGAGAGACGTCGGACTCATGATCGACATGACTATTTCCCAAGACATTCTGATGAGGAAGATGAAGATCATGAGCTAAGAAGAAATAGGGATAGATGTGTAGAGAGAGAGAGAGATGTGAGCATCAAAGGGGGCACTACTACAAGAGACCATACAAACCCCATGAGCATGAAGAACCCTTGTTGGCAACTTGTAACATGATAAATATAAGGGAAGTTGTTTACATCCCAACCAGGCACATAAGGGACAATCGTATTAAGTGACTAGACATGAACAACATGCCAAAATTTGAGGGTGGATACAATGTAGATCCACAACACCACCTTCAAGCATTCCATGATGTCTATGCCCTAAAGAACATAGAGAATGAATGGAAGAAACTTAAGTTGTTTACTCAGACACTGATCAAAGAGGTTAAAAGTTGGTATAGATCATTGGAACCAAAATCAATCAAAAGATGGAGTACCATGCTTGAACTTTTTAATGACAATTATCAAACCTATTCCCATGTGTTCAGTCTTAGGAAAAAAATCCAAGGATGGAAACAAGGGATCCATGAATCCCTTGATGTGGCAATGGATAAGTACTATTCACTTCTACATAGATGCCTTTTGGCCTTTGCAATACGCCAACTACCTTCTAGAGACTCGTACTTAGCATCTTCCAGAAAAAAATAAGGAATGGTGTTAAAGTATTCATGAATGATTTTTCAACTTATGGGTTGGATTTTAAACAAGCATTGTATTGTCTAAAGGAGGTATTAAAGATATGTGTAGAGACTAATCTAAAGCTCAATTGGTAGAAAAGCCATCTTATGGTCCAGGATGGGATCATCGTAGGATACAAAATCTCATAGAAAGGAATGAGGGTGGATCCAAAAAAAACGTTAGAGCCATATAAAATATCACTCAAGGGCCATAAACCTTCAAGGATGTTTGATCATTTTTGGGTCATATAGGATACTATAGAAGAATCATAGAGAAATTTTCAAAAGTTGCAAAGTTGCTAGTTAAGTTAACTAATAAGGATGCATCCTTTTAGTGGACTAAGTTAATCAAAAAGGCATTTGAAACCTTGAAATATAAGTTGATTGAGACACCAATCCTAAGAGCTTTGGATTGGTCCAAGCCTTTTCATATCATGACAGATGCTTTGAACTATGCACTGGGTGCAATATTGACCCAACTAAATACCAAAAAAGGCAATATTATATCCATTACACTAGCAAAAGCATCATCGGGGCACAACTTAATTACACCACAACAAAAAAGAAGCTAATGACAATGATGTATGCATTGAAAAAATTTAGACATGATGAGCTCAAGTACACAATCTACGTCCACACTGATCATAGCACCATCTATTTTCTTATGAACAAACCAACAGTTAGTCTACGGGTGATTCGATGGCTCATTATCTTGTAGGAGTTTGACATAACAATAATCGACAAGAAGGACATGGAGACTATTGTAGCTGATCACTTATCAAGACTCAAATGGGACTCACAAGACCATGCAAAACCATTGTCAAACCAATTCCTTGATAAATATTTGTTCACCCAAACTATAATGGCTATAGACTCAACAAGAAAGTCATGCATAAATGATTATCTAACTTATCTAACAGCACAAGACCTTCCTGTTGAGTGGAGCAAGAAATAGAAAGAGCAATTCCTTCACCAAGTGAAAAGATACATGGAAATATATGAAAACCTTTACAATATTTTTTTAGATGGATTAGTCTAATGGTGCATACCAGAATGCAATCAACTACGGATCCTACAGGATGCACATGAAGGTCCATGTGGTGGCCATTATGCATGATGTAGGACAACATTAAAACTGATCATGGCAAGCTACTTCTGGCCTACCTTGCTTTGGGATGCCCATACCTTAACACAATCTTGTGAAAGATGCCAAAGAGATGGAGGAATAATGGCAAAAAAAGAAGGGCCATAGCAATGAATACAACCACTAGAACCATTCAATATATGGAAAATTGACTTTATGGATCCCATCACACCAATGTCAAATGGAAAGGCTTATATAATTGTGACCATGGATTATTGCACCAAGTGGGCAAAGGCAGTAACAGTTAAAGATTATATAGCCAAAACAGCTACTAAGTTTTTTTAACAACATGCAATGAACCAGTTTGGAGTACCAAGACAGCTTATTTCTAATAATGGAACTCATTTTATTGGTGCTACTTTTAAAAAGTTCATGCAACAGCTTGGGATAATGCATAAGCTGACCACACCATACCATCCCCAAGCCAAGGGTATAGTAGAAGTAACTAACCGTGAGATCACTAGAATATTGAATAGGATGATTAGTAGATTTAGGAAGGACTAGAGCACTAAGCTAAATGATGATCTATGGGCCCATAGAACAACGTGGAAATTACCCATCAGTTACTGATGAGTCATAAATTTGCTGGCTGTGATATCGCAACCGTGATATCGCAGTGGCCACGATATCACAGCCATAATATCACGTACGTGATATCGCGGCCTGCCTAAATTTCTATAAATAAGAGGTAGCTTTCCTTGTTCTAGGAATTAGTTCTTAGATTTTATTGTAAGTTTTTAAGTTTATATTTCTCTCAACCCTTTCCTCCCAGTGCATGCCCGCAGTGTGGTGATTGTAATTGTACGGCATCCTTATTCGAGTGTGACGTACTTGGACAAGCACATGACTGGAAATAAAGATCGAGATTACTTCATCATTGCAGCATTCACTTAGCTTATTTAATTAATTAATTGTTATTTTCATTGTTATTCATTGCTTTCTTAGCTAATATCTCTCTACCCTTCTCTCCTATAAAACGCGGAATGAGTACGACTTGATCACGAGCATTTAAGTGTGACTACTTGGTAACCTAGTAGCGTACCTAGGATTTGTGCTTGGTAATCCCAGTGGTAGTCGTGCACAAAGTCCAAGATGTGTACGGATGATTAAGGAATGGAGACTCATCACACTTAGGCTAGTTTAGATTCTCTCTCACCCTCTCTCTCTTAGCTTAGTTAATATTATTTTCCATCATACTCAGGAGTAGTACTAGTGTAGAAACACATCATACACCTCACTTTGGACTAAACCATACATGACAAAGTTAATACTAGTCCAGGTGGGAAGACAGCAAACTGCGACCTAAGAATAATCGTCTAGATACCACAACTAGTCCATCTGCGGAGTTCGACCGGATCGTGCGTGAAACACTTGTATTCGTATGGTTGAGTGTAGGGGTACCTCGCCACTCATCAGTTACTCACCTTATGTGCTATTTTACAATAAGTTACCCACACTACCAATCTAGGCAAAGCTTCAAACTCTAGCTATTGCCACCAACTTAACCTAAACATGAGCTTAGCCCAAAGAGAGCACCTAATGAACCTAAATCGGTTAGAAGATAATAGGCTAGTAGCACATATGAGCAAAGAGATCCATAAGAACTACTCCAAGCATAGGCACGATGCTCATATAAGGCAAGTATTAATATAGCCAGGAAACAAGGTCCTCTATTATAACCCCAATCATGTCCAACAAAAAGCCAAGTTTCAAATGCTTTGGAAGGGACCCTCCATCATTCAGGCAACTTGCCCTTTTGGTGCCATGCATATTCACCATCTATCTAACCCACATAAGCTCATCCTAGCGAACATCCAGTAGGTCAAACCCTATCATCACTATCCCAAATCCACTAAAGATTCCACCCATTTTGTCCAAATGTCCTCTGCTTGTTCAATTTTTTGATTGACTGATCCTAACCATAATCCTGGGGGTGTCCACTGGGACATGTAGGTACCTTTTAAATTTTCCACTTTCTTATTACTTATTCTACTTTCTTGATATATTTTCCTTTTCTTTTATACTTTTTCATTTCTTAAAATTTTGATATTCTTTGATGATAAGTGGCGAGGTACCCCTACACTTAACCATACAAATACGAGCATTACACACACGATCCAGTCGAACTCCGCAGACTAAGTGCCTACATGCCTTATGGAATACTTAAGGTTAATCATTCGTTGTCTTTCCAGACTTACTTGTATTTTTCACGGTTGTATGGTTAAGTAAGTCTAAGGTATGTGATTTTTATATCTTTTATGTTTTTTATCTCCTATGCTAATGAGGTAAAGGGTGAAGAGACTAATTAACTAACTTTAACTAACTAAGTCTTAATTAACCTAGCATTAATATCTATTCGCACTTACTGTTCACACCTTGAACCAATGCAACCTTTAGGCTTACCAAACGCTATTCGTTGCTGGGATTACCAAGCATAACGCACGTGCTTGAAGCGGTCGTACTGAATGCACTTAACTAGGAGAGAAGGGTTGAGAGAGATTTAATGAACTAATAAATAATTTAAACATTAACAATAAATAAAGTCCTATTTAGCTTAGTCCATGCACTGCAAGGTTTATCCATGAAGTTCGTCTTTATTTCCGTACACAAAATTATGCTTAGGTACAATATTTGCTCGAATAAAGATCCGTTCACTTTGGAGCTCCTACTATGGGCACATGGAAATTATTCTATCTCTAGAGAGGTAAAACTGCCAGAGTTTCGCTACAGTCTAGGCCTAAACTGGATGCAAAACAAGGGAGAGCCACCTCTTATTTATAGAACTAGCCGTGGGCTGTGATATTGCGTATGCAATATCGCAGTTAAGAACACGATATCGTGTCTAGGCACACGATATCACGGTTGCCCCAACGACGTCTCATCATTTGATAATTTTCATTCATTTTATATCTCTAATTTTTTATATATTTTCTAAATTTTCATGTTTTTTTTTTTCATTTTACTTCTACATATTTTTGTCCAATTTCAAATAAAACACATCAAATAAGGCAAGATGTAATCCCAATAAAGTGAAGATTTCTCTATATTATCAATCATAAGGGACTGATTATCTATACAGTGAAACCACATCATCTATCCACCCATTCCAACAATAAGAGGTTTTTACCATAGCCATAATGATATTCTTCGCATAATAAAACTAAGAATCAACTTGTGATCATTATGCCTAAATTGACAAGTGAAGAACTAAGTGGGAATGTAAAGGGTGTGACATCAAAGGGATTTTGTGGATTTTCATGAATTACTACTGTGAGTTCTCTCTTGTTGTTAAAGAAGTATTATATCCTTGTAAATCTAATAAAAAATGGAAGTAATAGTAGAATAAGTGCTACCTTACCATGTCACTGGAAAGACATGTTACCCATACTTGAAGGTAGGCAACTTCTCAAGAATCTTAAAAATAATTATAAGTGCAATTAATAAACTCCTCCCTTGGATAATATGCCAAGTGGTAATACTCTTTGCAATACTGGTAGTCTTACAATTGTGAATCTGGGAAATGAAACAATGTGATGTCATTGAAAAGTGGTATGGACTTGATTTGGATCTTGGAATAAGAGGCTAATGATTACTTTACCACTAATTACACATAAGGATTCATTATGCTATGGTAAGACTCCTCATGCCCCGATTTTAGTAATCCTTTTTACCATCCATTTCATATCACTGTATATTTAATCATAACTTGTGGTTTTGTGTAATATAGCATTATTTTCCCAATCTAGTGATATTAATATGTGTGTTTTGCTCAATAAGTATGTCTTACAGTCAACTCCTTGAGTCCCTAAGGACACTTTTAGGTGTCACTATACAAGGGTACTAAGGGCTAGAGCCTACTTTGGGGAGGACCCACTTGTATAACTCTTGTATTTTAGACTATCAATGGAAGAAGTCTATGCAATTAGACAAAAATATGCAATTGAAATTAGCATGTGGAAAAATAAGGCCAAGAAGCATAAATGACTCAAAGAGCATTTTAGAGATCAAGTGGGCATGTATAAGAAAATCAACAAGAAAGAAATCCAGATGGCCAAAGCCAAAATCAGCAAGAAAGAAATCCAATAGCATAATACTTGGTAATCACAATAACGATACATGAGCCCAAGGTGTGTGTGGTAAATCAAGAACAGTTATCCATCGCAATGGGCTAAAATAGGTTTATGTTTTCTTAGTTAACTAGACTTAGATATTTTTTAATAATGTTTACAGCTAGGCATTATTTGGGCCTTATAACATTAGTTATCATATGCCTCACTGAGAGCTAAGCTATACACATTGTGCCTCACTAGCTCAAGGTGGGAAGACAGCGATCACAAGCTTAAACTTAATTACTAGAATAACAACATTGTCCATCTACGGATTATGATTGGGTCACAGGTGAACACTTGTAACTTGTATGGTTGAGTGTTGGATGCTTCACTGCTCATCAACTGATTAACCAATCAATTAATTAAAGCATAACTATTAGCCAAATCATTAACATTACTATTAATGCATTAATCTACCATTAACCATGAGGTTTCCAATATCAAATGTTTGGAAGAGCTATAAGGTTGATACCAACCCAAATAACCATCAAGGATTATTTGGTGTAATACCTCATCTATCTAGGCCAACCCTCTTGTATGACAATGTCTAACTATTGGATAAAATCCTCATGTAATGTTAGTTTCCAATTGTTGGATTATGTTATGACTAGTATCAATACTAGAGCTTTCCTTGGTTTTAGCTCCTCACCACCACCCTAAAACTAAGCTTGATATTGATTGTAACATGAGAATCGATCATGAAGTACTAGCCACCATATCAGTTGCCTCTATTGCAAATCATGTTTAATGCATTCCAGATGTTTTCCTAAGCTTTTTAGCATGTCAAACATGCCCATGCACATTTGAAATATCTACTTATTTTCACAAAAAGAAGGTGCTACAAGAGAAAGATGAGCATGATGTGCAAAGTGAAAAGTCACAAAAACAACAAATAATGGATTGATCATCAAACCAAGGTTAGATCAACAATATATATAGTTGGATTAAAGCATCAAACCATCCCAAAAGAAAGTAGATACGAAAATGTAAGCTACTTATAAAAATTGATGTAATCAAGAATATTTCCTCTACCTTAAAACATCAGTTGAAATTTATGCTTCAACAAAGAAGAGCAAGTTCAGATATGAAAATTATTAAGAGATCTACCAAGCATAGCTACAAGTAAGAGAATGGAAGAGAGTGCAAAGTATCATTAATGCCAAGAGAGCCAATATTGCTAAATATTTATAAGTGCAAAAAATAAGATGTGGGCAATTCAAAGAATAAAGAATTAATAATTATTTTCTAAAAATAAGATAACATGTATCCTATCACAACCTAAAATTTTCCTATGTTTAATTATGTAATTTAATGCATATGATTAATTCTTTAATTTTATAAAATGTGTTTCAACAAATTAGTTCTAATTTTATTAACTAAATAATAGGATTGTATTATTGTAGTTATTTTTATTATTAATGTTGTTAAAGTTATTGTTATTATTGTCCTACATAAGAAAATAAAATCTGCTTACTAGTTGATGGGACGCGATATCGCATGGGCCACGATATCGCGTACGCGATATCAGGTTTGCCGCAATATCGTGCCTAAGAGGCAGCTCTCCCTTGTTTCCAAGTTTAGGCCTAGACCGTAGCGAAACTCTGGCAGTTTTACCTCTCCAAACATAGAATAATTTCCATGTGCTCGTAGTAGGAGCTCCAAAGTAAACGGATCTTTATTCGAGCAAATATTGTACCTAAACACAAGTTTGTGTACATAAATAAAGACGAACTTCTTGGATAAACCTTGCAGTGCATGGACTAAGCTAATTAGGATTTTAATTACTGTTAGTTATTGTTTATCATTTAAATGCTTTATTAGTTAATTAAATCTCTCTCAACCCTTCTCTCCTAGTTAAGTGCATTCAATATGACTGCTTCGAGCACGTGCCTTACGCTTGGTAATCCCAGCAACGAATAGCGTTTGGTAAGCCCAAAGGTTGCATTGGTTCAGGGTGTGAACGGTAAGTGGGAACGGATACTGATGCTAAGTTAATTAAGGCTTAGTTAGTTAGTTAAAGTTAGTTAATTAGTCTCTTCACCCTTTACCTCATTAGCATAGGAGATAAAATAGAAAAGATATAAAAATCATATACCTCAGACTTACTTAACCATACAACCGTGACAAATACAAGTAAGTTTGGGAAGACAACGAACGATTAACCTTAAGTGTTCCATAAGGCGTGTAGGCACTTAGTCTGTGGAGTTCGCCCGGATCGCGGGTGTAATGCTCATATTCATATGGTTGAGTGTAGGGGTACCTCGCCACTCATCACTAGTGTGTTAACAATGATGTGTCAGCCTAGTGGTAAGATTATTTAGAAACTCTAAGTCATGGATTTGATTTTAGTGGGTAATGCTGAGTTATAAAATTCTATGTGGTTGGGGTGTACCTATGTCTTAATTAGTTCAAGTTTCAACATCCCCATACTTGCTAGAATATTTTGTTAAAGGTTTGTCTCATTTATTTTAATTACTATTAGAGCTTAGTCATAGATACTATGTATGTTTTATGATTAATTATTAAAACCTAAGTACCCCTAGAAATTTTTGTTTCAGTTATCATGTCATTACAAGTATTTGGCTATGCCTATTTTATTCTTTATGCACACTTAGTTATGCATATTTTATTCTTATTAAGCACATGTGATTATATAATACTCTATCACTTTTTGTCTTTAACCTAAAATTTTGAGTTTATTTTTAATTATAATTAAATATCATATAACATAACTTTGTTAAAGAAGTACCTTAGGATGATGTCATGCCTAGAATTTGACCTTACCTATGTATTCAAAATATTCAAAAATGCCAATTAGTTACGATTCTTAAGATATCACAATTTTAGTTTGCAAAAAATTCCATAAAAAGTTTAGCATTTGAATTGTGTGACTATGATGAGTGATACTTATCTATGATTTCAACATATGATCATGTATTTCACTTGATAAGGATTTCATAGGTTCAACTATTATGACTACCGAGGGTATTAGTTGGAAGGAAAAGAAAAAAAAATAAACTTGTAGAAAAATTTATGAAAAAAATTAAATAAAAAAGTAAAATCAAAATTTTAAAACTACATTGGTTCACTTTATGTAAAAGGCAATTAAACTAAATGTTATATATAACCAACACCATTTGGTTGGGATAAGGCTAGGATGATGATGATATATATATATCATATATAACATGTATTTTTCCCCACCACCGCCTCTCTCTTCCTTGTGCATTGAGAATTTTCTATTTTTGAAACAAAAATCCTTCTCACAGTTCCTTTGTTTTTAAGTTAAATGATTACATCAATGATTTTAGCAAATTTAAAGTTCCTTTATTTCATAATGATTTAACCATTCAGTAATTGCAATCATATAATGTTAATCAAAAGCTTATTATGCAGTAGTTGTTAGAGCAAACACTTTTAATTTTATGCATCCAATCTCAATTTTTTAGGAGGAAGTAAATATAACATAGATAACAACACCAACGCTACATCCAACACAACTCAAACTCATAGCCTCTTACAAAGAAGTATCAANTTGCATCCAACACAACTCAAACTCATAGCCTCTTACAAAGAAGTATCAAACTTGTTTGTTGCTTTATATTCTCATTATGCATGGATTCATATATTATAATCTAACCTTTCCAATTAAGTGTTTTTCCTTTAATGCTTTCCCATATAGACATGGCAATAAAGATAAAATGATGCATACATTCACTCATTTATTGATCATTAAGCTAGATACCACAATGAAATGTTAGCTGATTCCTAAATTGCATGTTAACTAAAGAGTTGCAATTAAAAATACAATTAAAACATAGTTATAACAAGGGAGTACCCAAAGTAGCACGTGAAATCAGGTGTAAGATAAAATAACTTGGATGAATATCCCGCGCACGAAAATTCGCGGTTCTTCCGCAGAATAGACCAGAAAAAAAACATTAACTAAATTATTTTACAATTTACAAATTTTTTTCCCTGATTACCAATAAAAACATAACATACCGTCCATGATAATCTATTTTAGCTTAGCTCTCAAACATTGTTCCAAAAATAGAATATGAAACATAAGCCTAAAGCAAATAATTTCTGCAAGTGCAGTTCCTTCTAAGCAAGGAGATTAGATGTGCCGTTACAAGAAAGCAACAAATAGTTTCTCTGGTTTACAGTAAGAACTTCTTCAAGAGAAGAAACAAGGTTTCGCATTACAAATTAATGTGAAAGCTGGCTAAAACGTTTTCAGATCAATAGAACTTCGAGAGAGACTGAATAAATTTTTTTAAAAATAGCTCCTACAATTGATGCCAATATTGTATGCCTTTGATTCATCCCCTGTACTCTTCCTTCGTGAGTACTACAAATACCTTGATACATGTGCAAATCCCTAGAGCTGAATTGAAAGAAAGAAGCAAAAGAAATAAAATAAAAAGGTCATAAAATGTTTTTATGGTGTAACACATACTATATAATTTATAAGGTCTACGATGCAACATATAAACTGAATAAATACAAAGTCAAAGCTGCAGGTGATATTTACAAAAAAAATAATGAACGTCAATTTAGAAATCCAATTCTATCGATAAAGAGCAGAGTGATTTTATGGTATAAAGTGAAAGAACAATGAATCTGATCCTTATTTCAGTTTCTACGTGGGCAAGTTTCCATGTGGGCAATAATTTTCTTTTGGATGTCTTCAAAAATCAGCTTAGCCATTCGGTTACTCGTGTCACATTTACAAGTTGTAGCTTCTAAATTAGGTATCCTGAAATGCATTTAAACATATCATTTCTGAATTAGGTTTTGAAGGAAGAATTATCATCTAATTAAGGATATTGAAGATGATACCCTTTGGTTTATGCTCTTCATTGATGACATTGGCCCAGTGAATGTATGTAAGTCTTAGCTGTAAAAATGAAGACTTAGAGAAACACATTAGAATCAAAGCAATTGAAGATTGGTAGAAATAAAATGAAATACATGGAATACATTTTTAGTGGAAAAGCAAGTAATGATAATATGAAGATTAGAATTTAAAACCAAGAAGCTACTCAATTTAAGCAGTTTAAATACTTGAGGTCTTCTATTGAACTGGATGGTGAGATTAACAATGATGTGACTAACAAAACTGAAGTAGAATAGAAGAAATGGCAGAAACCTAGTGATATGCATTTTGATAGAAGAAACCCTTCCAAGTGGAAGGGTAAGTTCTACAGAACTGCAATCAGACGTGCAATCCTTTATGGTGCAGAATGCTAGTTTTTCAAAAAGCATTAGGCTCAGCATGTCAATGTGGCAAAGATGCATATGCCAAGGTAGATGTTGAATGGGACTTGGAAAAATCAAATCAACTCTCTTATTAGGGGGAAGTCTAGGAGTAGCACCCATAGATGAGAAGATTAAGAAAAGTTGTCTAAGATGGTTTGGTCATGTGCTAAGAAAACAAGAGAATGCTCTTGTTAAAAGAAGATGTTTTAATAATATTATAAGAGCTTACTTTATTAAAGTTGAGGGGAACCAATAAAGAGGTAGACCAAAATATACTTTGTTTGCTTGCATAAAGAAAGACATTTAAGATTTGGGTATTAATGCTTATTTGGCTCTTAATAGAAGCGACTGGCGTTGAAGAACTCATATAACCAACCCCATGTAGTTGGAATAAGGTAAAGCTAGGATGATGATGACCACTGAATTCTACTTTCTATAGATATTAGAGGAAGACATGGAATGGCCTTTAGTACAAATAAGCTGCAGTAATAGTGCCATAGATTGTTTGGTCTTGTTCAAAGAAGATCAGATAATAAACCACCACATCACAGTTTGAAAAACCTGTCAAAAAGAATACCAAAAATATCCATGGGAAGAAATTGTAAAATAAAAAAAAATGCAAATAGATCAAGCTTTAGCTCCTAATATAGGCAATGCCAAAAGAAAATTCATGTTGGTGACCCCATATTGTTAAGACATGACTTGGATGATGAAGACTAAATTCTACTTTTAAGCATCAAAAACCCAAAATACTTGATAAGATGCAAAGGACATTTTTCCCCAAACGTATACATCAAAGTTCCCTTCATGATAATTACCTCTTATCCACCTATTGCATGAAGAAAAATCTTTGTTCTCAAATAGGTTGGTTGTTGAAGCAACAATGGAAGGAAAATTATTTGCACTAAATTATAGGAAAACATGTCTTTTAGTGGATCGAAGGTTGTTTTCCTCTGAAATGGGGACCAAAGGAACATGGAGATCCTTTGGATTCTATGATACTTTAACCATCATATAGAACTACATGGGCCTTGATTCCTTATGAAGCTCATCACAAGGATATGTAGGCTTGTGGAGGAGCTTTGGCTTCGATGTTTGTGGAGGAGCTTTGGCTTCGATGTTTGGGCCACCACCTCTCTCTGGAGTTGGGCTTAGGGCTAGGTGCGTTAGTAAATGAATATATCATAGTCCGTCTAGGGGAGTCGGTGTGCTATGTCCTTGTTGTGTGTGTGTGCATACACCAAGATGGTCTAGTTGCGTACTTAATGTTTAGGACAGTATTAACACATCTAACCATTGGCTGACAGGTTGTGTGCTATGCTGTGATGCAAGGTGCTGAATATGAAGGCGTAGTTCACCTTGAGTTTGCTCTCACTCTTGTTGTTGTTGTTGTTGGGACTCTCAGGTGATGTTGAATGGTGTTTTCCAAGGGCGACACCATTACATAAATGATTCATAGGATTGTTATCAATGGCTGTCTATAATAAGTTACACAACTGGGCATTAATGCTGTAGCCCACAAAAACACACTCTCCCTTTTCATAGTTGTGACACCCACAGGTCCTTGTTTGTACAAGTCCTTGTTTGTTACGTCTAATTTCCATGTGCCTAAAATTTGAAACCTCACACTAAGTGCTTTGTATTATCAAACAAGCTATCATGAATACTCTTATTCAGAAGTTAGCGGCTTTTTATTTCTGTAACAGTAGAGCATAGAGCATGGTAAAAATATTCGACATTAAACATCATTGAACCTTTGGAAGTTATAAAGACTATTAAGAAAAAACATAACTGCTTGAGCGAATGAATGGTTATGATTATTGTAAAGACACGGGAAGTTACTATTTGAAAAATCTTTATTTCTTTAAGTTTTTTTTACCTCAACTCTCTTCAAGAAAAACTCTGAAGAGTGAGCCAAACACAAATTGCCAAATGTTTCACAAGGGCCACTTGATCCATTCAACCTGCAAGTTAATAAAAACTAATTAGAACGCAAACTTATAACAGAATATACTAAATAGATTGCTTATAATAGCAATGTAGTATGCACTAAATATAATGGAGAATGTTCTCCTCCTGTATTATTGCAAGTTTATGAGCTAATTTATACTCTCAATAGCTATTCCAGAAATTCCCCAAACACGGTATAAACAAAATAAAAACTTGAGAAAAAAAATAAACAAACAAACAAAAAGAAAACTCCTTTAAAAACACATTCCCGTATCTGTGTTGACAATGTGAGCAACCATATGAAAATTGAGCTAAGCATGGAGACACTTTTTAAATTGCACAAACTGGGATATGGATGTATGTGCCTCCGGAAAGAAAAAGCATTCTTGCATTCACAAAATGATGACTATGGCCGCCCAAATTTAAGATCATAAAAACTTGTGCATTGGAGAATTGACACCCTCAATGGCATCTATGCAGTCTAGTTCTCAGTTCATATCATTAAAATCCACGATTATCTTTAAAAGCCCTACAAGGATATTGATTTATCTAGACTGCATCAAGTCTAGAAAGAAAGTACAAGCCACATAACCAGGTCCAAGTGAAGCCCATCTAGTAACTGGGACTCACAAAAACGGCATCCCTATTCTAAATCTTCTCTGTAATTTAAACACAATATTTACTTCACATAGTCCAACCAACGAGTACAGTCAGCTGTCTTTCCTATCCAAGCTAGATTTCATGATATCTCTAATGTTTCTTCCCAAATTGTCATTCAAACTTCCAAGTTGCACATGAAGTCAAGTAGTGATTAGACAGGTTCCGATATTAAAGATTTCAACACATGTATTTATGCTGGATACAGAGATTTATTACATTATAATAAAAATATTCTAGAAATGATTAGATCATAGGGTAACTGATGCATGCTCCATGAAACCATTCTCAAAGGCTGCAATATTCTAAACAGTTACTTAAACATTGAAAATAGAAAATGCCTAAACAAAACAATCAGAATAAAAACTTACAAGTCTCCTTCAATCCGAAGAGCAAAATATCCACCCCCTCCAAATGCCAAAACATCGTTCATACACATATAGTAATATCTGTTTGCACCTACACAATTGATTATGTTTAGATTTCCAAACATTTTGAAGGCATCATTCATTACAACATAACCAAACTAACTGTGCCAAATAACCATTGAAATAACACATTAAAGAGAATAAACAAACAAAATTCAAGAATCCAGTGGACCTAAACGGTTGAAACTTTGTTAAAACGTCAACATTCAATTACCTGTGGGCCGAAACAGTTGAAGTTCTCCATATTGAGTAGTAAAAACAAAAGTTTGATTTGTTCCCTGAAATTAGCATTTGACAATAGAAATAAATTACCCAAGTTAAATGCAACATTAAGTATATGTGATAGAAGATCTTTTAAAAATCAAGAAAACACATATCCGGGTACACTATCATCAGAATGTGAAAATCTGCATGCTTTCTCATCAGAGTTCAGTACTTGATACTTTGCCTTTGGAGTGGGTTTTATTGGAGCCTCTAATAAAGCAACAAATACTGCACCATGCTTATCCCCTGTTACCTACAAGAACAAAATAATAACATTTCCGTCGTTACTACAAAACAGCCAAAAGAATCCAAGATGCAAAGAAAGAAATTGTGACATCACATTCAGAAATGCATAAACACCAGATACAATTTGAAAAAACTAACTGTAAGGCACTTCTTCTACAGCTACAAATCTAGACCAAAAAATTGTGTCTTGAATTATTTTTAAAAAACTAACAAAACAACTTTAGCATATTTTGTATAATGAAGCCTATTGGAGAGATTGTTTTAAATAAGAAAATTATATAGGTTATTGACAGAAGAAAGGAAATTATTGAACTGAAGCATTAAAAAGCCAAGCTTCTTGCTCAACAAAACAGCACCAAATGATATCCTGACAAGATATGAATTTGAAAGAGAGGAACAAGCATAATAACTTAACGGATTAATGATATGGCATTGGATGAAATAAACAGCCTTCACACATCAATTAGAAAATCAGCCAATGATAACATGACTTTAAAAAACATGACTTTATCTGGGTTTCTGATGCTTCAGAATGGGATAACAGATTGGGTATTTCCTAAAGTATTTCAGGTAAAAAATTGATAAAAGAGACTTCCGATAGCTGCCTTTAGAGGGTAAGGGCAAACTCACTTTGTCAATCAACGAGTGCAGCTTTTTATATTGGGATTCCTTCAAAGTCTCCTCTGGATGCTGAAATATCAAAAGTGTTTTGTATCAGTATATCTTTTCATCAAGAACATGATCGTGGAAATTCAGCAGCCAACAAAAGGTTTATCGTGAAAAGTCCACTTGAGTAAGACATTGTCTCATCAAGGAAAAGAACTAATCGATGTATGAGCTGAATTTGGGCTAAAATTAAGGCTCACAAATAGTCTTTGAAAATGATTTTGCATAAACAAATTTACAAACCTGGAGTAGGTGATGGTTGTGGAAAAGAAAAGAACAGAAACTACCGAAAACCAAAAAACTTGGTCCACAGTGCACGACCTTATGGAGGCGCACATCGGAAGCTGTAAATATTTCGTTTCATGCGTCGTACCTTCGTTACTAAGGTGTTCAGGAGTCCTCCATTCTAAAACGAAGTTGTCGCATCGTGAATGCAGATGGTTTCGTCCGCATTACGTCCTTCAAATATAGAGTCTCCACATTTCAACTTGGCAATGACCAGAAACCACAGCCCGCAGGAATGCCGAAACAATGCAATATTCTGACAGTATCGTTTTCGCAAAACTTACACAGTTTTCACAGTATTGTTTCAGAATCCCGTTCCGACCTTACGCGGACAGGGCAAGTATACAGTTCTAACGTTTTTAGTTTTCAAGACTAATCTTTATTAAGCCCTTCGCTCGTTTTTTTCAGCTTTCCCTCTTCTGCGCTTGACTATTATTGAACACGCAATTGCACAAAGCGACAAAGTGATTACCAACAAAACCCATAAATGCAGAAGCAGAAATTATAAAGAAGCCAAGGCAACAGCAACAGCAGCTCTTACAACTGACAAGTGCTGTATCAATGAATACTGAATTGTTTGTGGTCCGCATGGTATCATGCAAATCGACGTTTTTTTGTCGTTGTTGCAGGTTTGGCTCAGAAACATCCAAAAAACAAAAAAAATAAAAAAGCAAGGCAGGTTCACTTGTGAGAGATGTCCCACGGTGGTGGTTCTCTTAGGCTCTTTCCATGGTTTGGGGGCATGGAACACTTTGAGGGCAGGCATGGAACACTTTGAGGTGCCCTCAGGTGACTCTCAAGTATTAGAAAATCCATCCTGGCTTGGCAGTACCAAGCTAGCAGCAAGACACCCTCATGTTGTAACTCTCTTTTAAATCCTCCTCATTCTACCCTCAGTGCGGAGAACTACATGGCCCTAATTTTACGGTGGTCGTAGATATGTAGGTAGCTAGGACTGGATAGTTTTGGTGCAGTGCCACGCCACACCTTGTACCAGACCATGAGTTGTCCGAGGGTGAGGCACCATCCCTTGTAGATGCATCATTCCCCCTTTCACCCATGTTGTCTATAAGGTTGCTTGTGTGCTTGTTTGCATGGTCTTTGTTTTGGAGTTGGTTACCCTCCGTGAGATGCGTTGCCATATACATTAAAAAGTTGTGTTTCTACTTGCACTCACTCTTGAGTTGCTTGCTCGCTTGAGGCCTATTCCCCAGGTCTTCCGCCCTAGATCCATTATGTAACAACCGAAAATGTCAGTGGCTGGAACACCGATAGGTCATTGGGAGTACAGCCTGACCCTAGATCCGTGCAAGGGCTGTGCTGGATGTAAATAGATGCAGGGTACCCTGAATGACCTGGTCGATCAGATAGGAACTTAACCAATGTACAATAACCTTTCGTAAACGTTGGTTTTAAAGATATTATATGCACGTTGAGCGATAAGCGGCAAACGTGAATCGATTGAGAATAATGCAAAATATGAAAATAACAAAACAAAATGAAATAGGTTTGGGTAAGAAAGTGCACCGTCCCAAGATCGAGGGATTTGATCTTTGCTTGAGTGAAGAAGGTGTACAATAGATGGTCGTGGGGCAAGCACAGCTTGCAACGAAGCAGTATGGTCACAGCTCCTTAAACTGCTGTCAACAACTTCCTAACAGAGTCCTTCTGCTTGCCAATCTGCTTGCTAAAACTAATTGCCAAGACGCCAAAATGCCGGAATGCCCAACACGCTCAAAAGCTAACCACGCTAAAAATGCTAGAAGCCAACCACAGGAATGATGAGTCCAAAAGCCAACCATGCAAAAAGCCAACCCTTTGAACGTTGTTCGCCGAGGTATTTATAGGGCTAGGGGTAGGAGAAAAACGTGGTTTGGATGCCACATGTCCTGGGTCCACAAAGTGCAAACGTGACTATGCCATGCTACTGTGTAATGCTGGGTGTGAAGATTGCTATGCTGTGACCATATCGTTCATGCTGCATGTGCCAAAGTCCAGTGAGCTACCATGTTTGTTGTAAAGAAAATTGCCAACAGTGAATGCAAAATGGAGCTTATGCTCCAAGACTACGTCTTCCCTACTCTTGCAAGCAGGGTCAAGCATGGGGACAACTTTGGGGATAGTCAGGGGGGTGCAAAACAATGCAAACTTGTTGATTTTTTCTGTTGAAGAGATGTCGGGACAAGAGTAACCGTTGCTAACAAGTTCTAGAGCTAACTAAAGATGTCTTGGGGCTTCCACGCGAGTGTTACATTGTTTACGCTACCCAGCATATTGGAGTAGCATAAACACTCGCATGTTACAGTGCGCTACACTACGTAGCGTAGCGTAGCATAGCCACCAGCCTTGAGAGAAATCTTGTCTAACAGTCGAAAACATCTGTCTGAGGCCTGGCTAGGCAAGTAATTGCAACCCTATCTTTCATGCTGAAAGGTCTTCAGACCTGCTGAGTTCATCCTTGGGACACTTTGGTGTTTTGCATCCTCACTACGCTGTGCTACGCTGCACAGCGTAGCAACCAATATGATATACATCCTCGTCTGATCTGCAATGCTTTGTCAAGAAACCTTGCTTGGGGCCTAAGGGCTAAGTGGGACAGGCAGTTTTGGAGGCCAAAGTATGGCCAAGTGTAATCCTCTTACTGGAACCACTTGGCAAAGGGCCTTCGTGTGTTCTATCCTTGCTACGTTGTGCTACGTTGCATAGTGTAGCACAGCGTAGCACCTACCTTGGCTTGGATTCTGACTTAATTTTGCAAACGTTTTGTCACGAAATGTCAGTCATGTCCTGGCGTGTTAGTAGAGCAAACTTGTTCGATGGTTGAAGCATGGACAAATGTGCCTACTCCATCAGAGTCATCTGAGTAGGAGTATTGTCAGAGTTCATCCTTGCTACGCTGTGCTACGCTGCGTAGTGTAGCACTTGAGTGAATAGGATTTCTGACAAAATTTGCCACATCTTTGTTATGTCACGTTGGTCATACATCAAGGATGAAGTGGGACAAATATCTTGAAAGAATGAATTATTGTCAATCTACATCTTTTGGGTGCAATCAGTCTCCCCAAAGGCCTGCTACACTATGCAGCGTAGCATAGTGTAGTAGGTCTCGTAGTTAGAAAACTTGTCGAACTGTTTCGTTCATCCTGAGCACTTTCAGCAACTCTTAGCATGGTCCCTAGGTAGACCATCAGCTGGATCAAGTGTCAAGCTGGGTAAGTTAGAGGGTGTAGCAAGCCTATCAGCCCAGGAGATAGAAAATTTGTCAGACTGTATGGTCTACCCCTAGTGCCTCTTTCATGCAAACCGGCCTTATGACTAGATACCACGTTGATTGTGCCATAGAGGGCATTATTTAAATGGTCCAACTTGACACCGTGCTTGTGGGGACCCTTGCCCACATTCTAGGACTACTAAATCATGAGAGTCCCAAAATTTATGGTGTTTCAATGGTCCCTCTTAGTTAACGTTTGGAGGATCTACCCAAGAGACATCGACAAAGAATACGAAACACCATGAGGAACCAAACACCAACACCGCTCTTTAGTGCCTGCTTGGATGATGCTCTGCTACGTTTGGGAGTACTGGGAGAGTGATATGAGGAAAGGGGCAAGGGATGGATTTGAGGAAATAGGTTCAGGGAATAAATGAGTGTGAGATGCAATGCTTTGAGAAACTATTGCCATAGCGTGATCCCTCATTAGAGTGCTTATGAGGAAGTCAGCACACATGGGTGTCTTTCTTTATTAGCCTTTGACCTCTTGCCGAAATGCTTAGAGATGGTCAATTTGTGGCCAAAGCGAGTGTAAAGTTGCACGTTGTGCTATTTGTCTTTGGCACCTTTTTTTTTGAGCTTTTGTGCCTTTTTTATATTTTTGTGTGTTTCCTTTACTGTTCACCCACGTGCACTTGCAGAAAACCTGTGGTTGTAGGATAGGTGTTTCCTCCCCAAGATGAGTTGTGTTACATCCATGTGGGGTTTTGACCTACCTACAAATGCTTTCCATGGGGCAAGTTGCATTACACCCATCATGGACTTGATGGTTGGGCATGTGGGAGAGCTCTATGCATTGGGAAAGCTTGTAAAGAGGATATGGAAAATTGGAAGTATATAAGGAATGAAACCTAAACTGGCTAAAAAGGGAGAGTAGGGCATGCGCTCTCAAGCAGCGAGGTTAATTGAAGTGGATACTTCAGAGCAATGTAGTGTCTTGGCTCTCGTGGCAAAACGTATCTCTGAACAACACCATCTTGGCTTGTATCCTGCAAACACAACAGAGAGAAAACTAGAAAAAAACCATCAAGTGAAGTGAGAGCAAAGTCCTGCTTGCTTTAGGCACCACTAGAGTGGCAAGTATTATTGCTGGGGTGTGCGATGTCTAAAGTAGGAAGGCCAGCACAGATCCCGACCACGGCAGGTTGGAAATGGTGGCACTGAAGAGACTAGGAGCAGCAGTGATGCAGGTGCTCAGGATTCCTCGCCCAAGGTAAACATCATGCAGTCCAGCTGTAAAGTGGGAAGCCTAACAACTGAACGCCTCTTGGACTCGGATGATGGCTAGGGCTAGAGGATGGCAATCCTGTGGCGAGGCCACAATAGTGTTTGTCCTCCAGCAGCGGGTGCTAACGGCAGGAGCTACTACTAGGATGAGTGGTTGTGGTAGCGGTAGCTCCAGAAAGTCAGCAAGATGTCAAAAGACATCTTCGAAAGATTAGCAAGATGCCAAGGGTGGTGGCATTGCATGTGTTCTAGAGGATGTTTCCTTAACATCGTGAACTGCATTCTGGAATTATAGCGTCCCACCCCGTGTTGTCCAGAAATTTGAAAGTGTGCACACTCGCTTGTTTGTAGGGTTGTGGATGTGAGCTAGGAGGGTGTTGCACTACGAACCTAGTTTAAGGTCTTGGTAGACCATCAGATGTGCTAGTTTAAGGTCCCAGCAGATCATGATGTGCTAGCTTAAGATCCTAGCAAACCAATGTGCTAGTTTAACATCATAGCAGAAGATGGATGGGCTAGTTTGAGGTCGTAGCAAACCATGCTATAGGTGCTAGCTTTACATTGTAGCCCAAGGCCGTGCTATGCCAGTTTATAGTCATAGCAGACTATTTGTGCTAGTTTTATGTCATAGTGGACGTTCTTTGCCAATTTTACGTCGTAGCAGACAATTGTCTTACCTTGCTATATACCTGATGTGATCCTTTGCATTAAATATAGTATGGCTTGAGATACAAGTGGTTGACAGGATTTGCGAACTCGTTGCCATCCATATCAACCAGTTTGAAGGCCCCGTGCTCATAGGCTTTCGTGACTACGAAAGGGCCTTCCCAGTTGGCTGAGAATGTGTTTACATGTTCACGAACAGCCTTGAGGACTAAGTCCCCCTTCTTAATTGGCCATTCATGTAAATTACAATGGTGCTTTTGTTGTTGTTTGTCCTGGTACCATTCGATGTGATCAAGTGTTCGGGCACGCTCCTCCTCTATGGAGTCAAGATTGATGATCCTTAACTTGTTATTTTGAACCTTGTCTACAATGTTTAAGAGGATCATCCGAAGTGATGGAACTTGCAATTCAAGAGGTAACACTGCTTCAGATCCGTAAATGATACTGTATGGAGTCTTACCTATAGCCGTCCAGCATGTCATACCATAAGCCCACAACACATAGAGGATTTACTCATGCCATCGCCTTTTGTTGTTGCTAAGCATATTTTTAAGAAGTTGATAATGGCTTTGTTTATTGCCTCTGCTTGATCATTTTCCTGTGGGTAGTATGGCGATGAAAAAGATTGCTTGATGCCAAGGTTATCGCAAAAGGTTTTGGTTTCTGCACTACTAAATTGTGGCCCGTTGTCCATCACAATAGTCATGGGAAGACCAAACCTTGTTACTATGTTGTCCAAGATATAAAGTGGCAGACTTGTTGAGATGTAGTCTTCCTTAGGAGAATAGCCTTTAACCACTTTGTGAAGTATTCGGTAGCGGTGATGATGAAGCTATGTCCTGCGGAAGACTTAGGTGTGATAGGTCCTATGATGTCTAGTCCCCTTCGTTGGAATGGCCACATAATCTATGTAGGATGTAACTCAGTAGGTGACACGTGTATGAGATTTGCATGGCGTTGACATACATCACACGTCCTAACTTTGGCAAGGCAATCTCGTTCGATGCAAGGCCAGTAGTATCTTAGGCATCTGATTTTTGCTGCCATAGCCCTAGGGGCAATGTATCCTCCACATAGTCCCTCATGGATTTCGTTAACAATTTTTTGTGCTTCTTCCCTACCAACACAAGTTAGCAATATCCCATCAAAGGAGCGTTTGCATAAGGTGTTATCTCCTATGAGGACATACTGCTAGGCTCACTTTCGTATTGCATCCTTTTGAGCAGATGTCAAGCCATGTGGGGGTTCACCATGTTGAAGGTAAGCTTTAATGTTGGCATACCATTCTTGAATATTTGTTGCACTGACAGATGCAATGTGTACCACTTGAGTAATAGGATTTGTGCATTCTATTATTGAAGTAGGCAAAGTGGCAAACAAATGTGATGGCACATTCAATGCTAACATGGCTAGTGCATCAGCTACGGTGTTCTCGTTACGAGGCACATGTTGAACGTCTAACGTTGTAAACTATTTCAGTAAACTCTTAGCTAGATCACAATAAGGTTGCAAATGCGAAGCCTTGCAAGCATAGACTTTAGTAATTCGGTTGACAACTAATTGTGAGTCACCCCGGATTACCAAATGTTGGATCTTTAGCTCTTGGGCTACTAAGAGGCCCCTAAGGAATTCTTCATACACAGCTACATTGTTCGTATAAAGGAACGTAAAGCGATATGCAAAGGGTTGAATTTCTCTGGAGGGAAATGTAATAACTATGGTGGCACTTCCACCTCGTGTAGTTGCAGTGCCATCAAAGTGTAAGCTTACTTCAAAATCAGATGGTACAGAGTTTAGGTTGTTGATGTGTTCATTCGGGAATTCGGGTTCTATTATTGCCTTATCGTTAACGGGTGAAGTCATAAGCTGTGTGGCTCTTGCTTGACCCTTTGTTGATGATTGGGCTACATAATGCAAATCGAATCCTACTGTTATAGCTTTCCATTGGGCTATCCTACTACTCTCGTACAAGTTGGTTGTGATAGCTTGAAGTATATTGCTCTTGCATATGATGTTAACCTTGATGCGAAACAGGTAATGTCTCCACTTCTTTAGCATAAATATTAGGGAGAGACAATATTTTTCTACCTCGTTGTACTTTGCCTCATAAGCTATTAATGTGTGGCTTAAGTAGTAGATCGGGATTTTGGACCCGTCATCTCTTTTTTGACAAAGCAACGTAGCAATAGATGTGTCCAAAGTGGCAAGGTAGATGTAGAAAGGCTTATCCCTCTATGGTGGGTAAATAGTTGGGAGGTGTAAAAGCTCTTTCTTTAGGTTATCAAAGGCTTGTTGACATTGATCTGTCCACTCAAAGTTGATCCCCTTTTTAAGTAAGTGTTGCATGGGGTGTAACTTGTCCTTCAACTTCGCGATAAACCTTCTGATAAACTGCACTCTACCTTGCAACTTGTGAAATTCTTTAAGGTTTGTGGGTGGTACTAAGTTAATGATGGCCCTCACTTTATCAGGATCCACTCGTATTCTTATTTTCGACACTACGAAACCTAGCATGCGTCCGATTTTAACTCCGAAAACACATTTCTTAGGGTTGAGGCGTAGGTCATGCCTATGACAATGTTGGAGGACCTTATTGAGATCGTTAGGATGATTAATAGCTTTCTTAAACTTGATTTCTATGTCATCAATGTAATCGTTTAGTCTCTCCAAGAGGTAGTCACTAAAAATATATGTCATGGCTCATTGGTAATTTGCTCCAACATTTTTAAGTCCAAAGGACATCATTATGTAACAAAAGGTTCCCCAAGGGGTCATGAAAGTGGTTGACAACTAATGCTTTGGGTTTATACAGATCTGGTTATAGCCTGAGAACCCATCCATGAAGGACAGTAAGGTATGACCAGCCGTAGTGTCTATAAGTTGATCGATACTTGGTAATGGAAAATCATCTTTAATCGTTACTTTGTTCAAGTCCTGAAAGTCTATACAAATTCGTATACCTCCCGTTTTCTTAGAAACTACAACGACGTTCAATACCCATTCTGAGTAATCGACCGCCCGGATGAAACCAGCTTGATAAAGCTTGGTGATTTCATTGTGTATAGCTAGTGCAATCTGTGGTTTGATTTTACAAGCTTTTTGCTTGACTGCCTTGACACGCGAATCTAGGATAATGTTGTGTTGTATGAGCCGCAGGTCCAGACCCAGCATGTCATCATATGACCATGCAAACACTTTAATATTGTCATGGAGAACTTTTGAGATGTTTTGGTGTACTTGTGGATGTAATAGAGAGCTAACTTTCAAGGTTTTTTCTTCACCTTTAGTGATAGCTATGAGGATTTCAGTGAGAGGGTCCTCAGTCACATCCCCAGCCTCTAAGCCTACGGCTTGGACCAGATGTTCAAGCCAGTCTAGGGATGCTTCTAGGGATGCTATGGTGTTGTGATAGGATAGTTCGAAGTCTACCAATTCTTGACTCAAGCATCTTGTAAACTTGCCATAGGGACTTGTTAAGGTTAAAGACGAACAAAGATCACCATGCATAGCCATTTTTTCGGGTGGACCTATTACAACAAGCAAATAAACCAAGTCAAGTGATATCTATTTGAAGCAATAAGATGTAAAAAACATATATAAATCAATGATGCAACATAAGATAATTGCCAGTTTAAGGTCTTAACAAATTGCAATAATGTAATAGTTTGGTCTAAAACGTAAAATGAATGTTGAAATTGTCATTTTAAGGTCATGGTGGACCATAACTGGGTTTAAAATGTGAAACAAATGTTAAAATTGCTAGTTTAAGATCATGGCAGACCGTCATTGGGCTATATTGTAGGTTAACATTATTAGTTTAAGCTCTTTACGGACCGTGGTGGGTTTAAAATTTGCAAATGTAGAGCAAAAATTTTGGTGGGCCCACTTACAACCCTGCCGATGAGTGTTATGCTATAGTGGGACTACACTACAATAGTGCTACGTTGTAGTAGTGTCTCATGTTATCTAGAACGTGAAAGTGACAAGTATTTTACCACGTCGGCTATAAATAGGGGATTAACCCTTAGTAAACTTTTCATTTTCCTTGTTAGAGCCCACACTTAGAGCATAGCGCAGTCAACCAAAGAGAGAGCGTAACAGGCGTAGTGTAGCAGTTGGTATTATCGATTTGTGGATGAGGTAATGGCACGCAAAGGCGAACGCAAGCATCAAAGACTGGCCAAGGTGGAAGAGGTGAAGGACACTATGGGATGCCTCTCCAAGATGCGTGTTGAGGTGCGGTAAGAGGCTCCGTTTACTTGGTAAGTCGTTACGCTACCCTTGTTTCCATTAGGTGATGTATTGGGTTAGATTGCCATTGTCGTTACTATTGTCATTTTTGCAACTATTATCACTATTTTTTGTTGCCATTTTGGTTGCTACGCCATGGTTGTCGCTACTTGGGCGCAGCGGCCGTACAAGTGCTATGCTACAACTACATGCAGTACCACCCTAGCCACCATTGTTAAGAATGGTGACTGCAATATCGTAGGGGTTTGGGTGGTTCTGGGTGGCATAGTGCATGTTCGGCATAGCATACCGCCCTTAGAGGGGTTTCTTTATTTGTAAAGTTTTGCAGCAGCATGACACATGTTTGGCATAGTGTAGCACAAGCTATTTCATGTGGTAGGGCAGGGTTGGGACAATGGGGGCACTGTGAATTCTTTTTCATCTGTGTTGTTAGACTGTAACATTGTTGTTGTTACGCTATGCTATTATGTTATGAGGCCCTTAGGCCTTTATGTTGGCAGTTTGTCACATTGCTACGATGTTAAACTTGTAACATTGTTACAGTGTTCTGCTTGTTACATTATTACATGTTTGCTTGTACTTGTTTATTTACTACGTTGCATGTGGTGCATTCGTCTTGCTACGTTGCACGTAATGCAACCGTCAGCCTTATGCAAAAGTGTAACTGTTACGCTGTGTTGTATTAGTCATGTCTACTACATTGTGCTATGTAATATGTAATAGTTGCACTGTGGGGTACACCTGCTGCTGTTACACTACGTGGGGCTTAACTGCTACGCTACGCTACACGTGACATTTTGTTACGCTACATGCAATGTTTACATCTATTCTATAGGGGACTCATTGTTTCATGCTAAAGGGAAATTTGTAATCGGAGGATCATGCTATGCTATATGTGAACAAAGGGTCCTGCTATGCTATACGTAAATAGAAGGTCACGCTACGCTATATTAGTAATCATCACTTGAACACAATGCTAAGGTTTGGTGCTTTGTCATGCAGGGTCATGTTGAAACCCATCCTGATTGTCCTTGAGGTGGTAGGAGTCCTATGCTACCTTAGTGAACTTGTAGCTAATGCCCCCCCACCCCATGCATGGGTAGGGGAGTAAGCAGTCTAGTTTTGGGAGGGTGCACGAGAGTTCCTAGAGTTCCTCCTCCACCATTTTAGTGTGATCATGTGGTCACACTTATCGGCCGATACAATGGCTGTACTTACAGAAACATTGTTGCCCAGGGTAAACCAGGGCATCCTGAAGTTCATGGTTAACAGGTTGATCAGTGGCAAGAGGGTAGAAGACTCAGACCAATTCCTAAGGGGCTTGAGGTGCCTAAGTTGGATCTGGGACATGCCCGAATACAAATGCTACCATTTGTACAACACATTGTATGTTGCCCATCACATGGGCACCTATTTTCAAAACCTAGTTGGAATCGTTTACTATGCCAGCAGGTGAGTCCTATGAAGGTATTTTAACGTGTTATGTTGGACAAAAATTCTTACAGTATTCTTATATGTTGCCAGGTTTTATATCAATGAGGGTGGTCTCCACGGTAACACGGATACGTTGGTATTGGCCCAAACGACTTTGTAAGAGTTCTCCTCTACTGGAACATGCATGCCGGTGTGATAGAACAACTTGGGCTTAATCTTAAAACCTATCCAACGAGGTATTCTAGATTCTATGGGAAATGTAAAGAAGTTGGCTAGCAGGATAGCAAATGGGCATCATGCCAACCGATTACCGTTGAAGACATTCTGGTGGAACTTCCACTGTTTCCTACGTTGTTTAAGCCTGGTATGTTAAACCTTGCATTTGTTCTTATGTGTTCAAGTGATGATGTGTTTTCTACCTTTGCTAATTTTCTTATTTGTTGCTAACCGGTGCAGTAGCGAGGGAATCTCAAGAGGTCATAGTGATCACCTTTGGCCATGACAATACTAACCTCTTCTTCAAGTAAGGGGAGGTGGAGGAGACTCAACGTTGGCTCTGCAATGGGGCCCCATCCATCCTTATGCACAACATTTAGGGGGCTGGGCTCATGGATTTATTTCTAGCCATAAATCCAAGTGTCCCGCCTGCAGAAATGCTTTCCTTAGTCAATTCCTTCTTCGAGAAGGCCGATCGCTTCTACACACGTGTTCACAATGTGCAGGCGGTGTTCAAAATTAACGACCAACTATTTACAGATCTTTTTGGTGTCCCTTTTGATGATCTCCTTGTAGGAGAAAAATCTAGGAAAGATGCAAATCATCAAGGGGATATTGAGGAATGGCTAGGGACAAGCAAGGACCGAAAGGGGATTTATATCCACAAGGTCAAGCTAGCGGTGGCCCAAATGGTTTACCCTATCTTCCGTGCCTGTACTTTCCCCAAGTTACTTTCCCAAGGGAAAATCCTTGGAATGGAGCAAGCTTGGATAATGAGGAAGGTCATGGAGGAAGGGACCCGTTACAATTGGGCTAGGTACCTTTTAGAAGACTTACGTGCTGAGATGGTCAAGCTTCGTGAGAACCTTGACTCTCATTTCAATGTGTAGCTCACCTTTTTTGTAGCTTGCTTGCGATGGTTTGTAGAATTCCTGGTGGTCTATGAAAATGGTGTCTGGGTATAGTAGGACCGTAACCAGATATCTAAGCCATGGATTTTCTAGGTTTTCCGCACCACCTGATCCCAAGACCCCCCAGAAGCTATCGAGGAATCTCTTTCAATAACGACGAGGGATTAGGTGGCACGGTCCTTTCATGCCCAGGATAGTGTGGGAGAGGTGCCTCCCATTAACATAGGCAATGTGTTAAGGGGGGAATGCCTCATTGCAGAAATAGTGAAGACTAGGCTGCAACGTAAGAAGTCTCGTCTTGCAGAAGAGCCTCCCCGTACGAATGAAGAGAGGAGGAAAAAGATATGAATCAAAGTCCACAAAGTGCAACCCCTAGTTGGTAAGTGTGCTTGACTATTTTGTTAGCATAGCACTTACTACACTATGATACGCTATGTAGTGTCGCACAGGGTAGCGCCTGTTTCAAGTTGGAGTACCCTGCTTACTGTGATTACATTTTATCAACAGAAGAAGAAGAAGAAGAGGAAGAGGCCCTGGCCCCTGGAATAGAGGCACCTACTGAATAGGAGGAAGAGGCCCCAACTGCAAAAGAAGAGGCGCTGGCCGCAGAAGAAGAGGCCCGTACCAATAACCTTTTTGCTGAATGTGGTTCAGTACTAGAGGGGCACATGAGTGTTGAGAATGCCACCATGCTATTAGGTTAGCTAGAAAAAGAGGGGCTTCAATTTGATGCTGGTGAGTTTGACCACTTGTTTGATAGTGTGTCAATGGGTGA
>MNCI01005969.1:161027-197989 GCA_015680685.1 Gnetum montanum
TGGATCTGCAGGTCCCGGTTCTTAACTTCCGCTTGGTGGACGAAGGCGTAAGTGTCCAATATGGCCCTCCAATCAGTGTGCTGAGCATTGATGTTGTTGATTTGAGCCATGGCCATATGGATCTCATTCTCTAGGATTTGCTTGTACATTCCCACCTAATCACGGAAGTGCTCCTTTAGCTTCTCGTGTCGTTTAGCCTCATTCTGCCATGCGCTTATTTCGATGGTTGATTTTTGGCGAATAGTGTGTACCTCCTCCATTAAGACGGTTGATTTTCTTTGGCTAAACAGCTTACATCTCAGTTGATCTGAATGAACTGTTCTCGTAACTAATGAAAGTGTTCATCGAGAACATTTTTTTGTTTTTCCACAGAGGTCAACCTAAGGTTATCTGCAACCAACTGCTTATTCTCTTCTTCTAAGGCCTTGAGTGCCTTGAGATATGCATGAGTTTGCACTTTTGCTGTGGAGGCATCTCAAGTGGCCGTCTCCTTTTCTCCTACCACCTTCTTATTCTCTGCGATCAATTTAGTTAGTTACTTTGTTCTAAAGTTATCCAGCTGGTATGCGGGAAAAAATTGTAAAGGATCCTGCTGTGTTGCTTGTAAGGCTACGAGCTGCTCTTGTAGTTTCTGCACTTCAGCTTCAGCATGCTCGGCCCTTACTTCAGATATGACCAACTTCCCCTTTGTGGAAATGATGTCTGATTGAATTGCTGTGACATCTTGAGGGATGTCAAACAGAGACGTCATTACTTGTCCAGTTTGAAGCAATTTGTCAAGTACATCCTCATGTTCTGTAAGAGTCATTGAGGTTATGGTAAGAGTTTGAGCATCTCATGCTTCTGAGAGATCTACCGGTGGCACAATAGGTACATTAAAGGATTCTTTGATGTGGTCAACGACCACTTCAGTAGCTCTCATGGCATTCTAGTGTTGCATG
Organism: Gnetum montanum; assembly: GCA_015680685.1. Classification (NCBI taxonomy): domain Eukaryota; kingdom Viridiplantae; phylum Streptophyta; class Gnetopsida; order Gnetales; family Gnetaceae; genus Gnetum; species Gnetum montanum. The sequence continues at coordinate 161,969 of MNCI01005969.1, forward strand.
ACCACCACAGTGGCCCCTTCACCAGTCTCTAATTGCACTTGGAAAGATGCCACATTTCCTGAGATCTGTTGTGACCATCTACTATCCCCTCCTTCTATTTGAATTGATAATTTGCCCCTTGTACAATCTAACGAAATAGCAGGCTGATCGGCATCATCAATGACACGGAAAAGGCTTGTGCCATCACGACTTCTCCAACTAACTGTCTTAGCGATGGCCCAAAGATGGCTCATCGACGGTTTGTAGTCTTGCGACGGTGGCAGATGATCCTGGCTTGTGCTAGGCCCTACTTCTTGTTGTTGGCTGGGTCTCGTGGCTAGAGGTTGGCTGGGTCCCATGGCTGGAGGTTGGCTGGGTCCTGCAAGTTGAGTTGCAGGTGGTCCAGTCATCTGTTCTTCTTCTTCTTCAGGTCTCAGCTCTTCGCCAGTGCTCTTTCTTGGAGCTCGCGCCTTTAGTAATTCAGCATAAGAAGCATTCTGGGCTTTTCGGAGGACATCATTTGTGTATCCTTGAATACCAGCCCATTAGCACCGTTTTCTGATAAGGTAAGGGAAAGGCAGCGCCATCTTCCCTGACTTTCATTCCTCAAATCGCCTTAGGATCTCTGTCAAATATAGATGGGGAAGGTTAGCGTTAACCTTTCCCATCAACACTGCACATCCCCTAGCTGCATACGTTGATATTCTTTTCAAACCTTTTGTGGGGAAGAGGTGATAGGTTCCGATTTTGAAATAAACTCGCTCTTCCATCGTCAGCTCACCAAAAGCTTTATCTCTGCCATAAGCCTTCTCTAACCAATCCTTCTGCACATCAAGGTCTGAATGGGTAGATAACCGAGCAACATGGGGGCCTGTATTCAAAAGGCTTAACACTTCCAAATTGCCTACGCAGAGAAATCTACTGTCACACCACAAATATTTATAGTGGTGCCTTGCTCCCTATTGTGCTAGAACTGGTACATTTCTCCTAAGTACCAGGCATCGCTTTTAGAGAGGACAGGCCATAAGGGAGACCCTTTAAGGTGATCCCTAACAGCCTCAGGAGCAAACTCTACAAAATATTTGAAGTTTAGCTCCATAATCACCACAGCGAATGTGGACTTCTCATGTATAGCCTGAACACACTCCGGGGGCAACGTGAGTTGTTGTCCCGGTTCAAGTGCAGCAGCAACTCCTCCTTCTGCCTACCCAGACCTTCTGGTAGGAGGTTCTTCTTGATGGATGTTGAATGATTTCACCTCCTATTCTGCATGTCGTCCGGCAGGGCCTTGTCTTCCACCTCTCTAAGTTTGTTTTGCTCCATCTTGAACAAGACCCTCCTATTGTGCACGTTTCGGGGCCATCTACAATCACACGGATCAAGCATTAGTAAGGTTGTTTTAAAAGTCAAGTTATACCTTATTGCTTGACTTAATTAAAGATCTTATGTCATAATGTGTGATCGTGCCCGAAAGTTTGTAATGATGAGTCCTATGACTTAGGTGGTTTCCATTTTTAATCTCCCGGTATACTTAAGGTCATATGATTTTTGGCACAATTATTCTAAGTGTTAAGTTAATTACTCTAACTGATGTCCTTTGGGCGATGATAAATTTCAAAAAAGTTAAGCACTCTTCGGTAAGTGTCTCTCCCCCACAACTAAACTGAACACTCTGGGTTCAAGCAAGTTAAAACGAAAGTAAAATCAGAGCACCAGTGTGCGAGATATGAGTGAAAAAGCAAGGGGCACGTAGTCGCAAGTCATAGAGAAAAATTTCAACAACTCCCCCCATGTGAATGGCAAAATGATGCTAAGTGTTGCAGTAGGGGTTCCTATTTATAGGAAAAATAGGACGTGATATCGTGTACGATACATCGCATACGTGATATCACATGGAACACGATATCGCGTACATGATATCTCGGCCCTAGTGATGTGAGAAACCAAGAAAATACCAAATTTTTAATGATTTTTCTTGAAATTAATGTTAAATATCGAGGACATTAGGAAGTATTAAGATGTCCTAGGGTAATGGCATTGATTCGAGACGCACTCGTAATGATAATGATGTGAATTTTAGTAATTAAAAATTTGGTGGTTATGAAAAAAAGGGAATGTAATAGTACATTGGAACGTTAAAATTATAGAGGGGGTAATATTAGGGAAAGAAAATGATGAAAAATTAAGCTGAGGGTAAGAAAGTCTGTGTTTGAGCTAAAGAATTAGTGAAGATTACGAAAAATTACACAAGTGGATCCTCCCCAAAGCAGGTTTCAACCTATTATGCCCTTGCGTAACTACACTTAAAGTTTCTGTGGGCACTAGAAGGGTTAAATGTAATCTGCACTAACTCCAAAAAACACACACATGTAAATATCACCGAAATGAGATGAAAGTTTTATGCTACATGGGACACGAGCTACAATTACATGAACAGTGAGATGAGGTGAAGTATAGAAAGGGATCGTAGAGATTGGGACATGAGGGAACTGACCCAGGGCACCATGAATCCTGCGTGTAAAGCATGATTAAAGTGTCATTGACCCATCGTTCCAAGATCAAAACCAAGTCCATCCTTCTAATCAGTGACATGGCATTGTTTCATCCCATGATAAGCAACTATGAGAGTACCATAACAACAAGGTGTACGATCACTTGGCGTTTGGTACAAGGGAGGAGTGATTTTTGTTTTATGGCACTTTTCTTTTCTTTTTCTCTTTTTTTTTCACTATACTGAATCCAGAGAAGCCGCCAACCTTCAAGCATGGGTGCATGTCTTTCCAATGGGATGCCCTAGAATAGCGTTTGATTTTTGAGTGCCCTTTTTGATTACTCTACTCCCATTTTTCATTAGATCTACAAGGATTTTAGTACAACCACGTCACATGATAACTCTCATAGATGCCACCAAAGAGAATCCGCAAATCCCCTTGATGTCACACCCTAATCATTGCCTCTTGGTCCATCCTTCTTCATTCTGGGTACAGTGAACATAAAATTAATTTTAAGTTTAGAAATTTCAAGAATAGCACTATACCCTTGAACAGAACCTCTTATTTATAGAGTGGATGAGTGGGTGTAATGGGCTCACTGTCCAAATAATTGACTACTCATGACTTAATAACATAAAACACACCTCAACCAATGATCCACATGAGTGTTTTATTCATAGATGAGATTACTTACAAAAATGCAAAAAGACAAACACACAAAAAGATAAAAAGATAAAACAAAAAGTTGAAAAATGAAAAACTGGAAAACAAAAAGTTGTAAAATCAAAGAAAATGAAAAATATTTATTAATCCTACTTGTCATGGAAATGGGGGTATCCCCCATAACTAATCTGTTGAGTATGGCAAGGATTAATAAATGAAAAATAAGGATCCTTGCATGTTGGAAATATTGAAACTGGTCCATACTTACCCCATTTGGGTTCACACACTTGATTATAGTAAGCATACTGGGGCACTTTATACGATGTAGTTCTCAGATAATGAGTGGACCCACTATGATGTTTAGGGCCGTTAGATGGTATGCAAGGATTGGTCTGATGCCTCCCATGGTTGTGTTCATTGGGCCATATAGTTGTTGGAGCGTTAGTTGGTGGCCTTGATGAAGTTACATGAGGCGTTGGATTCGAAGGTAAGGGTGCACCACATTGTTGGAATTGTGCTAGGTTGGAAGGTGCAGTGGCCTCGAATTGTGTTATCCCTTCCTACGGCTGTGTTTAAAGAAAGGATGCTTTTTATGTTGAGGAGGCTTTTCACTGCTGTTAGGAGCAGTAGCACAAGTGTTGTTCGTGGTTGCGGTGGTCCAAGTACGTTAGGGGCAGTTGGTGGCAATGTATAAGGAGGGAAAGGATGAGAATGTTGAGAGTTAGGAGGAATATAAGGTGCACAAGGTGATGGTTGCGTTGNGGATTATTGCCACTGTGGTCAGACACATGATCTCTGTACGAACTCTAGATGTAACGTCTTTCCCCAATGTTCATATAAATGTAACAATATTGGGCATTGGCCTTTGGGGTGATCGTACAGGCATATGTTGCATTCATACATATGATTGGTANAACTGGGATTATTGCCACTGTGGTCGGACACATGATCTCTGTACGAACTCTAGATGTAACGTCTTTCCCCAATGTTCATATAAATGTAACAATATTGGGCATTGGCCTTTGGGGTGATCGTACAGGCATATGTTGCATTCATACATATGATTGGTAGTTGAGCTCTTATGTCCTTCGTTCTTTTTCTCCGAATGTCTATTATTTCGTCCTGCTTCTTGGGTTGTCAAAACTCTATCTCTAATGATGTTGACACATTCTCCACACTTGTGATATATCCAGTCCAACATGATCTTTGCCTCAGCTTCTTCTAATGTTTGTTGTATTGGCAAAGATGATGTTTCCACCTTGAGATTGGTTGATTTCTCCTTTTTATGATCATGGACCTTTGTTAAGTTGAGATTTTGGTCCTGTTGATGCTTTTCAACACTCTCCCATGTAGCTATTTCTCCTTCTTCTTTTGCTACCCACTTAATAAGCTCTTGGATTTGATGGGTTCGTAGTTCATATAATTAACCTTGGGCATACGTTCCTAAGGTCTCTCTTGTTTCATTACGTAGCCCATCAATAATATGGTACATTAGCCTTTCCTTAGAAAACCTATGGCCTGGAAAATTGTTTAACAGTGCATAATATCTTTCTAAGGCCATGTCCAAGGGTTCATGTTGTGCTTGTTTCCATCCTTGGATTTGTTTCCTCAAGGCCAACACTCTTGCGTAGGTTTGATATTTTTCGTTAAAGACTTCTACCATTGTTGACTAGCGTCGTATTGAATTTGGTTTTAATGATCTGTACCATACTTTTGCTTGGTCAACAAGTGTCATGGGAAAGAGCTTAAGTTTTTGCCACCTGTTATCAATGTTATTCCATGTGCAGGCATTGTAGAAGGCTAGTAAGTGTTGTTGTAGATCTAAGTCATAGCCTCCTGAGAATTTAGGAAAGTTGTTAAAATCGAGCCTGGGTAGACAGCTCTCTTTACGATGCCTACGGGAGATTCGAATAGCTTCTTGTATTTGCGTTAAGCTTGTAGTGGCTAGTGGGGGTTCATCGTCATCAGGTAAGTTATGCATTTGTGTGTTAGGATGATGTTGTTTTCATTCATGTTCATAAGAAACTCCCACTTTAGGTTATATACTCCAATCTTCATTGTCATATAGCTCGTTGGTTCTCCAATGAAATTTCTCACTAAGTGTGGCATTATTATCTTCTTGTAGGAGAGGCATTGTTGTGTGTGAATTTATGTGACTTTTTTATTACTTCTTTTTAAGAGATATATCGTTAAGTTCTATACAGCGACCTTGTATGATGTAACTAATCTAGATAACTAGCACTGTCCCCGGCAACGGCACCAATGATGAGTGGCGAGGTACCCCTATACTCAACCATATGAATACGAGCGTTCTCACATGTGATCCAGTCGAAATCCGCAGATGGACTAGTCATGGCACCTAGACAATTATCCTTAAGTCACAGTTCGTTGTCTTCCCACCTAGACTAGTATTATATTTATCACGTATGGTTTAGTCTGGATGAGGTGTATGATATGTTCCTAATTCTAACGCTACTCCTGAAGGCAGTGGAATGTAAGGTTAACTAAGCTAAGCTAGGAAAAAAGGGTTGAGAGAATCTAATCTAGCCTAAGTGCGACGAACAACCAATTCCTTGATCAACCATACACATCTTGGACCTCATGCATGACTACCATTGGGATTACCAAGTGCAGATCCTAGGTACACCATTGGGCTACCAAGTAGTCACACTTAAATGCTCGTACTCAAGTCGTACTCATTCTGCATTCTAGGAGTTTAAGGGTGAGAGAGAGAAAATAGTAAATAACATTAAATAAATAAATAACAAAGTGATTGCTGCAATGATGAAGTAATCTCGATCTTTATTGCCGATCATGTGCATGTCCAAGTATGTCACACTTGAATAAAGAATGCCATACAATTACATTCACCACATTGCAGGTAGACATAGGAAAAAATGATCTATCTCTGGAGTGGTCAAACTGGTAGAGCTTCGCTACTTCTAACTCCTAATACCCAAACAAGGGAGAGCCACTTCTTATTTATAGACATTACGGTGCACTGCGATATCGTGTACCCGATATCACAGGGGAAGAAGTGATATCGCGTACGTGATATAGCGGGGGATGCAATATTGCGGGGGACGCGATATTGCGTCCCATCAGTAATCAACAAATGGTCGAAAGCCTTTTCCTGGTCATACCCTAAGATAACCGGAATAGACCCTAGGATATGCCTGCATAGGATTTACACGGACCCCTCCATGAAGCCTCGGAAACAACCATAGAGATGATTGAACCCAAAATTGAAACAAGTAGTAAAAGAAGAGATAGAGCAACTCCTCAAGGCCGGGTTCATATATCCCATTTTTGATAGCGAATGGGTTAGTCCTCTAGTAATCATGCCTAAGAAAAGAGGCAAATGGAGGGTATGCATAGATTTTAGGCTACTGAACATGGAAACATTCAAGGATCATTTCTTGTTGCCGTTCGTCGACCAAGTCTTGGACACTATAGCGGGGCATCGCTATTATAGTTTTCTGGATGGGTATAGTGGATATAATTAAATACAAATAGCACCAGAAGATCAAGCCAAAACAACATTCACCAGTCCTTGGGGAATGTTCGCATATAAGAAAATGCCCTTTGGCTTGTGCAATGCCCCTGCCACATTCCAACGTTTAGTCCTAAGCATATTTCAACAACAAATAGGAAACAGGGTAGAAGTCTTTATGGGTGACTTCTCCACTTATGGGACAAGCTTTGATCATGTCCTAGACCGGTTAGAGCAGGTACTAAAATGATGTGTTGAAACCAATCTAAAGCTCAACTGGCAGAAAAGCCATTTGATGGTTCAAGAGGGCATAGTACTAGGGCATAAGGTCTCACAATCAAGAATAGAGGTAGACCCGGAAAAAGTAAAGGTTATCCAAGGAATCACTCGACAACCAGAAATGGTCAAAGATATTCGCTCATTCCTTGGACACACTGGCTACTATAGGAGATTCATTGAGAACTTCTCCAAGATTGCCAAATCATTAGTAGAATTAACGAAAAAAGATGCACCCTTCAAATGGACCAGGGAACGTGAATGAGCATTCCAAACTATAAAACAAAGGGTTGTGGAAACCCCTATTCTACAAGCCCCTAACTGGTCCAAACCATTTCATATAATGACCGATGCATCTAATTATTCCTTAGGAGCTGTACTAACACAGTTAGATGAACAAAAACGCCCTTATTACATCCATTGTGCGAGTAAGAGTATTGCTGGTGCACAACTCAACTACACCACTACCGAAAAGGAATTAGTGGCTGTAGTATTTGTATTGGACAAATTTAGGTACTACGTGTTGGGCTACAAAGTGTACATTCATACAGACCATAGTGCAATTTAGTTTCTCATGAACAAGCCAATGGTTAGCCCTCGTATTATACATTGGTTGGTAATCCTTTAAGAGTTCGATTTAACAATTGTAGATCGAAAGGGCATCGAGAATGTGGTTGCCGATCATTTATCTCGATTGCACTGGAAAAACAAAGAGGATGAATATGTTGTATCTGATCACTTTCTTGATGAAACCCTCTTTGCCGGTGTAATAAATAAGCAACGCACGGGAACAAATTGGTATAGTAGCATTCTTACTTATCTCCTCTCCCAAAAAACACCACAGGGGTTGGACTTTAGGAAGAAGTAATAGTTTCTTCATAAAACCAAGTACTTCATGGAAATCAAGGGAGAACTCTATAAAGTTTTCCCTGATGGCTTGGTTCGATGGTGTGTGCCTGATGAGGATCAATTAAGAGTTCTCCAAGATGTTCATGAGGGTCCCTGTGGGGGCCACTATGTAGAGAGACGAATGGCCATTAAGATCCTACTTGTAGGATATTACTGGCCAACACTATTTCGAGATGCCCATCAGTTTGTCCAATCCTATGAGCACTGTTAATAGGATGGTGGAATGACTACTAGAATGGAGGTTCCGAAACAATGGATTCAACCCTTAGAACCCTTCGATATTTGGGGAATAGATTTTATGGGGCCTATTACACCGATATCCAATGGGAAAGCTTATATTATTGTTGTTGTTGACTACTTAACCAAATGGGCTGAAGCAATTGCTATAACAGATTGCACATCAGCTACAGCTACATGATTTGTACAACAACAAATCATAAATAGGTTTGGTGTGCCACGTGCACTCATCTCCGACAATGGAATACATTTTACGGGTGCAACCTTTCGCAAGTTGATGCAACGCTTAGCGGTGGAACATAAATTAACCACACCTTATCACCCCCAAGCTAATGGCCAAGCTAAGGTCACCAATAGGGAGATTACGAGAATATCAACGAGAACAATTAGCAAATTTAGGCGAGATTGGAGCATGAAACTGAACGACACTCTCTGGGCATACCGCTCCACTTGGAAACTCCCTACAGGCTACTCTCCCTATGAGTTGGTGTACGGAAAACTCCCAAAAATTCCAATTCAAACGGAGCTCCGTATACTATCCATGGCATGTGACCTCCACCTTGACCTCGATCTAGCACAAAAGAAATGGTTGGCATCTCTAAACGTGCTAGACGAGAATCGACTAGTTGCCCTATCATCAAACAAGATACATAAGGCATACAATAAACAACATCATGACTCAAAAATTTGAAAGGTTAAATACCAACTTGGAGACAAGGATCTTTACTGGAATCCCACACATGTACCACAATGTACGAAATTTCAAACATTGTGGGAGGGACCTTACATTATTCATACAACCTTCCCCTCGGGAGCCATGACAATATACAAGCCTGAAACCCCTAACAAGAGATTACTGGTCAATGTGCAATAGACCAAACCTTTCCATGAATCAAGAATAGCTAGTGTAACTCACACCTCTAGTAGCGGACAACCATGCTCATTATTTCAGATCTCTCCCTTTCCATTCAGTCATGGGGAAGATGGCCACCTGTGCTAATAAATTGAGGCCCTCAATTTTTTTTAAGTGTTTGTTTTTTTTACACGTTTTTGTTTTCCACATTTTTGTTTTACACATCTTTGTTTTAAAATTTCTTTAAATTTTCTTGTTTTTGTTTTACAACATCGTTATACTTTTTCATTGTGTGTGTGTGTGTGTGTGTGTGTTATCCACCCTGTAAGTTTGTCACCCAATAAGTGTTCGGAATGATGGTATGAACTGTTTTTCTATTGATTGCTACTATTTGGTCTTTACCTTTAAGTCATGATGTTGATACTAAGGTATGTTTCTTTGATATAGTAGACAATGAGTTCACTTCATCCATTCATCCACAAATTTCTATGGTCTCTCTCAGCTTGGAAATGTACAATCCCTTCTAAATAAGAACTTTTAACGAATCGGTGACTGGGCATTTCTCAAACTAAGGAAGGACTCAAGGATTGAGAAGGGTGTGACTTCAAGGGAACTTGATGCATTTGTGTTGGCCATTCTCTTGGGTGCTTGGATGTTTTCTTCTTGATTTTTCTTACTGTTTCGATGTTACCCAATCATCGGGAAGCTGAGCAAATAAAAATAACAAAAGTCTTTGCATGGTGTGGTTCTCATGCATAAACACATAAAACACAAAAAAAAGTGAGAATTCAAAGCACACCCCTTAGAAGAAATAATCATTTGGGCTACAAGCACTGGTTATGGAACTAAAATAAAAATGTTCCCTCTAACTAAGGCCCTTCTTGCTTCCCATTCTCTCCTCCTTTGTTTCATCGAAATGGTGGTGGCTCTTGGGTGAAGGCATTCTTGTTACTTCAAGGGGATGGATTGGCCGAATTCATTAATGCAAAGTCACTGGAACTGGTTTGTTTGAGGTCGAACTTGGAATGGGATTTACTAACTCACATTAATCATGAAATACACAAGGGGATGTACACCACCTTGTTCTTGGGATTCCATTCCATTCTCTTCTCTCCATCCTACTCTCCATTGTTCACCTCATTACCAGTTGTATCATTAGTGTATATTTTGGTTGACACATTGTTTTCTTTTTGGTAAATTCTTTCAGTTAAGACTTTAACTCTTGTTCCAAATGACATTCCCAGAGCCTACAGACTCTTTGAATGTGGGTTTGTTAGGGCATTAAGGGCATGAGCCTACTTTGGGGAGGACCCACTGACATTCCTCTTTGGTACACCAATTAAATTCTTTCCCCTAACATTTTTGCAATCCATTTTATTTTATTCATGTCCATCTTGACATCCATTTCAACTATGTTATAGTTGTCTCTTTTTCTCGATCTTTCTTATTCCTTTTCTTTCTCCATTTTATCAATACCAGAGGTTCGTAATTAGTCATGGGGGTACAGGGCCCAATTTTTTTGATTTTCTTCTAACCCCTATACCTTTGGTAGTCACCAATAGTATATTTCCAGATCTGCAATCAACCATACCACAACCTAGCCACACTGAAGCAAGGTATCAACTACATTGAAATTCATTTACCCTTGCTAATATAAGATTATGTTGTGTGTGCAGATGGTAATCATGCATCACTGGATTGGATCTGGAGGGAACACTTGGAATGGAGTAGTGCTGAAAGCGGCTATGCAAGGAGCAAGATTGATGGTGCACTTACGGATGAACAATGAAAGGCACAATCTTGGCGTTGGTAGCAGCAACACTTCTTTCTCTCTCTCTTTCTCAACTACCAAATGAGGCTTGATGTCAATGTAATAAGGTGTTCACATTTGTTGTCATGAACACCAATTTTGTCTTGTAATGATGATTCGTTCACATGTCATCCCATTAGTTTCATTTGAGTAATTAATTCCATACCGTCCCAATATTTTGTAAGGAACTCGAGGACGAGTTTTCATTCAGTCATGGGGGTATGATGGGACGCGATATCGCATGGGCCGCGATATCGCGTATGCGATATCGCATCCACCGTGATATCGCATCCCACGTGATATCATGTACGCAATATCATGGTATGCTGCCAAGTCTATAAATAAGAGGTGGCTCTTCCTTGTTTTCCATTCTAGGCCTAGACCATAGGAAAACTCTAGTAGTTTGATCTCTCCAAAGATAGAATATTTTCCATGTGCCTGCAGTAGGAGCTCCAAAGTGAATAGATCTTTATTTGAGCAGACATTGTACCTAAACACAAGTTTGTGTACGGCAATAAAGATGAAATTCTTGGATAAACCTTGTAGTGCATGGAATAGGCTAAATAGGACTTTTATTTAATATTATTTATTGTTTTCCATTTAATCGCTTTATTAGTTATTAAATCTTTATCAACCATTCTCTCCTAGTTAAGTGCCTTAGTATGACCACTTTGAGCACGTGCGTTACGCGTGGTGATCCCAGCAACAACTAGCATTTGGTAACCACGGTTGCATCGGTTTAGGGTGTGAACAGTAAGAAGGAACGGATGCTGATGCTAGGTTAATTAAGACTTAGATAGTTAGTTAAAGTTAGTTACTTAGCCTCTTCAACCCTTCACCTTACTAGCATAGGAGATAAAATCGAAAAGACATAAAAATCATATACCTCAGACTTACTTAACCATACACCATGACAATTACAAGTAAGTCTGGGAAGACAATGAATAATTAACCTTAAGTGTTCCATGAGGCGTGTAGGCACTTAGTCTGCGGAGTTCAACTGGATTGCGCTTGTTATGCTCATATTCGTATGGTTGAGTGTAGGGGTACCTCGCCACTCATCAGCGTGTAAATGAGGACCTCTAGACGTGGGTATAGAAACTTGAAAAGGAGAAGGCCAACCTAACTGCTAAAGTGGGGGATCTCTAATCTAGGAATGAACTTCTGTTGGCCCGTGACACTTGCGATGCTAGTTGGTGTATGGTAGTCATTGAATATGCAAGATATTGGATACCCATGCGAAGCAAAAATGAAGCCTCACACTAGATCATCGAACAACGCATGCAAATGGACCTTCTAGCCTAGAAGAACCAAGACTGGAAGGATTATAGCACAAAGGTTTACGAATGGGGACAGGCATAGAAGAACCATAAGTATATGTATAAAATGGAATGTGCTGCCTATTGTTAATAATACTGGGATGCTTCAGTCAAGTTGCATACCCATGAGTTGTTCCTTGATGTTATTGGTGCTTCCGGGGCTTATGAAAGATTCATGTAATAGGTAACAATCAGTGAATCTCCCGAAAGGGAAATGACCCTACTTGCCGGTGAGACCACCACTGCCACCTTTTCCCCAAGACCACCCAGATGGACAGCTATGGAAAAAGGGAAGGTTGCAGTGAGCGCTGATCTAGGAGATAGGAATTGGGCCAACGTCACTGAGGAGGAGATCCTGTGACATCTTACGATTGGCATGGATAGGATACCCCCCAAAATGGATGCGGGGCCATTTCGGGTTAGTCACTTTTTGTTGTGTCATAGTTTATTTTATAAAAGCCTTTGTTGTAGCTTTAATTCATTATTTTATTTTCTTTATTACCCAGGATCTGAACGAAGATGTAGGACCCAGTGAAACAGGGAATGGCGGTGCAGGTGAAGACTCATAGTGTAGCAGTGCAAAATTTTTATTCTTGTCTTTGAATTTAAAAATTTTTTGTAAACATTATTGATTAACATTGAATGAAGAATATAATGTGAAGGAATTTGTTTCATTTTGGTTAATGTGTTATATTTATTTTTTATTCTTTATCTTTTTAGGCCACTTGGGAGCTTCTTGTTTTAGTTTTAGGCCATTTCGGGCCATCGCTAGTTTTAGGCTATTTCAGGCCGCAATAATAGTTTAAGGCCATTTTGGGCCATTGCTTAATGATAAAAGATTTTTTTTTGTTTTGTTTAGAGAAATTGAGTGGCCAGTTTTAGGCCTTAGCGGGCCGCAGCAATAGAATTAATGCAAACAACAGCTATAATGCAAATGGTGGACACAATGTAGACAGTAGACAAAATGCAAATTCAAACAGTGGACATGATGCAAAGAATTGAAATAATGTAAACAATGATTGTAATGCCAAAAGAAGTGACCATAGTACAAATTGTAAACGTGGTGCTAAAAGTGAACATAATTTAAACAATAAACGTAATGCTAAGATCAGGGTGGAAGGAGATAACAAAGCCAAGCATTTATGGAGCTGAATTAGAGATAATCTCTAATTATGCAGTTGTTTTCTAACCCATCTTGGGCTAGGTAAAGTGTATGGCTGAGGGGCTTTGTTGCGGTATTCTTCTATGTCATTGTCTATCGCCTAGAAAGGCAACTCAGCCCATGTAGTTTCTTTGTCTGAGTCGACGTTTTTGGCTAGCTCATTAGTCAAACAAGTAGTTTCAGTAGGAATAGACACTTCATTTTTAGAGATTACTACCTCTGAGCGCTGCTCCATGTTAATGTTGTTTATTTCTTGGGTAGTGATGAGTGGCGAGGTACCCCTACACTCAACCATACGAAACAAGCGTAGCACGTGCGATCCGGTTGAACTCCGTAGACTAAATGCCTAAACGCCCCATGGAACACTTGGGGTTAATCATTCATTGTCTTCCCAGACTTACTTGTTGTTGTCACGGTGTATGTTTAAGTTCGAGGTATATGATTTTTATGGTCTTTTATGGTTTTTCTCCTATGCTATGAGGGTGAAGGGTTGAGAGAGCTAACTAACTCTAATTAAGGACTAAGTCTAAATTAACTAGCACCAGCATCCGTTCCCACTTACCGTACACACCCTGAACTATGCAACTATGGCTACCAAATGCTAATCATTACTAGGATCACCACATGTAACACACGTGCTCGAAGTGGTTGTACTAAGGCACTTAACTAGCCTAAACGTGAGAGCAACTGATTCCTTGACTAGCCGTACACACCCATAGATGCTTGCAATCAAGTCGTACTCATCCCCCGTTCTAGGAGTTGAGGGTAAGAGAGACTAATCACGATGAGTAGCCGATTCCTTGATTAGCCGTACACATTCGTCAATGCTAGTAATCAATTCATACTCATTCTGCACTAATGCAAGTAATAAATAACATGTAAGAAATAACAAATAATAAATCTTATTCCATGCACTGCAAGGTTTATCCATAAAACTCATCTTTATTGCCATACACAACTTGCGTTCAGGTACAAAGCTTCTCGAATAAAGATCCGTTCAGTTGGGGACTCCTACTACGGGCACATTGAAAATATTCTATCTCTGGAGTGATCAAACTACCAGAGTTTCCCTACTTTAAGCCTAAGATGAGAAATGAGGGGAGTGACACCTCTTATTTATAGATTGGGCGGCAGACCGTGATATCGCGTATGCGATATCACAGGGGACGACACGATATCGCGGTGCATGCGATATCATGTCTCATCATACCTCCATGACTGAATGAAAACTCGTCCTCGAGTTCCTTACAATAATATCAGGAAGGTATGGAATTATTGAGGGAAATGAAACTAATGGGATGACATGTGAACGAATCATCATTATAAGACTTGACAAAAATGGTGTTCATGACAACAAGGGTGAACACCTTATTACAATGACAACAAGCCTTAGTTGGTAGCTGAGAAAGAGAGAGAGAAAGAAGTGTTGCTGCTGCCAATGCCAAGATTGCACCTTCATTGTCCATCCATAAGCATGCCATCGATCTTGCTCCTTGCATAGCTGCTTCAGCGTTGCTCCATTCCAAGTGTTTGCTTCAGATCCAATCCGTTGTTGTATGATCGCCATCTGCACACACAACACAATCTAATATTAGCAAGGGTAAATGAATCATCATGTAATTAATACCTTGCTTCGGTGTAAGTTCATTGGCTAGGTTGTGGTATGGCTAATATGGATTTGGGGATATATTAATGATGACTACTGAAGGTGTAGGGGTTAGGAAGAAAATCAAAAATTTTGGGGCTAGGAGAAAATCGAAAAAATCAGGCCCCATACCCCCATGACTAATCATGAACCTCCAGTAGCATTAGAATGAAGAAGGAAAAGGAGTAAGAAAGAGAGATAAAAAGGGATAACGATAGCATTGATGAAATGGATGTCAAGATGGTAATGAACAAAAGAAAATTAATAGCAAAAATGTTAGGGGAAAGAAGTTAACTAATGCTCTAAATAGGAATGTCAGTGGGTCCTCCCCAAAGCAGGCGCATGCCCTTAATGCCCTGAAAAACCTACATTCAAAGAGTTCGTAGGCTCTGGGAATGTCATTTGGAACAAGAGTTAAAGTCTTAACCACAAGCATTTACCAAAAAGAAAACAATGCATCAACCAAAATATATACACTAATGATACAATCAGCAATGAGGTGAATAATGGAGAGAAGGATGGAGAGAAGGATGGAGAGAAGAGAATGGAATGGAATCCCAAGAACGAGGTGGTGTACAACCCCTTGTGTAGTTCATGATTAATGTGACTTTGGGTTAATCATTCCAGCTCCGGCCTCAAAACAACCACATCCAGTGACTTCACATCAATGCATTGGGTTAAACCATCCACTTGGACAACAAGAATGCACTCCCCAAGAGCCACCACCATTTCGACGAAACAAAGGAAAGAATGGGAAGTGAGAAAGGCTTTAGTTAGAGGGAACACTTTTGGTTCCATAACCAGTGCTTGTAGCCCAAATTTTATTTTGTCTAAGGGGTGTGCTTTGAATTCTCACTTTTTTATTCTTTTTTTTTGTGTTTTGTGTTTTTATGTGTGAGAACCACACCATGCAAAGACTTTTTATTTTTATTGTCTTAGCTTCCGATAATTGGGTAACATCGAAACGGCAAGAAAACTCAAGAAGAAAACATCCAAGCACCCAAGAGAACGGCCAACACAAAAGCATCAAGTTCCCTTTAAGTCACACCCTTTTCAATCCTTGAGTCCTTCCTTAGTTTGAGAAATACCTAGTCACCAATTCGTTAAAGTTCTTATTAGAAGGGGATTGCACATTTCCAAGCCGAGAGAGACCATAGAAACTGGTGGATGGGTGGACGAAGTGGTCTCATTGCCTACCATATCAAAAGAAACATACCTTAGTATCAACATTGTGACTTAAAGGTAAAAACCAAACATTAGCAATCAATATGAAAATAGTTCATACCATCATTCCGAACACTTATTGGGTGACGAACTTACATGGTGAAACACACACACACGCACACACACAAAATGGAAAAAGTATAACGATGTTGTAAAACAAAAACTAGAAAAGTTAAAGAAATTTGTAAAACAAAAATTAGAAAAGTGAAAAAAATTTGTAAAAAAAAAATGTGTAAGACAAAAACGTGGTAAAACAAAAATGTGTAAGAAAAAAATTGAAAAAGAACTGAGGGCCCCATATGATTAGCATAGGTGGCCATCTCCCCCATGACTGAGTGGAAAGGGAGAGATCCGAAATAATGAGGACTTGTTTGAGTTTCTTAAAAGTGTCCAACTTCTCCCAAATGATGATCTTAAATTAAGGGGTGGAAGTTGGCGATGTTCATATTCCAATGTGTCTATGTCTTCGTTATTGGCATGGGTTTCCTCAGTTCATTTCATGCATATTTTTCTGCTCCTTCTAGTAGTTGTCAACCATGGGGCGTCTACTACTTATTGTGTGGTTGTTACATACAGGCATCTTTGGTTCAATGTTTCAAGGGCACACCTATTACATGGAGGCATTTCCTCCATGTCATCACCCTATGAATCACTATATGTGATGCATGGAAATTTCCTCTTTTTGATCTTTCCATAAATGTTTATCTTAGAAATTTCCAAGGAAAGATCGCGGATCCTAAGGCATGCATCTACTGTGCTTAGCCATGCCCTTCCCATTATAATTGGGAAGTCCCCTTTGTTGTTGTTAACTTCGATCACCAAAAAATCAGCTGGGTAAGACCAACCACACATAGTGGTAATGATGTCCTCCACCAATCCCAAGGGAATGGTGATGGACTGGTCTGCCAGCTCTAATTGAATATTACTCTTTTTAAGTTGGGGTAGGTTCCAGGCATGATATATCTCTCGTGAAATTAAGTTAACTCCGGAACCTGAGTCAAGAAGAGCCCTATGTGGTTTATTTCCGGCAATCTGTAAATAGATTAAGGGACTCCCAAGGTTAGTTAGTTTCTTGGGAAGGTGGCCTACCTTGATCTAGTTAGTTATGGTATGCGTTAACATAATCGTATGCGTTATGCTCTGATTTTGGACGGAAGGGTGCTTCGAAGTGTTAGATGGTGGAGGAGTGTACATGGGCCCAACCACTTGTTGTTGTGAGAGTTTGTCTAGGCTTTTGGTTCTGAAGTAAGGTCTTCTCTTTTTACAGTTGTCAGAACTAGCAGCAAGTAGGATATTTACAGCTCTCGTAGAGTGACGTTGCTGCGATTGAGGAGGAAGTTCCCCTTGCATTGTTGGAGCAGGAGGTGTTATGGGAACTACTTGTGGTGGAAGAGGTGCTGATGGATTAGGAGGATGGTGTGGGTATGGAGTGTCTCTCGGAGGAGAAGGAGTCCTTCTAAAGTACTCCCAAACTTGGTAGTGACGATTGGGGGTTGTGTGACTCATAGAGTCACTTGGAGAAATTGACTGTTGCACATAATATCCATAAGGGTCAGGTTGCCAGTAAGGGTACTGATGTTTCGGCAATGGCATCCCCCATGACTGTGGGTATTGCCACTGCTGATGCTGTTCGATGGACTGTGGTGGAGTTCCACTTGGATAATACGGTAGTGGTTGGTGGAACTGCCTTGGGTTACCTTGTGGATAAGGTAACCTGTGAGGTGTTTGCCGTTGGTTGAGTCTTGGATTAAGCACATACATCCCAAACTCCTGTAGATTGGAGATGATGGGGCAACATCCCTTAGGATGGTCATAATGGCAGATCTCACATCCACCATCATCGTCTGAATACGAATCCACAACCACATCAGAGTAAGGGATTTTTCCCTTACCCTTGTTATCTGCAGGGCCTAAATCTCTTCACTTTTTCTTACTTTTGTCACTACTTTGTTCTACCTTATACTCTTCTATAATTTTTAAGACAGTTTCAATTTTTGAGTCTAAGGAACTCAATACGTCATCTACCTTAGCCGCTATTTCAGTTGTGAGTTTTTAAAGCGGCAAGGTCTTCCGATTCACCAACTCTTCGATTGGTGACTCATCCTCTTCATCACAAAACTTCATTCCCTTCTTTCGAAGGGAGGGATCATGGTTATATTCTTCTACACTTTCCCTTTTGTGTAGCTCACCTTCTTCTTTTGCTACTTGCTCCAACAAGCTTTGCACTTCATGGGATCTAAGTTGTGAGAGTCTTTCTTGGGCATAAGTCCTAAGGGTTCTTCTAGTTTCATGCCTTAGCCCATTCACGATGTGGCAAAGTTGATCTCGCTGAGCGTATCCATTGCCCGGGCAACAATGTAACAATGTGTAGTAGTGGGCCATGGCAGCATCCAAGGGTTCATGTGTACCTTGCTTCCAGCCTTGGATCTACTTACGCAAATTGGACACTCTGGAGTACGTTTGATACTTTTCGTTGAAGAGTTCTAGCATCGTACTCCACCTCCTAATGGTTTCTAGTTCTAAGGACCGGTACCAACTCTCTGCTTCTTTGGTGAGTGTCCCTGGGAACAACTTAAGCTTCTGCCACTCATTTTCTATATTTTGCAAGGCACAGGCATCATGGAATTCCCATAAATGGTTTTGCGGATCAGCATTGTATCCCCCTTCAAACCGTGGGATATTGTTCATGTCTAATCGTTTGATCCAACTGTCTCTTAAATGCCTTGTGGGAATCCTAACTACCTCTGTTATGTCAAGCATACTTTGGGTTGCGAGTAGGGGCTTGTCATGATCATCTCTTTCATGATGCCTGTGATGTCTGCGTTGTTCCCTACTCTCTCTACATCCTTGCCCTTATCCTCTCTCTCAACTCTCCTATCGAGGTCTTTCGTCCTTCTTACTTTTATCCTCACCTTTATGTTCATGGTGGCTATGCCTAGATATGGAAGGAGAGGGTGAGTGATGTGAATAAGGGGAAGAAGAAGGGGAACCATTGCCATGATGATGTTTCTTGCCTTCTCTTCGACTGCTACGGCCCCGATTGTGGTGACAATCTAAGTACCCATCCTTAGCATAAGTGGTTGTTCCCTCTATGAATAGTTGGTGTTCACAGGCATCAGAACCAGGGATATGTATCGTTGATTGTAGGTTTTGATACCCAACCTCCTCACCATCGTTAGGAGGGGGAACATCATTTATTAAAGAACTTGTGATAAGGGGTTCCTCATCTCCTATTTCACTAAGGACATGCGAGACCTTGCCCTTCAATAGTGCATGTTGACTCTCCTGCCGTAAGTCTCTCATACGATGGGCATCTGTGGGATAATAATCCCTCATGTCAAAATCTTCCACAATGTATTCAGCAAATAGTTCTTGCATGCCAATTTGAGCCAAGGCACAGAAAAGCATGTGAGAGATTGATCGATCTGGGGGTAACACAATGTTACCTTGCAAATCTCTCCACCGCAGCTGTTTGTCCTGATGGAGAATAAAAGTAAAATTAGGGATATACTCATCGGGATGAGTATATGTCATCTTATATTATTTAGGACTTGGCTGATTTTGGTTATGTGTTTTATGTTACCGATTGTCTCGTGTATGGTCCTTAGGTGGTGAGTTGCTCTTATGAGAAGAAGGCATTTTTATCGGTGTGCTAATTCACCGTTATATAATTTTTATTTGATTACCCTGAAGGTTCGTTAAGTCTCACAATGATGTGAGTGATATCCCTTATGTTCTATTCATTGCACAAACACTTCAATCCTCGGCGACAACGCAAATGATGAGTGGCGAGGTAACCCTACACTCAACCATACGAAACGAGCGTAGCACATGCAATCTAGTCGAACTCCGTACACTAAATGCCTAAACGCCCCATGGAGCACTTGGGGTTAATCATTCATTGTCTTGCCAGACTTACTTGTTGTTGTCATGGTGTATGGTTAAGTAAGTCCGAGGTATATGATTTTTATGATCTTTTATGGTTTTTCTCCTATGCTATGAGGGTGAAGGGTTGAGAGAGCTAACTAACTCTAACTAAGGACTAAGTCTAAATTAACTAGCGTTAGCATTCGTTCCCACTTACCGTACACACCCTGAACTATGCAATTGTGGCTACCAAACGCTAATCGTTACTAGGATCACCACATGTAACACACGTGCTCGAAGTGGTTGTATTGAGGCACTTAACTAGCCTAAACATGATGAGCAGCTGATTCCTTGACTAGCCATACACACCCGTAGATGCTCGTAATCAAGTCGTACTCATCCCGTGTTCTAGGAGTTGAGGGTGAGAGAGACTAATCGCGATGAGTAGCCAATTCCTTGATTAGCTGTACACATTTTTCAATGCTTGTAATCAAGTCGTACTCATTCCACACTAATGTAGGTAACAAATAACATGTAAGAAATAACAAATAATAAATCGTATTCCATGCACTGCAAGGTTTATCCACAAAGCTTGTCTTTATTGTCGTACACAACTTGCGTTAAGGTACAAAGCTGCTTGAATAAAGATCTGTTCACTTGGGGACTCCTACTGCGGGCACATAGAAAATATTCTACTCTGGAGTGATCAAACTGCCAGAATTTCCCTACTTTAAGCCTAGGATAAGAAATGAGGGGAGTTCCGCCTCTTATTTATAGATTTGGCAATGGACCACGATATCGTGTACGCAATATTGTAGGGGACGACGTGATATCGCATACGCGATATTGCATAGGATGCGATATTGCGATGGCCACGATATCGCATCTCATTAGGCAACCACTTCATCACCATAGATTACCACTTCCCTGCCCACGTAATGTAAGTTGATCTCTTGATGTATGGGTGAAGAGACAGTCCTTAATTGGACTAACCATGACCTCCCCAAGATCAGGTTGAACCTGAGCATCTTGGTCCCTTGCCATAAAGTTGATGTGGACAGTTCCCTTTACCACTAGCACTCCATTGAATGATTTTAGGTAGGAGGTTTTCGTGGGCTTGATTTGATCAACCAAACCCAGTTTGTCCACTACGGGAAATGGAATGACATTTGTAGTGGCCCCATCATCAACATGTACCCTTAGGATCTTGTACTGGCCAACCTAAATTATGATGAACATGGGCGCTGTTGTCACCTGACCCTTTTCAGGGTCATCCTTAATGGACATATCATGAAACATCAACTAAGCTAGCTACAGTTCCTCAACTGTAGAGGAAAGCATGACAGCATGGATTACTTTCTCCTCTGCCAGCATGTTTTCATCAATCAGTATGGATGTTAACATGCGAACCATAGCCTCGCGGTGCACAGTGGAAGTCATTACCAAGTCATACAGGCTCAGAGTTGTATTTTTCTGTTTTAGAGCCTGTTTAACTTAGGTGAGGGCATTGACAAGATCCTGCCTATTATCTTGTTTTTTGTTACCTCTTTCCTCCTCCATTCGTCCTAGGAGATGAATCTCCTAAGGAGGGGTAGTTTCAGGTTGAGGATTGTGCTTTCTTGGGCAAGATTGTGATGATTGCGTCTACGTGGAATTATTCATTGCTAATGATGAGGGGGCCATGGGCATTGAGGACAAGGGGGTAGGCTTGGGGGGGACCTAAGGTGATGTGTTCCTTGGCCATCTTGTCCGCTAAATGCTCTTCCTATTCTTTTGAACAGGGAGGATGTGGTGCCATTTTCGTTGCTTGGCTTTGTGTGGTAGAGGTGCTTGAATGTTTTGGCACATTAATGATGAATGGTGCCTGTGGTGTTGGTGTGGGTGGTAGTGCAACTTTGAGCACAAAGGGTGCAGGGGTGGATGTTTGAGGAGGAACTTTAAGGATGAATGATTGTTGTGATGTCATTTTTGTTGTTATCGGGATTGATGCGTTACAGTGAGGCACACGCACTATGAACGGTTGCTGTGGTGGTTCTGGGTTGTTATCAATGCCAATAATGTTTGATTGTGTACCCTGCGTTGTTGGTGTTCAAGAGGTCCTTGTAAATGTGCATTGATTGGTCTTTAGGGTGAACATGACTACTTTCGTCTAGGACCAGCTTGCCCTGATCGATTATGCGTTGGATATTGTCTTTCAATGCTAAATAGTAGTTCGTATCGTGACCACACAGTTGATTGTAATGACAGAACTGTTCCAGCCTGAAGTTCTTAGGAACTGGTAGCTCATTGGGCGTGGCCAAGGAGAGGTTCCTAAGAAGTTCGTAGTAGTGTCAATGACGTTTAATCGCTTCCTCCGACATCTATTTATGTTGTATATATGCAACTCCCAACAGTTGCTTTAGAAGTTCTGAAGGCTTAATGGGTAAAGGAGTGTATTTGGAGTGATCCTTGCACTCGAAGTTGGGCTTAGGCTGGGTTGAAACCTTAAGTGTTGATGTTTAGGGCTGACCAGTGTTACTTGAACTAGATGTGGCGTTAGCGGGTGTTGTGGCCACATTTTTGTTGTTGCTGTTGTTGGGTTTGGTCTCGCTAGCTACAGTGGCCACCATGGTTGTTGCAGCCTTACCCTTCTCTTTATCCCTTTTGATGTGTGCGTTTTTGTATGTACATAGGTTGGGTCTTTGCTAGTTTTAGCCATGTCCTGGATGCTCTTGGTCTGAGCAAAGGCTTGACTGAGGGACTGCGAGGCTAGGTAGTAAAGCTTTGACTTAATAAAGTCATTTACTGCCCCCTTGAAGATGGCCAACAAGTGGGCCTCAACGATAGGCTAGCGTATCTCGTTTAAGGTGGTGCTCCACTGCTGTATGAATGTTTGCACAAACTCCAGCGAGTCTTGCTTGATGCTCATCAGCTGGTCTAGCATGACCTCCAGTTTCAAGTTATACTTGAAGCGGGTCATGAACTGACTCAGCAGCTCCTCCAAAGTTGAGATGGAGGTGGGTGGGAGTGCACAGTACTAGTCTAGAGCTTTTCTTATCAGGTGGGACAGGTGCAGGCAAGGGGGCAAGAGCAACATTCACATGTAGTTGTGACAAAGGCGTAGTGTGCACGTATGGTAGCGTAGCCATGATTGATGTTGGGTATGCTGCGTGGACAGATTGTAAAGGGAGGGTAATAGGAAAAGAGGTTGAAAGGCTCACTTGCTGGTGTATTGAAGGTACGAGATGGCTTCCCATGGCTAACAAGGGAGTGGGCTGTGGCGAGGTTGTGGCAACTACGAAGGGGGCAAATGAGAAAAGTGGGTTTGATTAGAAAACTGCAGTGAAAGGGATAGTCGTGGTGTAGGTCTGGCCACTACCTTTGGAGTGGGAGTCTAAGTATTCCTGCCCATTCTAAAATGCCTCATTGTAATAGGAACATGTGTCCTGGTCCCTAGACCTACTCACTCACACCAGTTGGTTTAAGATCCATTAGTACGATTCGGTCAATGGGATGATGATGTCAGAAGCAGGCATGAATTCCCTCCCATTTCGACAAAGGAACTAGAAGTTACGTTTATCCTCAAGTTCTTGGCAATCCAAAGGTAGATTTGCTTGGACCTTTGCATAGAGGAAATCATATCGCTCTGTGTCTTACGCCAAGTGCTCGGGTGACAAGTGTCATAGTCTAAGGGATTGATGTGGTGCCAGTACTGGGCTGGGCGGCTGCTCGGGACCTATCATGTTTTGGACTGAGTAGAGAACCTCCAGGTTTGAGGTGGTGATAGCAATGGTTGTAGAAATCATCTTTTTTCATAAGGTGGAAACTGTAAAAGAGAGAAAATGATACTGGGTACGTCGGGGAATTATGCCTGCTATGCTAAACAAGAGTGTTATGCTAGAAGGTTTGCTACGTCGCACGAGGTGAAAGTAGCCTGGGGTAGTAAACAGAGTAAATGCAGTAAGGTAAGCAATTGGTTGGTGGCTTTCTTCCTACTGGGTTCCAGAGGAATCGTCATTGTGACAAGTCTGCACCACATAGTGCGTAGACAACCACAAGGGTGTCATGTCTACACTAGTAGGTGATGGGTTACAGACAACATGTAGGATTACTCGTGATACATAGAAAGGGCACAAAAGGCCCTCTTTCTAATGCCAAAAGCTATAGCGATCGAAAACGTCGGTGGTTGGAACATCAAAAGGTCATCGAGTGTACAACCTAACCCTAGATCCATGCGAGGGTCATGCTGGATGTAACCGGATGTAGGGTGCCCTGAACAGTGTGGTCGATCAGACAGGGACTTAATCGGTGTACAATAACCTTTTGTAAACATTGGTTTTAAAGATATTATATGAATGTTGAGCGATAAGTGGTAAACATGAATCGATTCAGAATAATGCAAAATATGAAAATAACAAAACAAAATGAAGCAGGTGTGTGTGAGAAAGTGCACTGCCCCAAGATCGAGGGATTTGAGCTTTGCTTGAGTGAAGGAGGTGTACAACAGATGGCCGTGGGGGCAAGCACAGCTTGTAACAAAGTAGTATGGTCACAGCTCCTTGAACTACTATCAACAGCTTCCTAACAGGGTCCTTCTACTTGTTAGTTTGCTTGCTAAAACTAATTGCCAAGAAGCCAAAATGCCAGAATGCCCAACACGCTCAAAATCCAACCATGCTAAAAATGCTAGAAGCCAACCATAGGAATGATGAGTCCAAAATCCAACCATGCAAAAAGCCAACCCTTTGAATGTTGTTCGTCGAGGTATTTATAGGGCCAAGGGTAAGAGAAAAACATGGTTTGGATGCCACGTGTCCTGGGTCCCATAAAGTACAAACGTGACTATGTTGTGCTGCTATGTAATGCTAGGTGTGAAGACTGCTACGCTGTGATCATACCGTTTGTGCTGCATGTGCCAAAGTCCAGTGAGCTGCCATGTTTGTTGTAAAGAAGACTACCAATAGTGAATGCAAAATGGAGCCAGTGCTCTAGGACTACGTCTTTTCTACTCTTGCGAGTAGGGTCAAGTGTAGGGACAACTTTGGGGATAGTCAGGAGAGTGCAGAACAATGCAAACTTGCTGATTTTGTCTGTTGAAGAGATGCCAGGATGAGAGTAACTATTGCTAACAAGTTCTGGAGCTAACTGAAGATGTCTTGGGGCTTCCACACAAGTGTTACGCTATTTATGCTACCCAGCATATTGGAGTAGTGTAAACACTCACATGCTACGCTGCACTACACTACGTAACATAGTGCAGCGTAGCCGCCAACCTTAAGAGAAATCTTGTCTAACAACTGAAAACATTTGTCTAAGGCCTAGCTAGGCAAGCAAATGCAACCCTTTCTTTCATGTTGAAAGGTCTTCAGACCTGCTAAGTTCATCCTTGGGACACTTTGGTGTTTTGCATCCTTGCCACGCTATAGCGTAGCATAGCGTAGCAGCCAATATGACATGCATCCTCATCTAATCTACAATGCTTTATCAAGAAACCTTACTTAGGGCTTGAGGGCTAAGTGGGATAGGCATTTTTGGAGGCCAAAGTATGGCCAAGTGCAATCCTCTTGCTGGAACCACTTGGCAGAGGGCCTTTGTGTGTTCTATCCTTACTATGCTGTGCTACACTGCATAGTGTAGCACCTAGCTTAGCTTGGATTCTGACTTAATTTTTCAAATGTTTTGTCATGAGATGTCAGTCATGTCCTGGTGTGTCAGCAAAGCAAACCTGTTAGACAATTGAAGCATGGGCAAATGTGTCTACTCCATCAGAGCCATCTGAGTAGGAGTATTGTCAGAGTTCATCCCTGTTGTGCTATGCTATGTTGCGTAGTGGAGCATAATGTAGCACTTCATTGAATAGGATTTCTGACGAAATTTGCCACATCTTTGCCATGTCACGTTGCTCATGCATTAAGGATGAAGTGGGACAGATATCCTAAAGGACTAAATTATTGTCAATCTACATCTTTTGGGTGTGATCAGTCTCCCTAAGGCCTATTATGCTATGTAGCGTAGCGTAGTGTAGCAGGTATCATAGTTAGAAAACTTGTCGAACTGTTTCGTTCATCCTGAGCACTTTCGGCAGCTCCTAGCATGGTCCTTGGGTAGACCATTAGCTAGATCAAGTGTCAAGCTGGGCAAACTAGAGGGTGTAGCAAGCCTGTCAGCCTGGGAGATAGAAAATTTACTAGACTATACAATCTACCCCTAGTGCCTCTTTCATGCAACTAGCATTGTGATTGGATGCCATGTTGACTGTGCTATAGAGGACGTTGTCTAAGCAGTCCAACATGACACCATGCTTGTGGGGACCCTTGTCCACATTCCAGGACTATTGAATCATGAGAGTCCCAAAATTTATGGTGTTTCACATTGGATCTTAGTGAATTCCTTGGGATGCCAGACAACATCGGGGCAACATTGTTACAGATGGTATCAGAGCATTTTGAAATCGTGTTGCAATATGCATGTGCTCTTTGGTTGTGTACTTCATTGAGTTGTTCTATTAATGGTCCCATCGGATTGATACCTAGGTGATCTAGGATCCATATCCTTATTCTTTGAAGAGTTGCCTTACGATATTATTTTTACACTCTTCATGAGGGGACTGATGTTACATTGTGAGCAATTGATGTATGTTGTTCTACTTGAGGATGTATACGATTGTGTTGTGGTACTATCTTCCACTTGTTTACTTGTGGTTAGACCAATGGTGATTGAATTTGNTTCCACTTGTTTACTTGTGGTTAGACCAATGGTGATTGAATTTGATATGGTAGAGAAGAGTTCTATTGGAAACTCAAGAATTTTGTTGCTCAAGGAGGTCTCATCTCAAGTCTCTAGTGATTCATCTAGAATGAATCAGACCAAGTCTTTGCTTTCGTTTCCACCCACATGACATGTTTCAAGATGGAATTGGTTGAATTGTGCAAGATAGGATATCCTTGCACTCCCACTCATCCTAGATACAATGAGTATGAGAAAATACAAATTGGTACAAGATGGTTCCCAGGTGTCTCAGGATGGAGGGCCTGTGAACATGTGCTTTTGGTAAGCCTTGCTCTAGGTGGATTAAGACCATTGCCGGTAGACTTCGTATGTTTGTGCTTGCGATTGTATGTTTTTTTATTTGTGTATGTGTGTCTTCTTAGTTGCGCTTTCAAATTCTTCATGCGTGTTACCTTCATTGTGTCTATCGTTCGTAACGCAAGGCTTTGTGTTCTACGCGATATGATGACTTATTTTTGGGATTGTTGAGGAGGCATTTTGATGCCATTTGTGCCATCCTAAAGCCAAATGTTTGTTGTCTTGTTTTAACAACCTCTTGTGCATGAGTGATGATTGCCCTTGTTGCTGATCTTTTGCGAGTTGTGCTCCCTTGAGCTGGTTGTGTTGGCCTTAGGTTTGCGGCATCACTCTTTTGATTGGTGCCATTTCCTTGGTCACTTTGGTTTGAAGACTACTAGTGTGGGTCATCCTATTATTAGTTTTTGTGAGACCACACCTCTATTGATGAGAGCCTTCTTATGGATGCATCATCCTTGATGTTGCTCATTGTATTGAGAATTGGCTTTATGAAGACTTGTTTTTGGTTAAACTTTGGTCTTCCACCTCATTTTTTAGTTCAGATAATGTTGTGTTGAGATTTTGATTTTGATTGGAACCATTGATAGTGACTAGGAATGGTTGCTATATATGGATCTTGGAATTCTGAGAGTGTGCTAGCTCTCTTTGGGTGTGCCTCTTGATGAAATCGTTTGTTTGAGTGTATTTAATTAATCCATCAATGTTTTGCATGATTGATCTTTATGCATGTTGTTGAGGCCTTGGTTTTTATGATGTTGCAAGAGTGATATTACTCTGTTATATGATTATTCTTGATCGTTTGTGTATGAGGCTGATGTGCTAATCATGTTCCTACTAACTTTTGTGTTTATGAGCTTTTGTCTCAGTGTTTGCAGGTAACATAGGTACAAAGATGCAGCTAGTGGTGATCTCAGTTAATTCTGTGAGCACTATGTCTATGGGGAAGATATGTGCTCTTGAGACCTTCATGAACTGATTATTTGGTCTTAGAATCCCAACATTGGCTTGTGGATTTATCAGTACCTTGGCTGTGATGAATCAGTAGGTACATTATGATTTTTTTGCCTTTCTGTGCTGGGTGAGCACTAACAAAGGATGGTGATCTGTCCTAGACCCTATAGATATTGGGCTAGTAGATGGCATGAAATAGTATCCTTGGCCATGTTAGATACTGATGGCCTAGGAGTGGCCAATTCTTTAAGGTCCCACTTTGGTAGGTGGTGGATACTTAGTTAGTGTGTTCCATTATTCGATCGCTGCACTCGTGCCCCGAATCATTTTCGTTCAATGGCAATCGTGTAGTGGGTTCAGTGTGATGGTCGATCATGTACGTTTTGAGACAATGGTGCAGTGTGATAGATGATCGTTTATGCCTCATGATAGAGATAGGTTTTTCTTAGAACAACATGGTTCTTTTGTGGTATGCTCTTAGTGGCCTAAATCCTTCAGCCTAGGATGGGCTTGGGTAATTTTTTCTATTGCCTTTTAGGCTTGGGTAGCATTCCCAAATACCATGTATGTTTCCATTAAAATTTATTCCTATCCTTGGGTGTGTGAAATGTATCCTTGTGATATTCTCAATTTGATAGTTTATGCACATGAAAGTGCTAGATGTATTACCCTATGTGACTCAGTTTTCTCTTCATTGTAGGCCTATGCCACACACTGTGACAAGGCCAAGCTTGATTTATGGTGTTTTCTTGGTGCTTTTTTTTGAAGCACCTTTTGTATATGTTGTAAATGACCTTTTTGTCTCAATGTATAATTTTGCTAAAACCTCATGGAAAAATTCTTTGGATGCAATATGGTGTTGAAATGAGCAGGCCAGGGCATGTCCTTGCCCATGGTGCTCCTAAACCGGTGCCATGTGTTCTTGGTAATGTTCGCATGCCTTGATGGTGTGTGCTTTGATGAACACTCTTGAGATAGGACAAATCTTGGGAACACTTCCTCTTGTGTCCATGGAATGACAGAAATCTTATTCATAGATGATTGATGGTGGTATGTAGACCAAAATACAAATAAATTGGTTTGATGTGTTGGATCTTGATAGCAAGTGGATCACTGTGGTCATGATAATTACAATGGCAAACTAAAATTCAAATCAATGTGGTGTTGTGATGTCTAGCTATGGAGTAGAGTGGGTTCTGGGTACCAGCATCTAGACTCCCTCTTCCATGCTGGATGTGATTGTGGGGTAGTTGTGCTAACATTAGGATGATGGTCCATCCTTGATTAAATGATGCTATAGTCACAAAAATTTTAACTTCTCTTGGTGGCCTTGCTTGGTGGGCTTGAATGTGCTCAAAAAACTTGAGCCTATGCTCTCATGATTAGGGGCTTCTAATGATTTGTGCATGTTGGCAGGCTCTTGTGACCAACTACTTTTGGTGCTTCTAATGGCTATGATGCGCTCTCATGGCTTGGGACTTATTAATGCTTTCGTGGTCTATGGTGTGATTCCATGATAGGGAACTCATTGTGCCTAATAGGCTATGGGGTCTTGCCAAATTTCCCTGTGTACTCTATTCCTTATGTACACTGATTAATGAGTGGTGAGGTACCCCTACACTCAACCATACGAATACGAGCATTCATGCATGATCCGGTCGAACTCCGTGGACAGGCTAGTTGTGGTATCTAGATAGTTACACGTTGATCGCAGCTCGCTATCTTCCCACCTAGACTAGTATTTTCTTTATCATGTATGGTTTAGTCTAGAGTGAGGCGTATGATGTGATCCTANCTCGTGATTAAGTTGTACTCATTCCACATTTAACAACAAGAATAGTAAATGATGATAAAGAAATATTAACTAAGAAAACAATAAATAACAATAACAATTAACAATAACAATTAAACAATTAAAACTCAGTGAATGCTGCAATGATGAAGTAATCTTGATCTTTATTTTTAGTCATGTGCCCGTCCAAGTACGTCACACTCGAATAAAGGTGTCATACAATTACAAGCATCACATTGCAGGCATGCACTTGGGAAAATAATCTAACTCCTACAAAAACAAAATGCAAGAGCTTCACTACGACTACTCAAAAGATACCTAGGTGTGGCGGAGGGCCACTTATTTATAGGCTAAAACAAGTTCTACGTAAACGAGGCCACATCGATGCATGGAGATGCGTTGACGGGGTCGCATCGACGTGACCGCATATACAGGGCCCCATATATGCAGCCTAGTTGATGCATCGCTTTCTTAGTACTTCATCACTAATGTATCACACTATCCCTCCCTAATGTAAAGTCCCATGTCATTGACGTATCGTAAATGTATGTTATGTTTTAACCTCCCTGGTGGGATAGTAGGGTTGAGTACTATATTACTTGGCAAATCTCTAATCCTATGAGGGGTTATCCTCCATTCCAATGGATGCCCTCTTTGGTTTCTAAAATAGTAAAGTAGGTGGTATTGAGAGATAGTTATTCTCTAGTTGGGACCTAGAAACAGTTGATGTTTGGGACTTGTTCCTAACAATGGTCCCATGTTCGTGAACTTGTGGGGCTTGTTTTCAGAGACAGGATGTTGTTACCTTGGTGAAATTCATGGAACCTCCTTTGTGAGCCCATGTTGTTGATGTCAATTAAATTTATATATCACTCTTCTTGTAAGCAAGACATGATCTTATGTACTCTCTCCGTTTTGGGGGCTCTAGAGGAACTTCCTTGTCGGGGTTCTCTAGTAGACCACCCTTATTGTAAACCTTTCGGGGATGAATCATGTATTGTTTTAAGTTGTAATGAATGTTCATTCCATTCTTTGTAAAACTATCTTGAGGACCTAGTCCCCCTATGGGAAAAATGTTCTTGTTGACTTTCACTTGTTGTTTGTGCTGAATGGTAATAGGCAGTGGTTCGGCCTTGTGCTCCACAATTGTGGTAAATAGGATTGACTGGGATATATGAACCAAAAATCAAGATCTCCTTGGATGAAGTAGAAATCCCTCATGATAAAATTTTAAGGGATGAACTCTTTCACTTCTTGAGTTCTTCTCAAGGTGGAATCGAATCTGTGTAAGACTGGTGAATCCATGTCTTCCCTCAGTTGGTGATAGTTTGACAATATGGTTCTATTGGTTATGTGGACTATTTGGGCATGTATTATGGGTAAGGTGTAGTTGGGCTGCTATACTTACCTATGGAGGAAACCTGCCAAAAAGGATCTTTCTTTCAAGTTCAAAATCTGATGAAAGGTGTTGATCAAGAGGCGTGGTCATTCTTAATACAGTGGGGAAATTTAAATTTCAAGAACCTAGATGTTCCTTGGAGAATTCATGATCTGGTTGCTCTCAAAAGTGACTCTATATTCCTTCCTAGACCCAGTGTTTAGAAAGTGGTGCATGTCCCATGATGTGGAGTGTGAAGGATAGCTTGTATGTTGTAAGTGCGGTTGATCCTTCTCCATGAACGGGACATAATGGTTGCAATCAATGATGTACTTATGGTTGACATGAGATGTGTGTATGGAGAATTGTCATGGGGTTGGCTTCCCAATAGATCCTCCACCTATTCTAACATTTGAGCAGGCATTATCGATGTTGAACAATCACAAGAGTTGTTAATGAAAATTTGGGCTTGTTGTATGATAGCCTCTTAGAGAAGTTCCCAAATAGATTTTTGGATCTTCTCTCTTGTTGTGGCAATGGAATACTGTTGGATGGTGAATTGAGATATGCAATGCTAGTGTCTATGGATGGCAAGGTCAAGCTCAAAAGATTTGCCCTTGTACCTTGTTTGGAAGGGAGAACATGCTTGACTCCCTTCATACCAACTTGAATAGACATGATGAAAAAAAATGAGCATGGTACAAATGCACATGGAATTAGTGCTTATATGGTTACACTGGTGAGACCCATGGATGCGAGTAGCAGAACATGGAGTTCTAGCAAGCATTAGTTGCTTGCAGAGACATTGCTCTTTTGGAGCATGTCCTCCCTCTCAATTTGATGTTCCCAAGTCCATCACCATGGTAGTGGTCCTGGTGAGCCCTCAAAATCAATGATTGAAAAAAACATAAAAATTGATTTGTGCTGAGATGCCATTCACAAAGGAATTTAGCTGGACTTGTGGAAGAGGAGTTGTCTTCTTGCATAGGTATGGGTCTATGCAAGAAAATAAGTCTCTAGACCTAAGAAGGGACAGATCTAGGGGACGCCTTAGAGATGTTGGCCCTTTGGGTTGGACTACTCCCACTTGTCACAAAGTTGGGAAGTTGATGAGTCGTGATATCGTGTATGCAATATCGCGGCCCACCGCAACATCTATAAATAAGAGGCGACATTCCCTTGTTCACACATCTAGACTTAGATCCTTAGCCAAACTATAGTAGTTTTACCATTCCAGAGTTAGAATAGGAGTCTTAAAGTGAATAGATCTTTATTCGAGAAAATTGTACCTGAGCACACATTTGTGTACGGAAATAAAGACAAACTTTCTGATAAACCTTGCAACATGTGGACTAAGATAATTAGGATTTAATTATTGTTAAATGTTTAAATGCTTTCCTAGATAATTAAATCTCTCTCAACCCTTGACTCTCCTAGTTAAGTGCATTCAGTATAACTGCTTCGAACACGTGTGTAACACTTGGTAACCCAGTAACAAGTAGCGTTTGGTAATCCCAGTAGCATTGCACTAGTTCAGGGTGTGTGCGGCAAGTGGGAATGGATACTAGTGTTAGGACAATTAGAACCTAGTTAACAAATTGTTAATGTAAGTTAGTCACTTAGTCCTCTCAACCCTCCTGGTATATTCCCACAGTGTGATGATTGTAATTGTACGGCATCCTTATTTGAGTGTGACGTACTTGGACACGCACATGACCAACAATAAGGATCGAGATTACTTCATCATTGCAACATCCACTTAGCTTAATTATGTATTTAATTGTTATTGTTATTTACTA
This sequence comes from Gnetum montanum, assembly GCA_015680685.1. NCBI lineage: Eukaryota > Viridiplantae > Streptophyta > Gnetopsida > Gnetales > Gnetaceae > Gnetum > Gnetum montanum. Next base: position 194,883 of record MNCI01005969.1, read on the forward strand.
CCTTAGTTAACATCTCTCACCCTTAAACTCCTAGTAACGTGGAATGAGTACGACTTAATCACGAGCATTCAAGTGTGACTACTTAGTAACCCAGTAGCGTACTTAGGCCATGCGCTTAGTAATCCTAGTGGTAGTCGTGCACGAGGTCCAAGATGTGTACAGATGATTAAGGAACAGATACTCATTGCACTTAGGCTAGTTAGATTCTCTCTCTCTCTCTCTCTTCCCTAGATTAATTAATATTATTTTCCATCATACTCAAGAGTAGCACTAGTGTAGAAACACATCATACACCTCACTCTGGACTAAACCATACGTGACAAAGCTAATACTAGTCCAAGTGGAAAGATAGCGAACTACAGCCTACGAGTAATTGTCTAGATACCACAACTAGCCCATCTACAGAGTTCAACTGGATCATGCGTGAAACGCTCGTATTCGTATGGTTGAGTGTAGGGGTACCTCGCCACTCATCATTGGCGTTGTTGCCAGGGACGGTGCTAGTTTTCTAGATTAGTTATATCATACAAGGTTTCCATATAGGAATTAATGATATATCTTTTGAGAAGAAATAATTACAAAAAGTCACATATGAATTCACACACAGTTTCATAACCATGTCTCTCTCACAACACTATGATCCCGCAACCACTAATGAGGTAATTCATTGGAGAACCAATAGAATTGATGCTGAAGATGAAGTCTGGAGTACATAACCTTATGTAGGAGTCCCCTACATTTATGAACACCCCAAAAACACTCAAAGACTCTCGTCATCCAACTCTGACACTTCTAGTGAGGATGAGGCATCCCATAGAACGAGGAGGCCTGAAAGGCCTAGGACCTTCTCAATAACTAACAAGAACTTACTTGGGGATGATTGGAAGACCTATAAAAGTCATAACGAGTTTTACAGTTCCTTCTCTTCCTCTACTCCTTCAACATCAGATTGTGACATAGATGACTATCTTTCAAGGGATCAGCGTAGAACTAAAAATTGAGCTCACAAAGAAAATCAAGAACGTCAACATAAATGAAGGCAACATCATCCCAACACATGAAAGCATAACTTACTTGATGATGATGAACTGCTACTGGCCACTAAGAGCCTAATGCCTATACATGAGGCTATTCAAATCTCTCGTAGGCATCGTAAAGAGAGCCATCTACCCAGGCTCGATTTAAACAAGTTTTTCAATTTCTCATGAGGCTATGACTTAGATCCGCATCAACATTTATGAGCATTCTACGATGTGTGTGCATGGAACAATATTAATAATGGGTGGCAAAAACTTAAGCTCTTTCCTATGACACTCGTTGGCCAAGCAAAAGTATGGTATAGATCGTTAACAACAAATTCAATATGACATTGGCCAACAATGGTAGAACTCTTTAACGAACGATATCAAACCTATGCAAGAGTGTCATCATTGAGGAGAAAAATCCAAGAATGGAAACAAGTGCAACATGAACCCTTGGACATGGCCTTAGAAAGATATTATGCACTATTAAACAACTACCCAGGCCATGGGTTCTCTGAGGAGAGGCTAATGTATCATATCATAGATGGAATCTATAATGAAACAAGGGAGACCCTAGAGATGTACGCCCAAGGTCAACTATATGAGCTACAAACCTATCAATTACAAGAGCTTATTAAGCAGGTAGCAAAAGAAGAAGGAGAAATGGCTAGATGGGAGAGTGTTGAAAAACATCAACGGGACCAAAATCTCAACTTAACAAAGGTCCATAATCACAAAAAAAGAAAAATCAACCTACCACAAGGGGAAAGAACCATCTTTGCCAGTACAAAAATCGTTAGAGGAAGTCGAGGCAAAGATCAATAAGATGTTGGAATGGACGCATAAAAAGTGTGGAGAATATATCAATATCATTGGAGATAGAATTATGCCAAATCAAGAAATAGGACAAGACACCACGCAGCAATCGAAACAAAGGGTAGAAGATAATAAGAATAAGAACTCAACTGCCAATTTCACATATCAATGTAACATTTGTCTGTATGATCACCCCAAAGGCTAATGTCCAGTTTTGTCACATTTACATGCGCATTGGGGAGGAATGTTACATCCAGATTTCATACAGAAATATCAGGTTCAACCACAATGGCAAAAACCTCAGTCGTGGGGGAGGCCACCGCCAACTAGACCATACCCTTCATATGTCCCAACGCCAAATGCTTATTATGTTCAACACCCTGTGTCTCTAACAAGATCAGCATCCTCTACCTCACCTCATTGTTATCATTCTCCTGAGTACTATCCACTCATGTCCTCTCCAACAAGATCACCACCTCATGTGCCTTACACTTCTCCTCAACCTAAATAATCTCATACTTCACCCCCTCCTACATCACAGCCAACCATGCCAAGATATTTTGCACCACAACACCAACCCGCAAATGCTACTTGTGCTACTACTATCAGCAACAATGGAGGTCCTTCACAACATCAAAGACGTCACTTCTTTAGACATGACCATCGAAAGGAACACCATACTTCAAAAATCACTACATCCACCAACTCAGCACAAATCCAACACTATAGTGCATCTTCCTCTTCAAACCCGACACCTCATGTTACCTTATCAAGGCCACCACTCAATACTCCAACAACCATGGGGCCCAATGAATATTGCCACATGGGGAGACATGTTGATCCTTGCATACCATCTTATGGTCACAAGTACCATAGTGGGTCAACTCCTTATAAATTAACCACATCTTATAACTTGCCCAACTATGTCAACTCTAATTAAGTGTGTGAACCCCAATGGGGTAAGCATGACCGGGTTCCAATATTTTCAACATGCAAGGATCCTAACCTTCCATTTATTAATTCTAGCCATGCTCAACCGTTTTGCTATGGGGGGTATCCTCCATTCTAACAACACAGAATTAATAAATATTTTTCTGTTTCTCTAATTTTTTCAACTTTTTGTTTTTCAGTTTTTCACCTTTTCAATTTATTGTTTTATCTTTTTGTCTTTTTAAGTTTTTGTTTTACACATTTTTGTTTTACAACTTTCTTTAACTTCTCTTATTTTTTGTTTTACAACATCGTTTATACTCTTTTATTTCTTTGTGT